>CM068956.1:62223794-62228794 GCA_035128595.1 Eptatretus atami
AATAACTTTCGGGTACGCTAGACATTAGCTCGACGTGTTTCGACTTATGAGTAACTTACAAGCAAGGAGTGTTACAAGCAAGGAGTAATTCACACATTGGTGTGAATTACCTCACGTACGTAACTGTGAGGAGTGATTTGGTGTCATTTTGCTGTGCATTTCCCACGTGGTGGCTACGTGGTTTCGAGGATTGCCATGTTCCTCAAAGATCATCTCTGGACACACAGCTAAGTGCCAGAATAAGGGGAGGATTTTCTTTTATTTTTATCTTTCCCCTTGTCTGTTTTTGTGACTGTGCGGAGATGTCTCAAATTAGGCTTTAGTTTGCCTCATGTTTCATTACCTCACATTTTGATTTATTTTCATTATAACTCGTCGATTTTGTGTTCATTAAACCATCATTTGTTCAATTTACTTGTGTTTGTTTGTTTGGTGTGGGTTCAAGGGTAAACCCGTGTGCTCCCGTCTGGTACGCGCCCTTGCCGCCCTCCATCCCACATGCGCCATAATCTCCAAGAAGCTCGGCTGTTTGCCTCCAAGGTAAAACCGTTCAGCTATCCGTCCAGATCGGTGTTAACCTGATCCGAACACGACATCTGGGTCAGGAGTGGAATATAACCCAATAACCACCGTGGACATGACAATATTAAGGGCCAAGGGCCCTTGTAGTGCAAAGCCAAGAAAAAAATATTACATTTGGACAAAAATATTTTCATTATTCACATTGATAAATGTAATGCCCAGATAAAGCAAGTGTGAACTATGTTTTGCATGGCTGGGTGACAAATCACGGGACATTAATGATTGGATGTGCAAGGCTAGGAGCACTGCAATTGGCTCCTGACAAGTGATGTCAATACACCCTCACTGTACCTGTTTCCCTTTTCTTAGAATTCCAAAATAAAAAATTTGAGCAACAAATAATGCAACAAAAAGTGGTCCTTGGGCCCATGGGCTTGCTTGTACATATATGTTATGGTCGGGCAATATGGTGAAATAATTGTGCACTTTTGTTTAAAAAACATTCACCTTGACACAATGGAAGTAGACGACCAACTGATCAAGTCGAGATTATAGGACACTTGATTTTTCGTCAAATTGGCCACGATATTCAAGATAGAAACGAATGTGGTCACAAATTATCCTCAGACACAATAAGGGGATAAACTGAACATTCAAAGCGTTCGATTTTGTTTTGTTATAGTAGTTGATCTATTTGTCAATATTTAGTTGTAGACAGCTAGTATGTTTTTTAAAATGGCCATAATTGATGTACAACAAAAGTGGCGATTGTTTTGGAGTCATTGAGACTTGTAAAGTTCTGTTTTCTCAAAAAGCAATATTTCTAGAGAGTATTCCTCAAACAGCAGCAGCTCTACTCCAGCATACCAAGAGAGCTGCGTAACCGCTGGGGATTGTTGGGGCCAATGCCTAGTTCCTTCTGGAAAATTACCATCACCGGATGAATGGGCCTGGAAATGGTCAGAAAGAGTCCTGGGATCCTCTGTGGACTCCTTCATCAGATGCATTTAAAGCATGCCAGGAATCGCTATGATGTAGTTACCATACCGACAAGGGTTGTGGGAAGCGCTGTAAGTACGTCATTGCCCAATTACAGTGCAAGGCTCTTTGCAAGTATGGGGGAGAACATGACTGCAATTGGCTTGTTAATTTATAATAGACAGATAACCACAACAACAGGAATGTGCAGACGCTATATTTCTGTTTCAAATGGGCTTGCTGGGATATTTTAATTTTTTTTTTAAATCAACGTATCGTGGATGCCATTGATAAAAAACCATGTTGTGATTCGTTGGATGCAAATGGAACTGATTCGTTTCCGTGTTGATGTTGTCACAACTAGACCTGTTCTTGATGACAATGTGAACCATTTCACGTCGTGAATATTGCAAAGAGCAGTGCAGGTATAAACATCGATATTTGAGAGCTTTTCTTGTTTTGCATTTCATTTGCTGGTTTTCCATTTCAACTGAGGAGCAAGCTGAGCCAGCATAATAAGTGGTTGTTTATTATTAAACTCTGATATGAGATATACTTTTGTTTGATACATTTTACCATATTTGGTGTCTTTCTGGTGTCATCTTGAAGCTTGTGCCCATTTCTAAAAACATAAGAAGTCCAAAGCAAATGTTTGGTGTTATTAAATATCTGAATTGCCATGACGTATCAAAAGTTATCTGAATTGCCATGCCATTAAATTGCCATGCCATTAAATATCTGAATTGCCATGATGTATTGCCAGTTATCTGGCATCTGAAATATCTGAAAAAGTTATCTGAATTGCCATGCCATTAAATATCTGAAATGCCATGACGTATTGCCATGATGTATCAAAATAATTGCCATGACGTATCAAAAAGATTTACTTTTTGTATGAAAAAGACTTCATTGAAACAATTAAGAAATGGTGTTTTCAATTTGTCAGATTTTTCATTCCAATGTAATTGTTTAAGCAGCATATGAGAAATGTCATAATTTTGTTTGCTCATTAACTTTATTTAAAAAAAAATAGATAACAGTTATTTCTGCTGACTCTTAAGTTGATGTGGCAGCCATTTTGACTGAGAATTGCACGGCTGAAGATATGATATTGATCAACATGTTAATTATTATAAACGTGCAAGGTTTTGACGATCTGGAAAAGTATTCAAAAGTTTTGGGATGATTTTGATAAGAGCTTGGTGGCTGTTTTGAAAAAAAATCAACTGGTTATATCTTGGTCATGTACAATCAGCTAAATATTGCTTGAAGTCGAGGATTAAGCATTGAGGAGGTTCAAGTCAAGTTGGGGGTGCATATCCTCAAGTGCTGTTGGAAAATTGCTGAAAATTCATGGTATATTGCCTGCAGCAAGGTACAAACAAATTTTAATCCACCATGCTCTTTCCCAGTGGTTCAAGACTCGTTGGTCCAAACTTCATCTTACAGCAAGATAATGATCCAAATCACTCAGCTGAAATAATTACAACTTATTTGTAAAAGAAAGAGAAAGCTGGAGTCCTTCAAGGCAAGGAATGGCTCCATCAAAGCCCAAATCTTGATAGCATTGAAGCTGCATGTGACTATTTGACCAAAGAAAAATTAAAAAAAGAATCCCAGCAACTTTGATGATCTTTGGAAGGTTTTGGAACGGGCGTGGAACACGATTCCACAAGGGTTTACAACAAAATTATTTGAAAGTGTCCCTTGAAAAATTTCAATGGTTTTGAAGGAAAAGAGTGGACATTCTCACCATTAGTTTACATGAAGGTATATTGTGTACAAATGTGTTTATTTGAATAACATTTGCCAATTCTGGATACAACTGAATATTTGAGTATTTGCATTTAAAACAAGGTTTTAGTTTCCTTATGCATCAGAGTTCAGAATTGCAAAATGTCTAAGACTTTTAGACAATAGTGTGTGTGAGTGTGTGTGTGTGTGTGTGTGGTGTGTGGTGTGTGTGTGTGTGTGTGTGTGTGTGTGTGTGTGTGTCAGGATAGCCTAGACTTGAGAGGTATGCACACTTGTCTCCAAGTTGTCTAGCCTGGGTTTGAATCCCGACACAGCTATAAACTATCATCCCGGTGTTTCGCGGGTAAAGTGATTCATCAATGTGTGTGCCCTCCCTCAGATGGATGTTAAACCGGGGTCCCATTTACCAACCTTGGTTAGTTGATGTTAAAGACCCCACGGTGTCCTATTGCGACGACTCGGTGAGTTATCGCCGGCACCCTGAACAAATTACAAATTCCTGCCCTGACTACTGCTGGAAGAGGGATGGCAAACCACCCAGCATGACCCTTGCCAATAAACTGCTTCGGCAGCACCAACGCTGTGTAACAAAGTCTGGAGATCTGATCGGATGTATTGTATATATCATTTATACGCACCGTCATGTTATGACCGTGAGGGAACATTATAAAACTTTGTGCTCGGATAGGAAGACTAAATAGGCCATCCGAATATCCGTGTTTTACTAAATATTGTCCCCAGTTCTTTGAAATACATTTGTCATGCAAGACAAGTGACAAAGTCATTGGAGTATTTGGGTCCTCTGGGTCCTTTGGGTATTTTAGGTCTTCAGGGTCCTCGTGGTATTTTTGGTACTCATGGTCTTTATAGTCTTTTGGGTCCTTGGGGTCTTTTGTGTTTGTGGGTCTTCGGTGTCTTATCGATCTTTTGGGTCTTGGGGGTATTTTCTGTCTTTCGAGTCTTCTATGTCTTTGGCGCATTTTTGGGGTCTTCGGGGTATTTTGGTGATTGAAACAACTTTGGGGTCTTGTAGGTCTTTTCAGTTTTTTGGGGTATTTTGGGTGTTCGGGGTCTTTGAGATCTTTTAGGTCTTTTGGGTATTTAGGGTCTTTTGGGGTGTTTTGGGTGTTTGGGTTCTTTGTGGACTGTGGGGTCTTTTGAGCCTTCAGGTCTTTTGGGGACTTTTGGGTCTTTTAGGTCCTTGGGGTCTTTTGCGTCCTCAGGGTCATTGAGGTCCTCAGGTCATTTGAGTCCTTTGGGCACTTTAGGTTAAGTATTTCACGTTACAATTATGGGTGACGTCAGGTCAGCTGTTCAATGCGTGAAGAGCGGATATACATACATACATCCATGCATACATACTCACATACACACATACATACATACATACATACTCACATACATACATACATACTCGCATATATGCATACATACATACATACTCACATACACACATGCATACAAACTCACATACACACATACATACATACATACATACTCACAAACATACATACATACATACTCACATACATAATACTCACATACATACATACTCACATTCACACGTACATACATACATACATACATACAGACACATACATACTCACATACATACATACACTCACATACATACATACATACTCACATTCACACGTACATACATACATACTCACATACATACATACTCACATACACACATACATACATACAGACACATACATACTCACATACATACATACACATAC
>CM068956.1:62233794-62241157 GCA_035128595.1 Eptatretus atami
CAACTTTATGATTTGATGACACTTCTTTTCAGCTCTTTACAGATGAGGCCAATTCATGCTCGGCATGTATTTGCTATTTCAAAGGTCGTTGGGTAGCTGAAAAAGTTATACAAACAAGACATAATGAATATTATTTACCACTAGCAAATACAACCCGGGGGGAGAGGGAAGAGAGGGAGAGAGGAGGGAGAGGAGGGAGAGAGGAGAAAGAAAGGAGGGGGAGCAAGGGAGGAGCGAGGAGGGAGGAGCGAGGAGGGGGAGCTAAGAAGGGGGTAAGAGCAAGGAAGGCGTGGGGGGGGGGTGGGGAGAGCGATGCCTCACCAAACATCACAATACACTCTGGGGAGGTGTGGGAGCGAGGTGGATGGGGGAGAGAGGGGGGAGTGGGAGGCAGAGGGTCTCGACTTGCATTGGTAATGAGAATTGTGGATAAGGGGGAAAGGTAGTTCAGGATTGAATGAAATGGGATATGTAAAAACAGCATATTAATACAGCACGTGGAGACTGCAGGAAGATGGGGGGGTGGAGAGGGGAGTGGGTTTGGGAAGAGGTCAGCATGAGGGGGGCGAGGGAAGACAGTGTGATGGGAAGGAAAGGCAGCATAATGGGAAGGGAAGGCAGTGTGAGGGGAAGGGAAGGCAGCACAAGGGAGGGGAAGGCAGCATGAGGTGAAGGGGATTTAAAGAAGCATGAAGGAAGGGGAAGGGAAGGGCGATAAAATGCACCCAAACAGCAACATCTTTTTAACTGCCGGGTTCTAAAACCGACGCCATCTACCTGGTGAAGGCCTGCCTACATGAATGCAGGCTCGCACATGCAGCAACGTTTGCCCCCTCCGGTTGTCTCACTCAGAATCTGACTCATACATGCTCCACTATGGGGAAGCAGTTTTAAATTCAAAATAATCCGTCAGTCCTCAACAGTTCCCTAAACAGAGGGGAAGGAGTGGGGGAGAAGGCGGAGAGGAGAGGGGTGGGAAATGGATGAAGGGAGAGGAAAGGGGGGGAGAGGGGAGGGTCAGAGGGGGGAGAGAGAGAGAGAGAGAGAGAGAGAGAGAGAGAGAGAGAGAGAGAGAGAGAGAGAGAGAAAGGGTCAGAGGGAGGGAGAGGGATGGGAAAGAGGGATAGTGTCGGAGAGGAAGGAGGAGCAGAGGTGGAGAGAAGATGGCGGAGGATTAGAGAGCAGATGTGATTGGAGCAGATCCGAGAGATGAACACACACATTGATGAATTACTCTGCCTGTGAAACACCAGGATGACAGTTTATAGCTGGGTTGGGATTCAAACCTAGGCTGGACAACTTAGAGCGAGCGTACGTAACTCTCGGCTATCTGGCCGTGATGTGGCAATTCATTACTTTGTAATAACTGAAAACATTTTTTACTCATTGTAATCAACTAATTTATTTTACCTTCTTAACTCCTGAAATGTCTCCATGAAGAACCGCACCATAGTATTGCCATCAAAGCTTGAAGAGTGCTCGCCAAGTGGCTTAACCACTTTAGCAAGCACTCCAATGAAACTGTTGAAGAAACCTTTTCAACAAAACATTAAATTTTTTAGATGTATCTATCTATGCTGAAGTGACGGGTCATATAATGAAAGAAGATCGTACAAAAGGGGGAAATTTGGTGTAAAATACATTTGCACATTTTCATCGAGCCAGCCAACGTCCGACACACCGCACGACAACGCGGGGCCAAACGCAGGTGAGTAAGTCCTGAACTTTGTTCAAGTCAATCAATATACAGTATTCAGTGACAGTGCGAATTTTGTGGAGCACTCACCAAGTGGCTTAAGCACTCAAGCAAGCACTGCAATGAAACGGTTGATAAGGAATGACAAGAGATGAGCGATCGCCAATCGGTCATATAAACACAATACACCTGGACACACCTGGAATGTCAGACAATGTCCAAATTGGACAAATGAACATGTTTTTTTATTGCAGTAGGAACTACTGCTGAAGTCAATAAAGAAGTTTAAATTTTGAAATTCAGTTGAGAGGAAGAGATTCGCGTGGTTATGGCATGTGTGGAAATTAAATAAAGCCATGAATGCTGGTGTCTCCAGGTGTTTATAAGCATTGCAATGTATCCAGTAATTTGTAGGTATGATGATCAGGCATTCAATGATATGAGTGAGGAAAGTGAAAAAAAAATGTTTATCGTTAAGAAATCATTGCGGCCTGTTCCAAGTCAATGCATTGTTGAACAGGCCAAAATAAATGGTGAATTCAGACCCCAGCAAGGGACAGCGAGGTGACCAAGATATAATTAAATAATGCCGTTAATTATCTTCAAAAGGGGTGTTTTAATTTCCCCAAACACCCAATTTTCAGTCATGCACTTCCTTGGAGTTCCCTTAGTATGCATGAAAAGTTTCAGGCTGCTGGATTTCATGGTTTTGGAATTATGAATGAGACACACACACGCACGCACGCATGCACACACGTGTGATGAAGCAGGCATATAAATAAATAAATTAAATAATAATTAAAAAAAATTTATATATATATACATATACTCATTTATTGAAAACTAACCCTTGGTGTTTTGGACTATTGAGATGGTTTTGTTTGTTTGAAACTTTGAACATCCCTTATATTTTGGTTATTCTAAATATCTATTAATTGTCTTCGATATCATTTATAATCTTTCAATTCAAAAAATTTGTGTCTTTAAACCATTGTAAAAGGAGGCACTTGATGCACAACTTCCAAATGTTATTTGTCTGTTTGCCTATGTATTTTGGTCAAAGATAATTATTAATGATTATTTTCTCTCCAAAGTCCACTTGAGAATGGCTATTCATTTCACCCAACTGTGCCAAACACCTTCCTCAAAAGCTTAAGAGATGTGTAGAACTACGGGATGTATTGGTACTAGATGTAGTCAGGTCATTAACAATCCCCACTGGTCCTTAATACCAATTTCTTTGTATACAGAAATATGGGCTCATGGGGGAGCTAAACGACATATGACTGTCGGTTAACAAACTGATCAAGGATTTGGAGACAAATGAATCACCAAAAGTGGATCAGTGGCTGAAAGAAAAGAGGTGGGCTGTTGGGGTTGGGGGGGGGTGGAAGGTGTCGGTGAGGGTGTAGAGACAACTCTCTGGAAGGCCTGGAGGAGGGGGATGAGAATAAATGCAGGGAGACAATTTTATGAGGGAATAAAGGAGGTGAGGTAATGGAGTTGAGCATTCAGCTTAGGAATGGGGAATGTAACCAGGTGTGGATTTTTGGAAGACTATGTGAAAACTCGGTGGGATTATGGGGATGGAAAGATGGGTAGGTGGGAGGCCGGAGGTGAGGCGACAGAAAACTGAGATGACAGCAACCTGCCTATGGTGGTTGAGGAGCAGACCTTGGTATTTGGCCTCCTTCTGAAACATGCCAATAACACGCAAGAATATTGGACTGTATCACTTCCAAAGGAACAACATGGGAGGTATCTGCATCAGACCAGATTGGGGACTCGTACTCCGTGACACTTCAGTTAAGGGCTCATACACCGTGATTGGCACTGAGCGGCTCATATTGGAATTAATTCTGCAGAGAATTGTGAAGCATCAGCTAGCTTTATAGACCATTTTAGTGATGTGGTCCACTCAAGATAAGTTATGAGAGTTTTTGAGGCCTATATGCTCAAAGGACTGTACCCCTTCCAGGGGTTGGCCAAATAAGTAAACTATGGGATTTGAAAGCTGATCCAATTGGGGAGGTTTGGTGTAAGAGCACAGGATTTTCCTCCCTGAATGGGTTTTGATGCCATGCTTCACTGTGTACCTGTAATATCCCACCTTTTTCCTGTGTGGAAAGACATGTGTCAGATAGCTGATCAACCCCTTCCAGAGACAGATGCTGCAGCAGGAGAGAGTTGGAGAAGAGATAATGCTTGAGGTCCCCAGCAATGGCACATTCCATCACTTTGCTTATGATGGGAGAGAAGGCTGACCTGCTTCAGTTGAGTGAATTGGACTTCTTGTGAATTGGGATGATATTTGCATTACTTCACGATTAAGGCAGAAAATCATCTGAGAAGGATCTGCAAAAGAACATGTGAAGAGGAGAGGACCAAAGCACAGTTTGTGAAGGCAACAGTGCCAATGATGTTGGGGTGAGTTGCAGGGAATGTCATGATCGACGAGGGACTTCTCAACCCTTGCAGGTGAGAAGTCCACATGCTGCAGAGTGCAGTCTGTTGAGGTGTATAGAGTGGGTAAGGGAAGGGAGGAATTGGAGATCCTAGCATTTTCAGTAAAGACAGTATTGAGATGTTCAACCATTTCCAGATTAGTGTCCAACATGACTCCATCTATTAGAAGTGAAGGTAGAGTGAGGAATGTGCAGCAGAGACAGCTTTGAACAGCAGCTAATATATGAGGCATAATTTGCAGGATGGTGAGAGATTCCAGAGTTTTTGCTGCAGGTGAGCAAGATGTTGGGCTCTAGCTCACCCAAATAATGATACTGGTTGTGGAGGGACTTTTAGTTCCCATAAGTTGGATTTGCTTCTAGTTGGTGAATGCAGGCTGTGGTTTCATGATTGCTTCGCCACATGCCTCAGGGTACTAGGATCAGGATGTTGAATTGGACAATTGAATGCACGATGGGACAGTGAAGCAGCGAAGGTAGTCTGTTGAAGAAGGAATTCAAGGAAGTGTTGACATAATGGACCATAATGTGAAGGAGATTGCAGACTATCGGCTTTGCCCAAGTACCATATATGACGGTGCCTTGGCAATCCTTTAAAGATTGCCAAAGAGATAAACACTTCCACAAGGGAATAATCAAAATCGCAAAAAGAAGCAGAGAAGAAACTGGAAAGGCTGGATTTGAAGTTTGGCATAATATTTAAAATGGAATGCCTGTCATTTGGAGAGATATGAGTAGGAAAAGATACAGATCTCGTAAGAGCAGCTATATCACAAAATGCCTTGGCTGCATTACCATGGAGTGTAGTTTGAGAAATCACACCCAGGAAATTGACTTGGTGGTGTTTGAAATCTCCACAGATGAGAAAGACAGAGCTGGTGTGGGAATACATCAGATAATCTGTCTGAAGGAATAGTCTCATAGATGGAGTCGTCGAAGCTGAGGAGACAGTAGATTACAAACAGGAATAACAGTTTGTAACGGAGAGATGCAGGTGGGCAGAAATTCTCCACAGGTGTCAGGGGATGCTATGGAGGGGCTGAGGCTATGGGAAAGGGAGTTATGGCCATCCTGTAACACCACCACCAGGACACGAGCTTGGTCTGTCAAAGTGTAAGAGGGAGGGAGACAGATGACTCGAGAACATCTCGTGTGAGAAATGTTTCTGTCAGTCAATTTTAGGGCAGAGGTTATATTTGGACAGCGGGATTTTTTGATGAGTTTTAATGTTCTTTTTTCAAATATTTATTTTATTATATGAGTTCCCTGACAAGAAACTTCCATGAAAAGGGGGTCGTTCGGCCCATCAAAGCCTGTGCAATAGTTGCCAACATATGCTGCTTGCCCATGCTTTGTCCTGCTTAAATGCTGAGCATGCAGCAAGAAAGCAGCGCGTACCATTTAAAACCTTTTTGATCTGACTCGGTCGAGGTTCGAACCACCAACCTCCCAGACTCAGAGCGGACACTCTAATCCTCACAGCATTGAGTCTGGTTAAACCTCCAGTAGCAGTTTGAGCTTTTTCACTCTTCCATACAACTGCTAAAGAAAAATGGCTTTGTAACATTCATGACATTCTGTCACATGAAGTAGCAGTCATTCCTTGAAAGATTTATTTATTGCGTACTTGTCTTTTGTTCTGTTCTAGGGGTAATGACTGCCTTGCGCAAACTACTGCTGGAGATGGTATGAATGGATGTTCTTTTATAGGCATCATGCTGATGTCTCATTCCTCTCATTCCTACTGTCTGCATCAATAAACAATGTACTACACTGTTAACACATATCTTTTTACATATTAACACCTGACCAGGGATGTAGAACTTAACCTGTTTGCTGAATTGAGACTCGGAACAGAAGAAATCACACCTGGACCCGGACTGAGACCCTGTGAACAGACACAAAGGATTTAGTCGATTGCAAATAAATATTGTTAAAATTTCAAAAGCTTAGATGCAAAATATTTACACTTACTGTGAAATGATCTCCTGAAAGCATTCAAACTTGCTCGTGTATCATGGTTTTTCATTGCTGTCTGTTGAGTGTCTGGTTGATTTGGTTCAATGGCCTGTTTGTCTCAAACAGGAAATGTCAATCAAAAGTTCAGATACATGCAAATCCCTCCTGTATTTTTGTTTTTTGAGATTATACTTCGGAGAACAATTAAAATCCTCTTTATATATTAGCTGATGTCTCCACCCTCTGTTGTGACATCCCTCATCCTTCAAACAGGTGGGCTGGAGCGTCTTCCCTCTCTTCAGACCTTGGAGAAAAGAAAAAAAAATCACAAACTGGTCAAACACTTAGAATATGTCTTTCAATCCTGACAAATCTCACACTCTCACAATCTCTATCTCTCTCTGAAAGGACTATCTGGAATGCCCCCCACAACCACCCCCCCCCATATACTTTCTTCACAATCCTTTTGAGGAGATTCAGTCATTCAAATTCCTGGGTTTCACTATCAGCCATAATCTTTCTTGGGCAAACCACATTTCAAAGTTGGCATCCAAATGCAGCCGCTGACTGGGCATCCTCCATCATACAAAGTCCTTTCTTGGCACACCTGAACTCCGATCCACCTACAAGACCTTCATCTGCAGCTTGATGGAGTACTGCTGTCCCATCTGGGCTGGCTCCCCAGCCTCACATCTTGCTAAACTTGACGCTGTGGAAACCAAGGTATTCAAGATCACTGGAGTCTCCTGCGATGAAGCTGCGTCTATGGGTCTATCACTTCATCATTGCAGACAGGTTGGTGGTCTCTCTGTCTTTTACCATTTCCTTTTTGGTCTTGCATCCTTTGCTCTTTACATGCCTTTTCCCCCTCAGGTTTCTGGAGGGCTCAAATGGTCCACCATCAACGCTTTTCTCGTGAAACTACCTAAATCTGAAACTACCTAAATTCTGGTGAGACTTCTGGTTCTGGGTTTGGAGCGTCGGCAGGTCTCCTTCAGGGCTCTCTGCTGACGATCTCAAAGTTAAGTTTCCAGTCGTTATCTGTCCCGTTTTAACTGTTTATTTTCTCACCTACATGTTACTGTGTGTTCCTAGTTCGGTTTTGTTTCAAAAATTGTGCTATTTTGCGAGTTTTCGTCGACCTTGTCTTACCGGGTGCTTGAGGCCTACCCAACGGGCTCCCCTCGGAGTATGATCGTGTTTATTTGTATTTTCTCCCCATTATCTTCAATTTCTATCTTCC
>CM068956.1:62270513-62287985 GCA_035128595.1 Eptatretus atami
ACTGGTTTCCATGATGTATACAATCAAATCTGACTTGGTACAAGAGTTGAGGGACCCTTCTGACAATAATGCAGGTGGGTATGGTGAAGATTCATGACGAAAAAACTCCTCCAAATCACCCCCGCGGCTGTCCAGACTCCAGTGCTACAAAAGCTTGTCCATAGAGCTCCGCATGACATTTGAAGTGCTGCATTCTAAGTTTAGCTGGAGCTGTTTACGATTCGGGTTCTTCTCGTGTTTCTCTCTCATGAAACAACAGTAACTTGTTTGTTCTGATAGGTGCCTGGCAGAAAGTGTGTTCATTGAGTCCAGCACATTCTTCTAATTGTCGTCACTGCTCTTGTCCCATAGACTCGAAAATTACGACAGATACAGCTGCACTCACAGACTCACATACCCTTGTTGTCTAATGTAACCAGGTCTGTCGCTGTGCTCCTCAAAAGACTCCCCTGTGCTCAGCCAACACCTCTATCAGATCTGTTGACATGGCAGTGAATCGGGGCTGAGCAGCATATACTTCCTCATGATGAGGAGTTGTTAACAAATCGTTTCTTATTACCACCAGTAAGTCTCTCAACGACACGGCTAATTTCCGGAACCGTCACGAATCCAGCGTTCCAGCATCTCGGGTTCTCTGTGAGACCAATAATGCCACCTTACTCCTTTACCCTTTTGTTCGCGTTGCTCAGTGCTTGATCAATAGGTAAGGATGAGAAACGCCGATTGCTTCGAGTTATTTCCAGTGTCCATTTCAAAAACTCAACCTAATGCTATTAGGGAGATTCTTCCAAGTCTCGGATAAGGATTGGAAACCCATTCTGCATAATTCTGGGGTGATCCGAGAGCAAAGAACATAGGGACAAGCTTCCGCCAGGGTGTTGTACATGAGTTCGAACCTCCGTTCCCGATTGCGTCGGATGAACATGAGAATGATCTGTTGGTACTTGTGTACGCAGTAGCAGAATGGAACGTTGGGCTCATACATAGAGAGAAGTATAGACACAATTCCTCAAGGGCCATCTCTGTTCACTGTCCTTGTAGGCTCGTTTCAGAAGGGTGTGAGTACCACAACAGTAACTTGATGAGCATATCTTGTTCTCATTGCATTGCCGACGCTTTTCAGAAAGATGTGGGCTGCTGCTTCTGTCTTCACTAGCCAGCTTATTGAGGGCTCAGAGCCATCCAGACCCATGCAGAAGGTCCCCATGGTGCTCCACAAAGCCATTTCAATGTGGAGTCCACCTAGCTGACCACAAACTTGTCTTCCCCAAAGATGTCTTGGGAAGTTCCACTGCATTTTTTTGCAAAGAATCATAGGTGGTTTGTCCACAACAATACAGCGTATTGGTGTGGTTTTGAGGTGGTCAGTTGTTTTTAACCAGATCCATTCCATGGCGAATCATTTCTGGATTGTCTGACTTTCTCATGGAATAGTGCAGGAGGGCTTCAATGCCTTTCTCGGATTGTCCAACAGCATCTGGATCGAGGAGCATGGAATGCAGAGCACATCGTGGTATGTCCTTTTCTGCCGATCAGAATCTCATATTAGATGTCAGTGTACTGCCACATCCATGCCTGTTCGTGCTGTTTCTCCTCGTCGAATTGCTACTCATTGCACTACTGAGATGCACTCCATTTACCGGAGCGTGGGTGACAGATTCCCACCCACACGGTGGTACAAACGTATATGAACGAGCAGGATGGCGTTCACTGCTGACCTGTTGCTGTTTTGTAAGAGGTGATCGTAGGACATGCTTGATCTAACCCAGGCGCTGTGATAAAGGGAACTGAAAATGACAATCCCGGTTCCATTGGAAGAAGAGCTGCAGTGCTGTGATGTAGGATTGTGATCCAAGTATCCAGGGACATGCAACTGTGAAATTGGTGCTGACGCAAGTTTGTAGGACAGACCTATTCACCGTTATTCCTCGTTTGATCTGCAACGCCTTGACAAAGCTAACTTCAGTGGTGAGGACTTTCTTATATGACACGCTCAGTAGCATATTGCTGTTAGTAGTTCTAAACAAGCTTCTACTTCTTGGTTGGGAATGCAATTTGGGGCCAGGAATACTGCAAGGGGAGCTCGCAACTCAAGTTCGCAGAGAAGAGAAGTCATATTTTAGCATTAGCAAACTTCACTCACAGAGAGGATCTTCTGGAATTTCTTTGTTCATGTGATGATTTTTGGTACTTCGCAGAGTGGCCAGAAGAAAATTACTTCATACGCTTGGAACAGATGATTGTTCGCAACCAGTTGGCGAAATGAACTTCAAACTTGAATGGTGTGTAATGTCTAAAAACAGCTTTACGGAAGAATCGCATGCTCCATTAGTAGTGTACGTGCTTCCTCAGTCTGGTGTTTGAGTTGCATCTGAAATGATCTTCTAGCCGTTTTCAAACAAAAAGGAAAACTCGATTCGTACACCCTTCTCTCTCGTCAAATTCGGCGAAGTTTTCCAAGAACTGTTAATTTTATGGTGTCCGGTTCAACAGCTTTCTGCGATTCCATGTAGTTCAATCTCTCTGGTCATCATATCTGTCAGCATCTTGCAATGCAAAGAATCTGTGACCTCCAAGAGACTTCTCCTTTCGATTGAATTGGACATTCGATTTTCTGTTGTGGCTTTTCAAGTTTCAGCTGTGGGCTTCAGGCAAGAAAATACAATGATTTTTCGGACTGGAGTGGTTAGTTGTCAGCTGTGGAGTTATTAACCCCCCCCCCTTCATTACCCTCCCACTTTTCAACTAATTTCGTGGGGACAATTATGCTTTTAAGCATTTTTGTCATTTTTTCTTATTTAGAGCCAATGCCAACGTCTGTCGTGGGTTCTAATACAACATGAGGGGTTTTTAAATTCTAATTAAATGTGGTTTTATTTAAAAATGCCCCTCCCCCCCCCCCGCCCCCCCCATTACTCCTCCACCCCCAAATTATCGCAGTGCCTTGACACTCGAACCAAAAATCAGTTCTATACGACCCTTACCTTCCATCTTAGCAGTTAAAACTGAAAATCTGCATCAATTTGAAATGACTGACGTGTCCAGGCACCCCACTATTCGTGCAAACGGGTCTAAATGCAAGGAGGTAGCTTGGCCCGAAAACCATCTACAAAATGAAGGAGAGCAATCAAACAAAAAGGATGCAAAGTACAGCAGAAAATTAACATGGGATGAGAAACCCTGGAAAAGGTGCTCTTCACAGATGAGTCCCCAAGTTAGAACTGTTGCAATTATCAACAAGTTTTATTCAAAACATGGACCACGGAGCCAGGAAATAAAGTCAGTGTTTGTGGTAAAGCAGCTGCAGCAAAGCATAGAGGTGGATCAACACAAAAATGGGAGCTGCCTGTTCAGCAGAGTGTCAATATATATATATATATATATATATATATTATATATATATATATATATATATATATTATAATCCAGTAAACCCTTAAAATAATCCGTGGGTGTAATATTCATGGGTTTTGACCAATCGAGCAACCCAGGTGGTTCAAGCTTTAGTTATCACGGCTATTCATTTCGGCTAATCACAGTTTTTGAGCTAACATGATGTCATTGTTTGCGATCTTCGTGTAAAATTACGTCCCCGTTACGAGCCTTTTCTTTTTTATGTGCATCACTAATTGTAGTAATCATTACCGGCATATGGAATGAACTAAGTTTAATGATCTGATCAGATCGAATCAGGAAAGACACTGCAGAGATACTGCAATATTAGATCTTCAAGATCTATGGAGAACATACACATGTTTAATAATGTGCCCAATGTAAACGAATGGACAAATTATTGTGCCAAAATGCTGGAGAAAGGTATATGACATTGTGTGCAAAAAAAATTCAAGTGTTGGATAGCTGTTGGCAAGAGTGAAAGTGTGGCATCTGTGGGGGGGCAAAAAAGGTGGGGGGGGGCATTTAAATTTGATCAATGAATCCACTGCATTGGCAAAGGTGAGGTCAGTTTCTGTGCTGCAATCGTATTTCCCTGCCAGCAAGCTCAACAAGGGAAGACATTAAATGTCATAGCCCCGTATTCTAGTAATTTTGCTGTACAGAGTGAAAGAGCCCATATTTATTTTACAATTAAAATGAGCCACCAGTCTTGATATTCATAGTATATATATATATATATATATATATATATATATATATATATATATAATATATATATATATATATATATATATATATATATATATATAGTTACGAAATTTGGAATCGACCGCCACTCAACATACAGGTTCCTTTAGCTCCAGTTATGTCGATAAGTGCCATGTTTCCCTAGATAGCTCACCTTCCATTGTTGAAGGGGCGAAATCGATTAATGCGCTGGCGATTTAATTAAATAGTTAGGGAGCCGATCACAACACAAAGAAGACGCCCCTCCCCCTCGGTCTGCCGAGAGGAGAAGAGCCCTCCCGTCGCTGAATCACGGGACCGTAACAACTCCCTCCCACCGCGCTTTGTCGGGTCACGGGAGGGATGGTTTCATGCCGCGAGCGGCGGAGGGGCGGAGAAGAATAAGGAAGAGATCCTCATCTTTGTTCGGGTTCAGTAAAGCTTCTTGCTTCTGCCTTGGGCTCGTGGTTAGATGCTTCGGCCTTGGCTTTATAGCAGGCCTTCGGGTTCTGCTGACTCGCGTCGCTTTTTGTTGCTTTGTCATCGAAGAGAAGTGACCGGTTGCTCGGCTCGAGCTGGTCGGTGCGCTTTGTTCCATCGGAGAGCCTGGCGGGGTTGTCGTGGTTTTCTTCTTTCCGGTCTGGTGACAGTCGAGGAGTGTCCGGCCTGGTTCAAGGCGTGCTCGACTGGCGCAGCCTGTTGCTCTACTTCGTCGTCCAGGTTCGGCTGGCTCTTCTTAGTGTTCGTGCGAGCTCTTTTATCTTTGTTCTCTGCTTGGATTCCCGGCGTTTGGTGCGATCTTTGCCTCATCTTGGAGTGGTCATACGAGGAAGCGACGCTCAACTGGAAGGATCCGCGCCTCGTCTCACCAGCCCGTTGTTCGAAGCCTGCAGGAGGATCGCTGGAGCTCGGCGAAGGATCGCGTCTCACGGCGATTGGTATCCAGGCTCGCCTTCGTCGCTGGAGCCTGGCGTCCGAACAGCTTGAAGACCACACGAGGTGGAGATGGTTTGAGATAGGTTCTAGGTTTCAGCTCATCTGTCGCCTCCGAGTTGAAGTCCTTATTAAAGCATCAGCCACCATTTCTTGGGTGATGTGCTGCGTACAATGTTGTGGCTCGTCTAACAAGTAGGAAAACTGTATAAGTGCCTTGTGTTGTATTTGCTTACATCTTAATAATAGAACTCGGCTGAGGTTTTTGCTCGCTGTCTTTTTCCCCATCCCCCCATCCATTGCATTAGCCTGTGTTCAAATAAATGTTTCCCCATTGTTAATGTCACCTGTTCGTTGTGTCCCATTCTCACATTACTGCCATGGAGCGTTTGCGAAATGTTAGCTGCTGTTTATAAGCCGAAACGTACATCTGCGTCTGATGGGGCTTGGCGAGCATTATAGCGCTCGCAACACAACGACGAACAAGCTGCTTTAAAGCGGGACTCGTTTTCGTGCAGGGCTCAGTTGGAGGTGTAGATCCCCGGCATTTCTGTCTGCGCGAATAATAGGGTTACATCGATAATCAGCGATTCAACCCTGTAGAGTGGACGAAGAGTTGGCTGATCAGTAGATGTGGTAACAACACCCGTAGCTGGGTTTCGGCGTTTTGATCCGGAGCTACAACTGGAATTGCTCGTTCTTGTCGGCGGGGGGCGGCCCGGCAATGCAAGGCGGTCGTCGCACGCTGAACGGAGCGGAAAATATACAACAATAATATATATATATATATTATATATAATTTATATATATTATATTATATAACATACATACATACATACTAGACGACCCGTGGAACCCGTTGGGTTCCCGTTGTGACAGCGGTTGATGAAAAAAATCATTTCACAGAAAAAAGGAAAGATGTCCAAGGAATATACCGCTGAGGTTGTTTGCATTTGACAAATTACTCTGAAGGAGTATTCACTGAAATCGGGAATGATTTCTTAATAATTTTTTTCGTTGCCAAATTTTAACAAAACGTGATACTGTACACCGCAGCAGACGAATGGTGAGATAATGTAGCCCTAAAATTTTTGCGCTATCGTGTACCGTTTTGGCGTATTTCGGGAACATACATATGTATATATATGTATATATAAACATATATTATATTATTATAGTATATATGTTATATATATAATATATATATTACGATATATACATATTATTATATATATATATATATATATATTTGACAGAGAATGCAGTAAATTTAACTGCGTCCACCATGCTATTTTTAGAATGCATACAATGGTCGTTTTAATGACCATGACCTAAATGCAGATCGGACAGCTTGCGTTTAATCCATACCTCAGGACTGCTGCCTCTTAATGTGAGCTCCCTCCCATTAGCTTTGCATAAAACGAGTTTAGTTAGTTCCTGATCCAGTCACGTTTGTGTTACACAAGATGAGGCGTACTGTACTTTGATTGTACATTCCCTTCATGTTCTCGCATCACACAGCTGAGCCAGCATCATTTGAAGCTGCTTTTGACTTGATAGTTGAGCCTTTAAACGATATAACATGCCCTTGTTGAATTAAATAATACATATACTGGTCTCGGGCCAAGCGTTTGCATGTATTCTTACATGAGATTCCACGCATTCATTGGTTATTAGGAACCAAGTGCACAGGATGGCAGGATAGCCTTTATGGTACAAGCTGGTGGACAAAAATTGGAAACATCAATGGAAGTCTCTTAATCGGGGGGTTTGCCACCACGCTACGGCCTGTATGCAACCGTGGCTAGAGTCGGACTTGCGTCTGAAGTTCGCAGGAGGGATGTGGCACAATATCTTCCAGAGAAATCAATCAACTCACACTTGGCTTGATGCAGGTGGAAAACGCTTGTCTCAGCATCATTCCAGTATGTCAATAAATCGTTTTGAACTGGGTTCTGCATCTGGTGATTGAGAAGGCCATCACAATGAGATAACAGCAATCTCATGTTCATAAAACCATGAGCGATTACACTTATCTGTGGATCGGGCATTGTCATCCTGGAAGCATACGCCTCGAAAGAAAAATGCCACAACATGGTGTGAAGATGATCACTCAGTACCATTAACTAAGCATCAGCATTGAGCTTGGCCTTCTAGAGAACGACTGCAACCAAACCATGGCCAGGAAATGCACCCACAACGTTACAGAACCACCAGACCCTTCACTGTTGCAATCCAGCACTCAGGCGGGGTTGAAGAGTTGCTTTTGGTTGGCGCCACACATGCACTCATCATTTGTCGGAGAACATGGTGAAGAACGATTCACTGACCATATTAGCATTTCTCCACTGCTTGCGATATTTCCATTGCCTGTGCTCTGCACCATGACTCGTAATCGTTGCATTGCCATGTGTGATGCAGCGGTTTGTGCACTGCAACCCAAACTATGGCATCCTGCTCTGATGCGAGTTCTCAGGCAGACCATTTTTGATGAAAACTGAGCTGTACATGCCCCCAGGATGAAACTTACAGTCAATTGATTTGCCACTTGCTCGCCTGCTTGCCTTGCACTTCAAATTAGATGGCCACAGATATTCACATCCTGGAGTATGCGCTTCCACCACTGGTTGTCCTTGCTTCACGATGTCTTCTCTCAGTTCCATGCCGACATCACCTTATACATGGTTGCTCATGAAACATCAACAAAGTTGAGCTGTCTTGTCACTGCCAAACGTGCCCCAACAGTCACCCCTCTTTTTAAAGTCACTGAGGTCTCCTCTCTGTAACCAATGACTAGCCATAATTATAGGCAACCAGACCTTGTCAGCTTTTTTATACATTGACCCTAAGCATACTGGGATGTTAATTTGCTTCATTAACCATGGGCCACACTGTGTATTGCCTGGTGTTGGCTTAATGGCTAGGGTCGTGGCTTTGGATCCTAGAAATGCCTGAGTTCAAATCCTTGCTCAGCTTGTTGATTAATACAGGATGGGGTTAACTCAGCCTGCCATCTTCCGAATGGCGGACTCTGGTATATAGTATATGGCCTGTATATGCGTGTGAGCATTGCATAGGTGAGCTGTCTAGCCTTAACTTTCAAACTCGGCCAGCTAGAAAACTGTCAGATTCTTGGTGTGTTGCAGGCATGATGATCGAGGCATTCAAACTTGTATATCGTGCCCTTGGATGGACGTCAAAACTAGGCATTCCCATTACCGGCATTCATTGGTGGCAATATGGTGGATAGTCAGGAGAGTTGGCAACCATCACCGGGTGCCTGGCCAATTCCAAATTCCCTGCTCTAACCGACAGTGGCACTGCTTTCAGTGGCACCGGTTGAGCCGTGCAATGACTGTTGCGACCTGCAGCCACATACTGCATACGACGAATGGACGATTAATGCATGAATAGGTTTCACGAGTATTGCTTTGACAGATATAAACAGCACTTGCAAAAGCATGTCCTTTGTTTTTCTGAATAAAGTAGGCTGTGTTTAGCTGTCACAATATTTTGAGTATTTGCACTTTTTTGGACAAAGAAAGTGTGCAATCCAGCCATTCAAGCCTCCCTATTGGATTTGTGTTTCTGCCTTTAGATTTCATCAGCAGGAGAGAACCTCTCTCCTAATGTCAGGTACTCCTCAGCAGAGAGCGCTTGCCTGAAAAGTCTCATGGGAAATGAACTTTCAACGGTTGTTTGGCATTCTCTTCAGCAATCTCTCAGGGACAGGAATCGGCTATTTGCTTCAGAGTGCCGTGGGTTGTAAACTCGCTACTTTACATTCAAGACCTGTGTGATGGTATTAACATTCCACTGCTAATATAACAAAGGGGTACCCCAGCTTTTATGCATCTTAGAATGGTGCATTTTGTGACGGTATTGTGGCTATGAAGCCACCAAGTCCAACGGTGTATAGTGGGATTGGGGTATCAGACTCAGACAAGACAGGCACAAAGGCGAGTGCCACTCACTATGTCTGCACCGATCCTGTAGCCAGGAGATCCACTGTTGTGAAGAACAGTAAGCTGAAAGATTTAAATATGGACGATTTCAATGTGCATCTTTGATTAATCTCGGGTACTATCAAAATGATTGTCTTTGTAATTAAAAATAGTTTCTCATTGACATTCCCTGGCAATTCTTAGGTTTTTCTTTTATTGCGAATTATTGTTGGCATTGCTTTTTGATCCATACAATCGCCCAAGCTAATATTTACGAGACTATATAACGAAGATTTATTACAGATATACTTTGGCTAATAAACCCCATAAGTTTTTTTCTGTTTAATACAGAAGTCAAGTTAAAAAAATCTATGTTTCAAGGAGCGAACTAAGCAATACAGAGCAGCTTCGTTGACAGTTCATGCGCCTTGCTGGAGTTTTTACTATCGCCATGGGATTTTGATACCATGACGTGGCAATCTGGATCAAAAACCCACGCCAATGAACACTCCCAACCTCATGCTTCAATATTTTTCCGACAATGCAAAGCAGCATGACTTTACAAAGGAGTCTTATTTTGAGGTGTTGGAATCAACAGCCAGTCTTGTTGGCGCAAGGCAGTTTGTTGAGCTGCGTCGGCAGACATGATAGAAACAATGGATGAAATCAAAAGATGTTGATTGAGGTATTGCCAACCACCATGGAAGCAAGGGAAATTTTGGCGTAAACCCTCTCAGACTCTTTGCTCTGAGGAAGGGGTAACGGCCGAAACATCAAGCTTCTCATTGCTTACCTACATACCTCATCATCATTACCTGTTGCATTTCAATCCATTGTCATATTGACATGTTAGTATAATACTGAATTACTGCGTTTATATTGCAACACATGCCAAGGGACGTTTTAAAAAATAACACCTACCGGTCAGGCTGAACAGTTTCGTTTTGTTCCCACTGATAGGCTAGATCTGCATCCGGACATTAACCAAAATCGAATCGCTTGTTTTGTCACCGGACGCAACTCATCAACTACAGTAGTTTTGTCATACTCGTCCATAACTTTTTGAGTTTCTTGGTCCACATCTCTTCAATGGCTGGAAGATCATAAAAAGATTTCCAAAAATTCTCATTCTTGATCGGATCTGAGTCTTCACCAAAATCGAATCATTCATTCCTTGCACACACCCAACCTGTTCCACCAATTTCGTCCAAATTCGTCTGTAAACTTTTGAGATATCCTTGCACACAAACAAATAAACTGAAATAGTATTTTCATTATTGCTGCCAATGTTGATGCCATCCCAACAATAGCCTGAAAACACCCCAAAATTATAATCATTGAGCTCTGTATTTTAAAACTTTCACTTTCTTGCAGGAAAGCAATGCAGCTGGCATCCCATCCCACAAACGGGCATGATGGTCGGTGCATCAATTTCCAAGCGGTCCACGTGTTTTGAAGCTAACACCCCCCATCAAATTTCATATGGCCTTGGGTGGCCACAACATTACATTAATTACCCTGCCTGTGAACATTCAGGAGATATTGTAGCTGGGGTTCAGGATTCAAACCGAGGCTAGACAGCTTAGAGTCTTTTATACATAACCTCTCGCAAATCCTGTCAGTCCCTTCTTCAGGCGTTGCTGAAGTCTAAATATTCGATCATGATCGTACGGTAGGACCCACTGTGTGCAATAAGAAGGACATGTGGCCAGCATACCAGATGACATGCAACAAAAGCAACTCTCAGTCACACCGATATGCTGCTTACAGACAATCTTAAACCTGAAAATAAACAAGCTAATAAATAATAACTTAGGAATGAGCAAAGAGAACAGGACATGAGCAGGAGGGCAAAACCGGGATCGAGTCACGTCCCTTGACATGAATATCTGAAGAGTCGAAATTACCAACTTTCAGCCAAGCAGAGAAGATGGTTTGATTCATTGTAGTATTATATCCAACTGCTGAAAAGAAAAACATCACACAATTAAAGTTCTTATTCACTGTGGGTCGAAATGGAAATGGAACAGTTGTGGAGAGTGCCTGTAGCCTTAACTTGATGACATTTTCCAAGCATGTCAAGGTTGGATTTTCATGCTTCACTTTTCACTTCTGTATTTGCGTCAACTTACGAACCCGCTTCAAGAAGTGGAACTCAACTCAGACATCTTAAAGCTTTCAAAGGCACTACGTTATAATCGATTGTGCCAAACGTGGAATAAATTCACAAGGTGCAGGTCATTGCCCTCAATCATAACACACTTACACTATGGTGGGCCTTACATTCCATAAACTAACTGCCAATAAAACCAACTTTCTTTCGACTAGGAAATACAGAGAATTTAAGAAATTTCCGAAAAAAATGAAGGGGCGGGAAAAAAAAGTTTTTTTATTTCCCTGCCTGAGATCGCACGTGCGACCCTTTACTCCGTCCTATCGATGGCTTGGTACATCTCGGATATATGGTATATGGCTGTATAACGGTGGCTACATAGCCTGCATCAGTGCCACTCGAAATCGCACGAAAAGAGCCACGCGTCCATCCAAGGCAACACAAAGACTGGAGGAATAACTCACAAAGAGATAATTCAAATGTGCTTTGCTTGCTTACATTACCAGCCTTTTAAACCGTGTTCCACCACATGATTCATAAGCTTCTTCCTACTTTCTATCGGCAGTTTAGCCTACCTCAATCAAAACGTTCCTGCCAGATGTGAAGACGACACAACCTTCCCCAGCAAAACTAGTTCTTCATTCTAAAATCATTTACTGAACTCGAGCAGAAAGCTAACCGATCAGATTTCTTGTATGCGAGCTTTCTTAACATATTACCTCTTGCTGACGGAAGGTTATGTTTTTACCCATTGTCTGTTTTTACTCTTGTGCCCAGAATTCTTTATTCCTTGCCATATTGGTCTGCAGCGTTGGTCTGTTTGTCTTGTCTAGTACTGTCTGTCTGTTGTCACACGCATTTTGGCCACGGTTTTCAAGATCTGTCTGGAATTTTTTTTTCTGTATGCTAGGGTAGCTGCCCAAAGACCCAGGAACGCATAACTTTTCAGTGATAGATCGGATCTGAGATCTGAATAATTTTTTCATTATGATTTTTCACCGTTAAGAATACAGCCAAAATCGAAGTATTATAGCACAATATCTCAAAATATTATGGATGGTTCTTCACACGAAACTTGCCGCGTGGACAGGTTGGGCGTGCGGACATGACAAATCGATTCAATTTTACTCGTCAGCGCACATCGCCAAGCCTCCCTTCTCGCCTCGTGATCCTGTGATCACAGTGACTGTTGCGAAGATATGTCTCTTAAGAAGCACATGCACACTGGATCAGCAGCTCGAGTAGATAGTTGGTGATCATGTTCGGTGTTGTGACAAGGACTACTTGATTCAATTTTTGTGTGAAGATTCAAATCTGGAAACTGGTCATGAGAATTTAGATCCTCGATGCGAGGATCTCTAAGTCTCTACATTGTAACCACACCCTTCCTTCATTAATACATTTCCCCCTCTTCTCTCTTTTTCCCTTTTATTTCCCCTGTCCTCTTATCAGATCCTCACTAAACTCACGTGTTCCGGTCTCATCTTCTTGCGTGTGGACTTTTTTGTTTCACAGCCGACAGTTCTTCATCCGAAACTTCCTGGAAAACATTGGCATTTAATGTAAAAAATTCCCATGCGCAGACAGTAACCTTCTCCGATTTTGAAAATTCCCCTAGGAAAAAAAGTTTATGACGTCAAATATCTCCACTAATGGAAATCGCCTAAAAAATTATCTCCGAAACTACGCAAGCTTTTTGAATTCTGTTTGCGGGAATCGAACAGGGCTGAGCCAGAGATGAATTACTGCACATAATGATACATGACTATGCGTCATATCAATTTTATGACGTATTTCTATTTTTGGACATTTTTTTGTTTCACAACCCAGAGTTTTCATCGGTCGTCGTGAAACTGGCCATGTATATGCAGAGAGCGCGCCCTGCGCAAAGCGAGCAGCGTCCCCTCTCTATTCCGGACCCTAAACTGACCTCGTATGATGAGCGTCCCTCCTTCCATCCCCACCGACCTGCTCTATATATATATTGGACTTGTATGTTTATGAATTTCATGAATTCTCTGTTCTTTTATCAAAAGGTTTAATATGTCTCTGAGAGATTATTTAACATAGTTCATCAAATTAGTCGCAGTGAGCCCAACTGGGACTGAACCGCTGCTCTGCTCTCTGCAAACACTTCTCTCACCACCTTTCTACACCAGCCACTACTCTATATCTCCATCCATTCTGTCATGTACTAATCCTCCCAAAAACATCCTCCCATCTCAACTGCAGTCTATCCTACACCTCTTTCAACACAATCTGCTCTTTTCAGATCACCTGGAAACCGAACCCTTTTTCTACATCATTCTCTCACCTCAACTTCTCTCACTTCCATCATTTACACGTTCGACCACCCAGCCGAACTTCACATTCTGGTCGTTGTCAACCTGACGATCCACGATGTTTTTTAGCTGCCTCATTCCCTGAATGTTGTCACATTATGTCGTTTATCATAGAGCCGAATACCATCATGCATAACTATAGTCACTCAAAGCGCTGGCCTGGTATGGACAACTTCCACCTGCTATGCTAGGCCTGTGGTAATATACACAGGATGAATATAGATGAATGTGTCTGCTTTACAAAATGAATATGATCATATGTAAGCAAAATAGGTAGAGAGAAGAAAGGCAAGGATATGACAAGTGAAATTATTGTAACAAGGCGAGAAGTGGAAGTTAGTCAAATTTGCAAAGTTTTAGTGAGTAAAACTAAACTTACGAAAAATAAAGCAATATAAAAAGTAATACAGAGAAAGATATTGACACGTAGAAGAGAGAGAACAAAATAAATGGAGACAATTGATGGAATGAAGATAAAACAATCCATCCACAGTGTAAACGATAGATTGCAAATGAAAGGTGTAATTTTTATACTGCTGTTCCTATGGACTCATTACTTGTTAAAGTGCTCACTCCAGTGCAAGGTGTTTGACATCATCAACATTAGCTTAGTGAGATGAGCTAAACATGTTCTAACCCCAACTTCAGATCTTGAGATATGTGTGCTAGTTTATGTATGTATATATATTATATATATATATATATATATATATATATATATTGAAGAGTCATACGCATAAACTGATAAATCCATTTTTGCCCATTTTTCGGCTAAAATTAACATTTTTTTAATGTGGCTCTCTTGTAGAACATCAATTCCAAAAAGATGTCTTGAAATTGATGTAATGAAGACCAGAAAGACCAGAATTTCACAATAATCTAGCAATAATACCAATAAAACTAGATTACAATATAGTGCTACTCCTTCAATTCGTCTTTATGCGTCATAGCAGATAAATCCATAACATGATTTTTTTCAAAGCAGACAAATCCAAAGTAAGCTTTTCTTCGGTAGGCTTTCCGAACATGAGGAATTTGTTTGCAATCTCTAATGCAATATGATGTAAACTGTCAGCTATTAATTCAGATCATCAATTCAATTCAACATCAATTCGGGTTCATCCAATTCAACCACACTGGCTTGCAGGTACTTCAGCTTTGAAAACCATTCCGGCAGAAGAAAGAGCATTGATGATCGGATTTTGCACGGGCATTCAAACAAGGCAGGATTTATCATATAGCATGTACCTTTATTTCCACTGCACAAACATCCGGCAGAGCTCACTTACTCTTCATGAAGCGGATCTTTAACATCCAGCAACAAATTGATGGCTAAAGGGACACCTCGGTTTTGATGTCCATCCGAGGACAGCACATACATGTGATGAATCACCCTGCCTGTGAAACACTGTGGCACTGACAGTTTAAGTTGGTCAGGATTCGAACCCAAGGCTAGACAGTTAGAGGCAAGTGCAAGTTTTTTGTGCATCGATAGCACTGGAATGAAATTGCCGAGTAAATCAGACTTTTCCACCTATATTTACAATTTCATAACAACAACTCCCAGTGAAAAGGAAAATTCTACAAGTTTCGAAAATGAATTGAAAACTACAAAACTGATATCTTGGTTGGAATAATGTCCACCCTGATGTTAATACTATTATGTGGAAGCACCTTTGAGCATTCTGATTAGTGAGCTGTGAGTCTGTGTGAGGATAGGTATCTACCAACATGCACACCTGATTGGGGCAATATTTCCCCCATTCTTTCTGCACAAAACTGTTAAAGCTCAGTCAAGTTGCATCAGGGAGTGTTGATGAACAGGCAATCTTCAAGGTCATGCCACAGCTTGTTTGATTGGATTTCCAGTCGCTCTGACTTGGGCCACTCAAGGACATTATCTTTTTGGTCCTCAGCCACTCCAGTTTAGTGTCTGTTGTGGTGTCTGGGCATTGTCATGCTGAAATGTGAAACTTCCGCACCAATTTCACATTCTTGCAGAGGCAGCAGGTTTTTCTGCCTCTAGTTTTCTGTATTTTGCTTCAATCATTTTCCATTCTATTCCTGGCAAGTGCGTCCAGTCCTGCTGTTGAGAAACATCCACATATGATATTGCCACACCATGCTTCACAGTCAGGAGGTGTTCATTGGTGATTATGTGTGTTGGTTTGGCGTTCAAACGTAACGTTTGAATATAGCAAAATCCATCTCTTTAAATCAAAAGTTGCCACAGGCCTGCCAGAATTTCCCCGAGTTTTTTGGTTTTCAAACCTCAAATGGACTCAAGTGGGCTTTTTGATCATGGCTTCTTTCTTAACACTCTAGCATTACATGCCAGACTTGTGGAGTGCTTGGGGTATTGTTTGTTGTCACAATGACACGTTGGACCAGTCTTTCTCATAAAGATGTAGCCTCTTTCAAAGTTGCTATTTTTGGGTCTCTTATGGCCGTCTCTGATCGTTCTCTGCTTGAGCTAATGGCTTCATCCGCAGTTGAGGGCGACTGATATTTCATGGTCTTGGTGGACCACTTAACCTTCCACTTCTTATGATTGTCTTGTGACTGTGCTCTCAAGAAGATATTCAGCGTTATAGATATATTTTCTTTATACCCATCCCATCTCTGTGCCTTTCCACAACTTTATCCCCAGTGTCTTTGAAATGTTCTTGGTGTCATTGGTCTCTGCAAAAATGCTACTATCCCAGCAGAGAACAAAAGGAACAGCTGATTTCTTATTCTGACATTATTCAGGAACTTCACGACACCTTAACCCAGGTGAGAGGCCAATAAATTGGTGTTGCGATTTTGCAAGGTGAATTCGGTTACACCTGAGCTCATTACAATTGCGGACTATAAGGGGGTTGGACATTATGTTCGATGATCGAAGTGATGTGGTTGTTTTTGTATTTTATACTAATTTTTGGAATTTTTGAATTCTGTTTTTTCACTTGGGAAGTCTGGGTTACTCAAAGTAAAGGTGAATCAAAGTAGGCTGATGAAGTTGCTGATGATTTAATTTGGGTACAATAACAAAGGTGAAAAATTTGAAGGGTGTAGACTTTAAGCGGAATCACAACGAACACCACACATAATATATTATATGAATATTAGATTATGATATATGTATATATACAGAGTTATTTAATTAAAATAAAAATAGTTTTAATTATTATTTATTTAATTCTATATTAATAAATTATTAGATAGAATTACGTAGTTATTAATTTAATACGGGAAGAAAGGGGGGGGACTGACAGGATAACCGGGGGCGGAAAAAACAGGCTTCCCGGTAGTTTCGGTCGGAGTGGGTGAATATTGTGTTGGGAGTAGGAAGAGGGGATATGAGCGAGGGGTGTGTCGGAGTGGGGAGGTTGTGGGAGCCTGTTCGCCTTCAACACAATATATGCCTCGTTATATACTATGGGAGGGAGTGTAATTATGTGGGGGGTGTGAGTGAGAGAGACTGGACAGAGAAACAAGATGACAGTGGACACGCGAGAGAGAGACGAGTGTGTGAGAAGAGTGCTGCCATTTTACTTGCGGGTACGGTAGCAATCGAGGGACTAGAGAGAAGATGACGGAGAGGAGAGACGAGAGAGACGTGTGGGGTGAGAGAGAGAAAGAGAGCGATGATAGAGCGAGGAGGAAAAGAAAGAGAGCAAGTTGAGGGGTGAAGCTGGGGTTTGCAATTGATGTATAGATGATATGCATTCATTAATGACCGAACACACAATAAAAAAATTAATTCAGAACAGCTGTCACACAATGACGACACAACATGAGTTCTTGATGGAGTAATCCGCTGCATTATCTGCAAAAACTCTTAATATTCCAGCTCCAGAAAATTTCGTAGGAACATCAAACAAAAGCAAATACTGAAAACATTGGAAGTACCACCTTATGGTCGACCTATGATCCCAATCCGAGCTGTGGTCAGTGAACATCGTGAATAACAATAGCTTTGCAACAAGATATCACACGTTAGGTGCAAAGAAAAGAGAGAAGGCATGCTAATTGA
>CM068956.1:62313263-62324077 GCA_035128595.1 Eptatretus atami
CCCAAGGGACCCGGTGTGGGGTCAGAGTAATTGTTAGTTAGTGGGTTAGTTAATATTTAACAAAAATGGGAATCGTTTTGCTGTTGGTGCGAATGTAGGCTCGAAAAACCCGTTCTGGAGGGATGCAGGAGTCCTGATTGACGGGCTGGGGAGCTGGGTGCGAACGGTGAGTATCGCTTATGGGGCACCCCGGGCACGGACTAGTCGGACCGCGTAGGCAAGGGGCCCAAGAGGCCGCTGGATAGTGTAGTGGGCACGGGTGGGCCCGCATTGCAAGTGGGACCCGGAGAGCCAATGGCCGATTGGGGCAGTGTCGTGGCACGGGAACCCGGGGAAAAAGGGTCCCGTGGGGCCAGCCTGCCACGGTGAAGCGTCGAGGGAGTAGCCAGGGAGGGCACTCCCCAGATCTTAGCGGAGCTGGTGGCTAGGAGACAGTCTCAGGGCCCGGGGGTGCATGGTTGGAGAATCGCAGAGGTAGTCCTGCCAAGTGAGCCACGCGGCCCAGCCACAAAACCGGTGCGAGGGCATGAGGGAAATTTGAGGGGCAAGGCCCAAATTTGTCAGAGGACACCAACACAGGCGACGGGAATCTTGGTTGTAGAACCAATAGTTAAGCCGACAGGGCGCTTTTTGGAAAGCCCCCAGGGTAGTTTTAAGGGGTAAAAATGTTAGGGTAGATAGGAAAATGTATTCCTCCGCACCATCCCATACCCTTCGCTTCTCGTGGGCCACTGACCCACTTTGGGTAAGATCGCTGCGAGATCTGAGGGAGGCCATTCTGAGGCTTTGTTGGGCCTTCGGAAAGGACGCTAGCTCTCCTTTATTCCCCCTCAAGGAAGGAACATAGGGTTTGGGGTTAGCTAGGGCGAACATGGTAGGTTAGCCGGACAAAGACAATAAAGGGGTTGGGAGACGGAATTATAAGAGGGGAAAATAATAAGATGGGCTAAATTGTTTTGTTTTAACAAAAAACTAAGGGAGTGGTATGGACGAGACAGGCAAAGCGATAGGTGGAGGGGAGACCGTATAGGCTCGGTCCGAGCCCGCCTTCGGAGTGACCGCACCATCACCTCCCTCCCAGAACGAGGACAACAGAGGCCGCCAGCTTCACCTGCGGCCTGTTTGTGCTACAGCGGCCTGTCCGGCCTTGTCTCTGGGCCATGCCTTGTTTGCTGCCTCTGCCATGACCCCATGCCTGGCTAGCCTTGGTTTGCATTTGCCCCTGTGTCCATCCATCCCATGTGTGCCAGGAATCAGCGCGTGTTGCAGGACTGCCTTTGCAGCAGTGCACCACCGGGACTGGCATTGAGCAAGCCCGTCACCCATGTTTTTGCATCCATTCCATCCATTTACCGCTCATTTCTGTGTTTGCTGCGTCATCCATCTTGTCATTTCAAGGGGGAGGCCTAGGACTGCATTTGAGCAGCCAGCTACCTCTTGATCCTGCGCAGGAAGCCAGAGACTGCATTTGGGCAGCCTGGCTACCCTCTTCAAATGGCCTGTGGGATGGCATATGCATGCCGGGTTAGCGGTGAGTTTGCCTCCAGGCAGCTGAAGACAAAGCAAAAGTTCATGACAGACAACGGGGCCTTTTGAACATGCCCCAGACATCCGACCTTCAGCTGCGGAGCAACTCACCCTCACATATACTGACTAACTTTGCCATGCCCTTGTTCCCACAGAGTCCATCAGTCACTGGGCCATGGCGTAGTGTAAATTTATAAGTTAGGTTGAATATTGTGTAAATATGTGACCCCCTACATGTGTGTTTTAGCGCTGGAAATTTATTAATCGTCCATGATGAATCTGTGTGAGTTGTTTAGGTAGGGGGGGGCGGGCTTGCTTCCGTCCACCCCTGATCCGCATCCGTGAATTTCGTGTTGGGGCGATGAGGCCGAATTCCCGCTCCCGAACACCAGTGTTGAGGTTTCCCGCCGGCGCGTCGCCACGGAGCACGACCCTCAATGAAGCAAGTGGGCCGTCGTGCTCGGATCGCCCGGAATTTACAGATCGCCGGGCCCGGTAAGCCCGGCCAAGCAACTGGTCCTGCGTAGGTTTTAGGACGAAATACGCCAATGGGGAGATCACGTGGGGTTAGGGTTAATTTGCCAACTTCACTTTACCTAAGTACCCACGATGATCCAGCTACCGGGAGGGGTACTTTCACCCTCGGCGGAATTCGTACTGGAAGCGAGCCGCTTAAGCGGCCCGTCCCGTGGCGTGGAGCGGTGATATCGGCCGAAATCCGCCAGCCGATTATTTTGCGACCCTGGCAATGGTCCACTAAATCCCTCCACACACGACACGCTCAGCCAGTGAAGAAAACGACACGACGAAAAAAGCTGAGTACATTTTAAAAATTGGGTTTTTATTGCAAAATAGTAAGTGCCCGTAAAAAATAATAATAAAATTAATATAATAATAATAAATAAATATTCACAAACCTGCGAAGCAACAAACAACAACCACACAGGGCCGTTTTTCTTCGCTCTCGCCGTGCCCATACGTGCGTGGCCCGGAAGTTCGGCATATTATGCGCAGTTATGATTATTCGCAATTTAGTTTTTAATACCCAATTATTCAATTAGCGCCAACGTATTTTTACCTTTTCGCAATGTCGTGGCAAGGAAAAACAAAAAACAGAAGAGAAGAGAGAGAAAAAAAATTTACTTCCTGTCTCGGAGCATTACCAGCACTCTGATGTACCGAAATTATGCACCGTCTAATATGAAAACGATCATAACTTGGGGCATTGATGTTTATCTATAAATGCCCATAAGATAGAAATCGAGAAATTATTAGAGTATACACGAAGTCATTCACTATCCGGAAGTCCGTTTACGTTGTAACCCATAATGGCGGAACGGGCTGAGCTTTCCTTTCCCCAATCGGCCCACTCCCACGCAACAACGTGTCTTGTCATGGTTTGGTAAATAAATGGCCATAACTTGGACAGCACTTGTCGAATTATATCAAATCTTGGAAAAAAGGCACATCCTCAGTCCCAGCAATATACCTGGCAAGTTTCAATTAGATCGGAACAGTGGTTGTCGAGAAACAGCGGTCACAGACAGCCACACACCACACACACACACACACACACACACACACACACACACACAGATTGCTGGAATTATAGATAGATAATAAGGCAGGGAATGAGGGAAGCACATAAGAGCAGATCGATACCGAATAATAAGCAAGGCAAATAAATTACAGCACAGGCACTTATTACTGTTCACTATTATTAGACGGGGCCCACACCACAACAACACACCCAGACAGAAAAGGACCTCCTTGCGGTCTTTAATGGGACCTTCAGCCCAGAGGACAGTCGAGCTGAGGGTCAGGGTAGCTGACCTGGCACGAGCGCGAGCTGGACGTCCCCTGGCCGTGAGACTGGTGTCGCCGTTCCCAGCCAGCGGAAGGCGACGACGCGAAGCATCTAGGGCCGGGACAGAAAGTCGCCCAAGAAGCCATCGGTGATGAGCCGAGCAGAGAAGAAGAAAAACGGGAGAAACAAGCAGGAACGAACGACGACGAATCTTCCTCAGAACTGCGCTTTCATGTACGCTCTTTTAAAAACTCCTCATCTGTTAGGAAAAAACCCCAGGCCGACTTAGGAAGCAACCTTCCCCTCCTCAGAACACACCTTCTATCCCCCCTCCCGCTCAACGAACCTTCGCTCCTCCCCACTCGCCTCCCATTTGGACGGGAGGCACCATGTGGCTCCCGTCCGCCCGCCCGATTGGACAGGCGCGCGGTGCGGCGCGGGGCACTCCCTCCCTTGGGCGGAGTCCCAGCAGGGGGGGGCGTTTGTGACTCCGCCTCACGGCCTTCTCCTCAGACCGCGGTGGTGACAGGGAGTGAAGCTTAAGCAGAGGGGCAATGCTGGTGCCGCGTCGGGCTGAGAAGATGATGTTTAGTTTTGGTGGTGTAAAAATTACAAAAAGAAAAATCTAACTATTAAACAACTTCACAGCGCAGGAACATTTAATTACCCATCGACCAGGGTCGGGACCCTAACTGGCAACATGTACTTACCGAATATACTGAGCTAAAGGACATGAATGTTGAGTGCGATAGCTTCCAAATCCACAACAATATATATTATATATATGTGTATGTACAGTGTATATACATGTTATGTATGTATGTATGTATGTATAGATGTATATACATGGTCACCCGAAAGTTGCTTTACCCCTGATAAATTTCTCGCACTTCCGTCCGTCCCTTTCCCTCTGCCCTGCTATGGTATGCGGAAACACTGATTCAGAAAGAATGATGGAGCACCATACAGATACAATGAACAATAATTATTGTAAGTACTGCTACAATAAAAACCTTGTATATTTAAAAGAGTTCTAGAACAATGCCTTCACGTGCGGGAAGGGGTTAAAGTGACTTCAGGTCACCCTGTATATTACAGCTATACATACATACATACGATACATACATGTATTATACACTATACATCTATACAACATACAATTATATATATATATAATATATATTTAATATTTATATATATAATAATCGCCACACTCTGTACACAGCAATCCCAAGTTCATGGAGGAGTGAATCGACATGAGGCAGCAGGTTCAACAGTCTGAGGGGCATCAAAGGCGAAAACGGATGACAAAAGCGCACACCAGGAAAGATGATTTTTTTTTAAAATCTCTGGCTGGAAATTTTGTTTCTTATCATTCATCATTGTCATCACCTTTTAACTTAGGGTCTATTATTAGAAATTTCATAAGATTTATTCTGTCCTGAAGATTTTATTTTATTTTACTCTCCGACAAAGAATGACCCCAGTAATACAACAGCTTGTGTTTTGAGGTTTTTATTACATCTCTTGAAAAATAATGTGTGTATTCAAGCTATGGGTGGAAAGAGTGAAGAGAGGATGCGGTGGAGCTGGGCCAGAAGGAAGCACAGGAAAGCTGAGTCGTGACCAACTTACCTGCGGTAAGCGAGAAGCTCCAGGAACCTGCCTTCGGTCGAGATGCCAAAAATGCAAAATTTCTTTGGGGGAAAAAGGTCTCCAGATTAGAATGATTGCAAAGGCAGATGTACTTGCCTAGAAATGGGGAAACTCGCCCCCCGCGGAAGCCATACTTCCCAGTACTTTGACCAACGACTTTGTCCCCAAACGCACAGTCTGAATGACCTTGTTGATACGATGTGCAGTCAATGATTTGTGCATCTTGCCCTTAGAAGTGTGATGCACTGTTATTTGCAGGATGAAGTCATCTGAAAAAGGTTGCAGGGTATTGTACTCGAGGAATTGGAGAGGTCATTTGCTGTATGTACACTAAAAAAAAAGGATGAAGGTTAAACACCAGCCTCAAGTTAGATCATGAGACAGATAACCATCAAGAGTGACCCGGTGTTTTGGACTCATGGATAAATATTGCATAGCCATTCAAGGAGCCTTCTAAAGGCCATGACGGTGACCTTTGAAAACTAAGGTTTGCGTACCAGGAACAATATCAAAAGGGCTCGCAGTGAGGGTTGCCCTGACCTTTCGTTGAGACTCCGGAGCAACCATCCATTGTTGAACTAATGAAGCAATATCTCCATCATGAATAGCTGTGCAGAAGGCAAACAGATGAAGAGAGATGACAGTTGGGGGAACACAAGAATTGCCTGAGGTCTTGCAACAATGATATTGCAAAGTTTTGTTTATGATCAGTATTTTACCCAGTCTGTCATTGGAGTGGATCAGATTTTGGAACCCCTTTTTATAAATCAGGGCTTATGTTGGCAACTTACAAAAGGAAGATATATATCTCGACTTTCAGAAGGCATTGATAAAGCAACCCCAAAGGAGCGTTGTTAGAACAAGGGAAAGGGCTTTGTGGAATGGCTGTAGATTAACTAACTGGATTGGAAACTGGATTAGTGATTTGCAAGTAAAGAGGGTGTCTGCGAGTGTAAGGATGTCTGACTTGAGGAATGTTAAGTATTCCCGGATCATACTGGGACCATTATTATTCATTATTATATCAAAGATGAGAAAGTGGGTTTAAGAGTTGGGCTTATCCAATTTTGCAGAACGACACTAAGCTAACAGTAAGGTACCTTGTAGAGGACGGTGGTGATCAGATTCAGGAAAAGTCGATGGCGTACTTTCAAAGATTTGGGCAGAAGGATTGGCAGATTCGTTTAACAGACCAAATGCAAAAGGTGCTCGGGATTGGTAAGGATAATAAAAACTGTGATTATTTATGATGCAGGCGTCTTGGAGCATGTCACACAGGAGGAAGGAATCTGGGATGGTAAATAGATAGATAGGGGGGTGGGAGGGGGTATGGATAAGCAGATAGCACGTGCCAGGCAGCTATAGAGTAACCTAACAGGGTTTTAGCGTTTTATTCTTGAGAATAAGTAACAAATCAAAAGAGGGTAATGTTGTTTTGGTATAGTCTGAACAGTTCTCTCCAACAGGCCCACGGGGCTATGGAAGAAAAACCGATCAATCTCCCAAGAGCGACCAGAGATCCCATATTCCAAGATTGTTGCACTTAGTCTGTCTTCCTGAAACCAGGGCCACTAGGGAGAGGGAGTGGGCTGGTCCATGGGGATCATCAGCGCGCTGATGCGGTAGCCACACTGCACTGACAAATCCAGGCAGGCAGGGAAGATTTGGCCCCAAGTATGTGCTTGGGGTACAACTACCACGAAGAGCGTCCCCGATAGTACAGAGGTTTAGTGTTAATACTTGCTGTAGGAATTTTAGTTGAAAACCTCATTTGGAATATCGTTACAGTAGTTTGCCAAAGAGAGAAATTTAGGATAGGGCTACTAGATTGAGTGAGTGCGGGAGAGAGATATACATGCCACAGAAGCTAAATGATAAAGAGTGGAATGGGAAGGCAGTGATTTGAGACCGTTGTGATGTCTCCAGACAACATTTTAATGGGTATTCAGCTATTCAAGGACTGTGTCCATATGGTCTCCTTTCTGTTAGGAATGAAGGTGTGGAAGGATGATGTGTTACCGATAACAGACGTGACCAGTTTCCACTCCAATTTTGGATGGTAGAGCTTGTATGTTTGACTGCAAGGTCTGTTGGTGTCTGGCTTGTGAAAAAGGAGAGACATATACTGAGTTTCGGCTATGTTGAGGCCAGATGGAGGCCCCAAGGGTTACGGCAAAAAAGTGGACGCTGCGATAGTGCTGCTCCACGCATGCTCCCATACCTGGTTCTCATTCAGTTGGGTTTGCCTTTTAGATGGAGGATGCAACCTTCTTTTGCATTTGCCATACCAGATGAAAATTGAGATTTAGAAAATTTGGTCCAAATTGGCCTATGTAGACCTTTTGCCTATGTTTACCTCAAATCAGTAGGTGGTTGAATTTCTTGACCTGAAATGCAAATCTTGTTCAAATTTCAAGTTCAATTGGATGAAAATGAGGATTTTAGAAAAATGTGGCCAAAATTGGCCTATGTTGACCTTTTTGGACCTTAAGATAACCTCAAAAGTAAGGTAGGTGGTTGAGATTTCACTGACCTGATGTGCCAAATCCTGTTCAAAATTTTCAAGTCAATCAGAATGAAATTTGAGGATTTTAGAGAAATTTGGGCAACAAATTGGCCTATTGGCCATGTTAGACCTCAATGGTCAACCCAGATTTTTTACGAAACTTTCAGTGCGGAGCCGTCGCAGGGTCGTTGAACATTAATCTCTGAAAATTTCAGAGCGATGGTTGAGCAGTTTTGGCTGGAGCGCGTAGTGGACAGACAAACACACAAACAAACAAACAACCACAAAAATGTAAAACACACACAAACAAATGGAGACGATCACCATACTTGTCAAAAAAAAAATATCTTTTTTGCAAGTAAACACACACCACACACACACACGGAGGTGATCAACATTAACATACTTGTCAAAAAAAATTTTTTTTGCCAAGTAACAAACCCACAGGCACACAAACACACACACCACGCACGCACGCACGCACGCACGGCACCTACAACACACACACACACACACACACACACGGAGGCGATCAACTGTCTAATTTTTTTATTTTGGCAAGTAACAGGACAGCCAAACGCGACCAAATTGAACATACCCTTCTCCGCTGAGGAGCGGTTATAATTATAAATGTCTAATCCACGGCTCGACCGCAGTGAAGTGGAGCGGTTTCCACCGGGGCAGGCTGGCATTTTGTCCTTTGGGCCTTGGACACGGCTCCATTTTCCTTTCATGAGTCTGCCCAGCACAGCAGGGATACTGGAGGACCGAGAGTGTGAGCTTTAGCAGAGATTCTGGACAAGGATGCATGTGGTAGAATGAGGAGGCAGCGCGAGGGAGTTGAGGGTTTGAACTGATGTTGGTAGGAAGTTGAGTGTGAAAAAGCAGTTACTTGTGTTTATTGAAAATTTTGAGTTTTTTTTACTTCGGTGGGGAGAGAGTTGAGTGTTGAAGGTGAAAATGAGAACAAGGGGGGAGGCGAGTTGTGATACGGTATGTGTGTGTGTGTGGACTGTGCGTGCGTGCGTGCGTGCGTGTGTGTGGCACAGTGTACACAGGATTATGGGGACAGCGGCTGGTTAGTCAAGTCCAGCAGGTTAGCCAGAGCAGCGCTGCTGATTGATGAACCTGGAATGTCCCAAATTATCCAAGATGGTTACTCGCTCTGTCAGGCAGCAGCGATCAGAAGTGAGTTCAGCTAAGTAACTTGATGTCGGATCAAAATGGGAGGGAGAGGGATCAAGTTTCGTGGAGAGGATGATTGCAAAGAATGAGTTGGAATAGTCTTTCTAAAGAAAGTGGGAAAGCCCACAGGATTACCGAGAGGATCGTGGACACCATAGAACACAACTGGATTTTGGTAATCGTAATGAAGTGACAGTTGTGGAAGCGTTAAGGATTATAAGACAGTGGCGGAAGTGAGAGCATGTTACCAATCCCAAGCACAAGCCTGTGGTGTCGTTTTATGTGGCGGAGAAGAAAAGGGGATGGTTATTTAAAAGCAAGGGGTCAACAAAGATTTATTAGATGGGGGAAGGTCGCTGGCGGGGGAAACGAGACTCCTCATGTGAAGTACAAGGAGAGATTAGAGGGCAAGGCTATTAAGCCAGTCGGTTCAGCAAAGTACGGGAGCGGCCGTGCCGAGGTCGACTACCTTTGCCCATATTCTCTCACTACCCTCTCTATTCTTCTTGCTTCTTTACTTCTATTTCTCAGAAGGTGAAAGTGGAAGGCCCATCCGCTGATCTTGTGATAAGTTGGACCTGAATTAGGGGCTTCTGTATACTCCGGGTAAGGTCCCATTGGACACTGTGCCTTGTGAATACGTTGCCCTTTTTGCAAAGAGATATAACAAACCCTTTTTTCCAACACTATCTTGGTTGTCATTACTGTCCGATTGGTTCACAGCATCATGTGTTGTACAGGAGCAGTTCTTCCCCTCACTGCTCCATTTTATACAGTTATTATTGGGTAAGTCGGTACCCAATTGTCCACCACTTCTTCGGTAACGCTCAGCCATATCTTGAATTCTTGTTCGGGCGCCATTTGAACAAAGTATGTTTCCCTACTGGGGTATTTTAATTAACAGGAAGGTTTAAAGCGGGATTGTGGATACCCCACTGGACCCTACTTAAATTATGAAGGGGGGGGGGGCATCCTTTTTTTTTTTCAAAAGATGGCGACTGTGGCCTTGTCTAGCAACCGTCACGCCATGGGGATAGTTATTTTGGAGTGCATCAGCTCTCTCACGCGTCCTTCGACGTCTGCTGAGGAAGTGGATCGATTAACTACCGCCTTTCCGTTGATCCCTACCGGAGTGGTATCTGTAACAATATTAAGAAAAATTATTTTTCTTCAATGGAAAAATCTTAAATCTCCAAATACATTTTTAAAATCACGGAATTATTTAATAAAAACTTGTTGCCTCATCGTTTGTTGTCACATTTTACCCATAGTGGTTTTCAATTTAATATGTCTCGAATATGAATTACATTTCGAATATGCGACGGAAAGAGTATATTCCCGCAGAAGAAAACTCCTGGTGGAAAAAACCATACCAACCGCCAGTCAATGCTTGTCAAAAGTAATCATAAGATTTGAATAAATAATGCATTTCAGCCTTTTTTATTATTTTTAATACATAAAGGAGAGAAGGGCCTGCATGATGGGCATGGAGATTTACATATCAGGCTGTGCCAAAATAAACCAACCCATTAAAAAAAACTCCAAAAATACATTTCATTTTTAATCTGAATTACATTTTAAAAACTTTCAGGAATATCGTTGCCTTACATTTCTGTGTGACACGGAAGTATATTCAAATATCAGAACTGTAACTTGTTAAGACTTTATGTTTGGACCCAGTCGGGATCACGTGCTCCAAAATGCGACTTCTCACGCCCGAATTACAGGCACATCTTGAACACGATGGGCAACGTTGTTGCATTACACCCTGACATTCAGCAAGTGGGAGTGGACTAAGTTATGCTTGTGTTTTCAGCTCAAAAATGCACTTCTGTGGGTTATCTTGATACACATTTACTTTGAGATATCCCATAGATTTAAAAAAAAAAAAAAATCCAATCGGGGCATTCAGATTGCAGAGAACGTGTGTGGAGACCAACCAATACTCTCTTGCTCGAATGCGTCTTTCATAAAGGCTTGTCACCCACCACAGACTCATTGTGGTGGAGGGTTGTCCACCCGGAGTCCTGTTGACGGGCTGGGAGCGTGGCTGCGAACGGTGAGTATCGCTTAGTGGGCACCCCGGGCACGGGACTAGTCGACCGCGGTAGGCCAAGGGCCCAAGAGGGGCCG
>CM068956.1:62343624-62357202 GCA_035128595.1 Eptatretus atami
GGCCATAATCGAATTGCTCTATTGGCTGGGCTGGACCCCGCCGCTGTGGCGCACCTACTGCCGGATTACCCCTTATCAAACTTGACAGTTGCTGGTTAATCTCCTGAAGCATTTGGGTAATGCCCATTTCTCTCAGCCCCCCTCCCTGATCCTGAATCTCTGCCTGCCGGACCGTCACCGATGGCCTCTCTGGCACCCGACAGCCGCCTCCACGAGGCCAGCCTGGCGCGCACTCGGTCGCTCGGTGAACGGTGGGTGGATCCTGTAACTCCACTAGCGCTCGGACCTCAGGGTCCGGAAGAGCAGCTAAAAATTTCTCTAGTGCCAGTCTGTCCCACGCCTCCACTGTTAGGTCCCGATATGCGATCCTAACTGATTGGTAAATGTCCTGTGCCAGCTCCTGCACTGTCTCGCCCGACTTTAATCTGCGGTGCTGGAGCTGGGCCCGCACCAGATCACAGTTTGCTGCGAACCCAAACCGACGGCTCAACGCCTCGCAAATGTGGGAGCTGGTCAACATCCCTCCGCGATCACGTTTAACCATCTGCGGCTGGTCCCTGCAATGTTGCCACCAAATTCCCTGTACGTCCCGCTCATTCCACCCGTTTAGTCGGGAAATACACTCAAATTGCATCAGAAAAGCTTCAAGGCTCCCTGACCTGTCAAAATTTACCAGGGGGATCACTTTCCAGGTGGCCCCGTTCCCAGTTTCTCCCTTGTCCGAATCCAGCCCAGGGATCAAACACCTTGTGGCTGCGTATCCAATTTCGGAGCCCCCGGTGGCCAAAGATGTTTTGTGGTGAGGGTCTCATGGGTCAATTTTGCCTCCGTTCAAACGTTGAATGGACCGATTCACCTCTTCCTGCAGGATCTTCTGGGCCCGCACAACCTCCTCCAAGGCTCCGTCGCGAGTTTGTAGCTGCTCCTCAACCAACCCGGACACTCTACTTACAAAACACGGCTCTACCAGGCCTTTATCTAAGTCTCCCTCTTTGCTCATAATTTTATCTTGTTCGTCCAGACGAGCCTCCAATCCTTTTACCTCCTCCACCAAATTCATCCTTGCTTCCTCAGCTCTCCCCATTCTTCTACTTGCAGCAGCATACGAGCATCCACACAGGCACATGACGTTCCAGGCCTTCATCCACTTTATCAACTCGAATGTTCGTTGCATCAATTTTATCTTCCAATGTTTTCCGTTTATTTTCCCCCTCCAATGTAATTTCTACCTTTGTTTCCTCCAATCTATCCTCGAATTTACTTTGTATTTCCCCAATTTAACATCCACACACTCCTGCATCTCAGTTTTCATTTTCTCAAACTTTTCCCCTAATTCATCACTCATTAAATCAATCCGTGCACCCAACTGTTCCCCCATTACCCCAATTGATCTGTCATTTTGTCCCCTGTGCTGTAATTGCACTCATTAAATGTTACATTGTCCAGATCAACATCGCGCCGGTTTCCGGCGCTGCCGGCTCCGTTACGGGCGATGAAGCACGGTCCACGCTCGGAATGGGGGGGTTCCAATCCTACCCCGTCTTCCCTTCTTTCCCCGACATGTGGCCTTCCATCTGCTCACATCTGCACATCCGCCATGGTGCAGAAGTCCCGTTTGCCGCCAATTAAATTTAATTTGAAAATTCCGCCAAAATTTTCACGCGCTCGCGTGCTTTTCTGAAGTAATTTTATATTCCAATTCGTGGCGGAATTTTAATCTTGGTATATTCTCCCGATACCAATATAATTTAGAGGGTTTGAATATCCCACTCCTGACACCAATGTGACGTCCACGGGACTTGAACGGTCCCGCCAACGTAGGATGTGCCGAACGATGGAGGCGGTTTATTGTTTTACAATCCAAGGGTGGCGGTTTTGATCGCTCTATAGCAAACGGGACGAGGAAGGTGGCACGAGTCGCTTTTCACCGAGTTAATAATGTTTATTTTCTACACAAGAGCAAAAGAAGACTCGGCAAGAGGAGGGATCCGTGGGCGATTCGATGAAAGGTGGTGTGGGTTGGGCGTGGGGAAAAACACAAACAATTTCAATGGATATAACAGCAAAATGTAAAGAATCAATTCATCGGTACACAATCTCAAACCCTCTAAGGCGCCGGTACACACACACACACACACACACACACACACACACACACACAAACAGACAATAATAAAATTGACTGTAAAATGCTTACATGGAGAAGTTTGAGGGTTATCCTGACATTTGCAAGTGTCATAAATATACATGCAGCATTTCTCACTGCTGTTTTAAATGCTAATTATAAATAAACAAATACTTTTACACCCTCGATAAAATAATGTATAACATTTGAAGCAATGTAAACAACATTAAAAATTAAACAAAATACTCAACTTACTGTTTCATTGGGCCTGGTTAAAGTCATTTGCTCTGCAGTCCCTATTTTAATGTCACGGGTGGTTAACATGTGGACCAGCCATTCAAAGATCAATGACACCAACACCACCATTCAGGGCAGTCAAGAAAATAAAGAATCAGCTCAACAAAATAAAAATCGAATTGAAATAGATTTACTTGTGTAAATCAATTTAAAGCATACTTTGTTTATGGACAATAAACCATGTCCTTGTTTTTCAATGTTGCACAGGGGTAAGCTGTTCTATGAACTCTCTAGTTCAACATGTTATCTGTTAAGATTGTTAGTTCTCAAGAACCCTCTTCTAAGCCCTGGTAGGAAGACCCATTTACTGGTGCCTCTTCTTCATTTCCTATTTTGAAAGATAGCTTTAGGTGTAATCATAAAATACCTGACAGTCCGGTCCTTTTTACCCATGAAAAGGTTGATCCAAATGCTTTCCAACACATCCCCATGGGTCTTTTTCTAATTGCTCCATGGATGTTTTATCGTTGAAGGAAATCCAATTTTGTCCCAAACTGCTATTTGCTTGCACAGCCTCAGGATGGTTCCAAAGCAATCATTATCAGACCTTATTTCAAACTCATTGATCACACATTGACATATTTATACAGAACATTTTTTAAATTCGTAACATTAAATATGTTGTGATGTGTACGATATCTAGACATGATACATTAAATCAGGACAGTCTCTCGAGACATATCTCGTGCTTTTGATAGTTTGGCAATCCTGCCTTACTCTCCAAACTCTCTGCCAATGGAATCCAAGGCCAACTCCACTCTTGGAGAACTGACTTCCTCCACTCTCGTCGCTAACGTATGGCTCTCAACAGAACCATTTCATCACCTCTCCCTCCCTGTCAAGGCTGGAGTGCCCCAAGGCAGTGTTCTTGATCCCAACTTATTCCTGATCTTCGTCAATTATCTCTCTGACTCTCTCTGGAAAATCATATTTATCTATTGGCTGATGACTCCATCCTCTGCCATGACATCGCTCATCCTTCATCCTCCAGACAGGCGGGCAGCAGCCTCTTCCCTCTCCTCAGACCTTGACAAAACCACAATATGGTGAAACACTTGAAATACGTCTTTCAATCTGGAGAAATCTCACACTCTCACTATCTCTGAAAGGACCGTATGTCAAACCACCCCAACTACTTTGCAAATAAACAAAAACAAAACAATCATCTTGAGGAAGTTCAGTCATTTAAACTACTGGGTCTCACTATCAGCCATGACCTTTCTTCAGCAAACCACATTCAAAGTTGGCCCCAAAAGCCAGTTACCAACTGGGCATCCTCCATTGTGTAAATTCCTTCCTTGACACACCTGAAAGCCTATTCACCTACAAGGCTTTCATCTGCAGCTTAATGGAGTGCAGCTCTCACCTCTGGGCTGGTGACCCTGCTTCACACCTTGCTCAGCTTAATGCCATGGAAACCAAGGCCTTAAAGATGATCATAATCTTTCGTAATGAGGCTGAGTCTCTGGTCCTGTCACTTTCCCATCGCAGAAAGGTTGGTGGCCTCTCTGTCTTCAACTGCCTCCTTTCTGGTCTTGCACCCTCTGCTCTTTCCATGGTTTGTTCCCCTCCAGGTTTCTGCAGGTTCACCTCGAGGTTTCCACCATCAACACCCTTCTGGTGAAACTCCCAAAATTCAGGATGACTGCTCACCTCCACTCATTCGTTTCTCTTTTTTGCCACCTGTGGAATCAACTTCGTCATCATCTTCAATATCATTCTTCCCTCCAGGTTTTCAATGCAGCTGTTCACCACCATCTCAGATCATTCCCCATCCAAAATCATTTTTTTCTCCCCCCGTTAAAGTATCCCCCAACTACCAAGCCCACCTCCTTCCTTCCAAATTTCCAGTTTTAACTTCCAGAGAGTTTCCTTCTGTATCCATTATTGTACACCCCATGCATCCTCCCCTATCCCACATTCCTCCTTGCATGCGTCTTCCCCTACCCCTCAGTCCAAGTCTGGCTCTATTTTGTCCTTCAACCCTGCTGTGGCGTTTTCTCCCCTCTTTCTACTGTTCTGTTGTGCCGTGATCCGTTCAGTGTCCTCGCACTTCCATAAGCCTTAACTTTGTATATGTATAAATAAATAATAATTTAAAAAATCTCATAACTACATCGGATGTAATAGGTCTTTGCTTTTTTGTGCACAAGTATCAATAGACATGATCACCATCACGTGCCATGCCCTATGCAGAGCATTGGTGCTGCTGAAGCAGTGACGAGGCTCAAATCCTGATCGAGTCAACACTCTGACTCAGGAAGTCAGGGCAGGAATATTAAATTTGGCCAGAGTGCCAGCGATAGCTCACCTACTCTTTGTGAAGGACACCGTGTGATCTTCAATGCCCACAAACTAATGCCAGTCCGCCAGATTAACGGCATACATATTGATGAATCACCTTGCCTGTGAAAACACTGGGATGACAGTGTATAGCTGGATCAGGATTCAAACCCAGCGAAACAGCTTAGCGGAAAATGTGCATACCTCTCGGCCAGCTTGCCAGCTCATATCTATATTAGAGCCTTTAATTATATTGACTTCTATTTCATGTGAATTTGGTAAAAAGTTATAGCAAAGTGAAAGCATTCTTCAGGGCATTTTTATCTTTTCAAAGGACATAGTAATTATTTTTTTTATTTAAGTCAATGTCAAATACACGCACGTAGGATTCAAACCCTTGGTCAGATCATTCGGAAGGATGTTCATCCCATGGTTTTATAATCATATGGTCAAATGCAACTTATTGGTGGTATTTTGTTCATGTTAAAAAAAAATGAGCAAAAAAGCTGGCTGATGAAATGTACTGAAATATTTATTATTCATAAATGCTAAACTCATAAACATCTGCAGAAAACATCCATTCTTACAGTATGCTTCAAACTTACCGAACGACAAAGATACACGTTTTGGCATTTCTTTCAGATATCACTAGGCATGCCTACCCATCGCTTCGCTGATGGCTTAAATCAGAAGACAGACTGTTGTACCTCACAAACATATTGCATATCCAACTGTGAATGGCATTGAGGGTGTAAAATGAAGTGAAACACGCGAAAAAACAAAAAGCATATTTTATAACACGTAATTGTTGTTGGCGTGGTGGCTGTGGTTGTTTGGGTGCTTCTTCTGTGTACTTTTATATATTTTTCTATTGCTTCAAGAAATATTACAATATATAATTTGTGTGCTCCACCTGTGTCCTTCAAAAGGGTTCCTGTTGTCGTAGAATAATACACGTTACCGTTGTAACCGCTACATTCAGCTCCCATTCTCATTTCTTCTTCTTCCTTAATGCCAGAAAGGTGGGCTTTCAAAACAGGCATCTTTCTGATTAAACAGACACAAATTTTTGCTCCAAATAAATTGATTATTCGTTTTCTAACCAAGTAAATGGATTACTAGCTTTCCAACAGTGTCATTTTATTATTCTATGACAGCAAAAACCCTTTAGAATGAAGCATGACACAGGGATGGACGGACGCTTCTCCTTTTAGTAATAGAATATTATGAGTAACAAGTAAAGTCAACTTTAACTTTCAAATAAAAGGTAACAATTATAAGGCGTTAATAGTGGTTGCATAACATCTGGCAGTTTGTAGTTCGCATTACATGTGTGCTCTTGCAAACTCAAAGCAGCTTCAAAAATATAAGTTGTGTTTCTTCATCCATGTAAAAATAAATGTGCAAAACTTCACTCGTACATGAACACAAAAAAGTAGAAAATATGACAAAGCACAGCTGGAGTAAAACGGAGAAAACAACAAATTAAGCACTGTTGGAATACATTTAGGTTATTGTGATGTTTTGTTGACTATGCACAACCAAAAAAAAACCAATGGTGAAAGCGGTGATCATTTTGGTCGTTACCACAAAGTGACGACAAGTTGCATCCACTCGACAATGATAAAAAGTGTGAGAACCGCCATCAAAGCAAACAGGCCAAAAAAGTAAAAACAAAACAAAACAAAAAACTTGGAGTTCTTCATTTGTAAACCATTTAAGGCACTCATATCCGCAGCAAAGTACAAAAAGGTGATCAGGCAGAAGCAAAATGCAACGGCATGGCGGACGATCAAATAATACATTCGATCACGTGTCCCAATGAACTTCCAAAACTGTCTCTGTTCACTTTCATTGGATCACGTGTCCCAATGAACTTACAAGCTCTTTCAGTTCACTTTCATTGGATCACGTGTTCCATTGAACTTCCAAATTCTCTCAGTTCACTTGCAGCTGAGCTGAGCAAGAAGCTTCGCCAAGCACATTGAAAGCTTTGCACGTGTACTGTCCTCCTTCACACAACGATGTGGCCGATATGACTAGTACACAGTTTCCTTCTTCATCGTAGTCGATCTGATACAACTGAGATTCTTTGATGGGCTGTCCATTGCAATACCAGATTACTTCAGGGTCTGGATAACCTGGAAAGACATTTGCTCAAGGATTACTGTGCCGGCTGTATCAGCATGTTGATTAACTGCTGTAGATATAACTGTTTCAAAAGGGCAAATATAGCAAAGCATATCGGTGTTTCAAATGGAGAGAAAATGAGAAAAGTGGATTTGCCAGGAATGTAATTGCCCAAATTTAACCATTAATTCAAAACCTAACCACAAGATTCCACATCAGATGTACAAACCCATCCATGTGGTTGTAATATAAGTGTGTACAGCTAGTCATTTCCAAAATTGGACATTGCATGTTAAAAGTTACCAATTTTGGTTATTTCGGAACACCAAAGAGGACACTGTTTTTAGAAACAAATATCAAAGCACAAACTCGGCATTTCTCCAGCCGCAGATAAAGATTACCAGAGAAAAAAAAGATTCAATTTACATTGGACAGTTGACAAATTACAATATAATGTATTATCAAAATGAAATAAAAATTAATTGTACAATATACATGTGACAAAATATGGAGATATCACAGATATGCAACACCAAGGATCATTCACTTTCGTCACATGCATGTCAAATTAGATGCTGTCAGAAATAATTCTGGACATGGAACACTCAGTCACACCTTCAATCTTGCATGCAAACTTTGCTGGGGCACCAACAGCCGAAAGCACATCTTGCATGGTTTGGCTGAAGAACGGTTCACACCTCTGCTTCTCAGTGAGTGGCTGCTGCTGCTCCTGCTGCTGCTGTTCTGGATGTCTGTCCATTGGTGCTGAAATTTGGGGGGGGGGGGGGGAACAACCTTCACATTGCTCACAGGTCCTGTTTTGTACAACTGCCTAGAAATGAATGCACCCACAGTGCTGATGCAAACATGAATTAAGTGCTAAAGCAACAATCTTGATGTGTGGTGGCATTATTAAAGCATCATCATAAAAGCTTAATGAAACTAGAAAGCATCTCAAAATGAAAGGCCCATCCACATTTGCTTTGTACTCAAACTAAACTTGATGAAAACAACAGATAATAATAATAATAATAATAATAATAATTGGAGCTGCCACTTTATAAATGCTGGCAGTGATGACCGGGTACCCAGACGAGTGGCTTCGATACAAATACCGCCGAATGAGGCCCCACACGTTTTTCTACGATGCGGGATTCACAAGTTATGGACCGAGGAACAGGCCACGTTCCACCAATTTATTTTGCACACAGTTGACCATTTTTCCTGGAGCCATCATCGGTATCAATTGAATTGCTATTCCTGTACCCTCATCCTCAAACACATGCAGGTGCAGCCAAGTGAGCCTTCTGGGGGGGGGGGGGGGGAATCTAAAACTTCTCAGATTCAAATCATTAAATAATTCGGGCTGCCAAACCGTGTGGCTGATCGGGGTTAAAATTTTAAACTTATGTTTCCCATGTCGGCTAGATTATAATTATGAAGTTTCGCTAAAAATTGATGCAGCGGTTCCAGAGTAAATATTACTTAATATTTTTCTTCAATCCAACATGGCTGCCAAACCATGGGGCCGATCGAGTTGAAATTTAAACGCTTCATTCCACATGACTGTTCCATCATAACTGTGAAGTTTCACATTTATTGATACAGCGGTTCCAGAGTAAACATTAATTAATATTTTTCCTTCAATCCAATATGGCTGCCAAACGATGTGTCGAACATCAAAAGGAAGGGAAAACTTTTTGTTCGTCATCGAGAGGCGGTCATACTTGTAAAGTTTCGCCTCAATCTGTTCAGCTGTTTCAGAGAAGAAGACTTTTAAAGTTATTAATTCTCAATCCAATATGGCTGTCATACCATGTGACCTATTACATCATAAATTTAAATTCTCCCTCTCATGGGGTAGTGGATGATGCTTGTTAAGTTTCGTGTTGATTGGACAAGCTGCATTTTTCTATCCAAGATGGGGGCCAAACCATGTGACCTGTGACATCATAATTTTTACCATATATACAAACATTGTGGTGTATGATAGTTGCCAAGTTTCACTTCGATAGGATGAGTGGTTCCAGAGAAAACATTATTTAATATTTTCTTGAATCCAACATGGCTGCCAAACCATGTAACCTATCGATTATATTCATTAACAAACTTATATTCACTACCCTTGAGCAATACGTATGTGAAGTTCCCCCTTGATCTCACCAGCTGTTCTGGAGAAGAATATGTTTGAAGGTTTTAGGGTAAATTCAAGATGGCCACCAATCCATGTGACCTATCAATTACAAATTAACAAACTTGTGAAAGGATGTCTTGGGGAAAGTGTGTGTAAAGTTTTGCCTCAATCTGTCAGGCCATTCTGGAGAAGAAGATTTTAAAAATTTATTAATTTTCAATGCAATATGACTGACGAACCATGTGACCTATGACATCATAAATTTACATCTGCCTCCAATGGCGTAGGGGAACATGTGTGTGAAGTTTTGTGTTAATCGGATAAGGTGTGTTTTTCTATCGAAGATGGCCGCCAAACCATGTGACTTGTGATGTCATAGTTTTACCATATATGTTGCCATGGTGGTAGATGATGGTTGCAAATTTTTTCTTCGATAGATTAAGCAGTTCTAGAGAAAACATTTAATATTTTTCTTAAATCCAACATGGCTGCCAAACCATGTGACCTATCAATTATTAAATTGACAAACTTATATCCCCTTGCATTGCAGAATATGTATGTGAAATTTTCCCTTAATCAGACAAGACAGTCTGGAGAAGAAGATGTTTGAAGGTTTTAGGGTAAATTCAATATGGCCACCAAACCATGTGACCTATCAATAAGAAATTAACAAACTTGTAAAAGGATGTCACTCGGAATGTGTGTGTAAAGTTTTTTGCCTCAATCTGTCCAGCCGTTCTGGAGAAGAAGATGAAAAAAAAAATTCAAAACAAGATGGCTGCCAAACGAGGTCACCGATGACGTCACAAAAAAATTTTCTACGGTGAATTGTGCAGATGATGCTCAAGAAATTTCAGATTTTTCCATGCAGCGTTCTAGTTGATTAATTTTCACTGGGACACCACTTCACCAATGATGTCACGAAAAATCAAACTTGTTCCCCATGGGGAGTTCTTTAAAATGTATGAAGTGAAAAATTTTTCCATTGCAAGGTTTCAGAGATACAGAGGTCCAATTTTTTTTGGTGCTTTCAAGATGGTGCCCGTACCACGTGATCTATGACGTCATAATTATAAATGAAGTATGCTATCGAAAAAGATACATACTACGGTGAAAATTTCGTGTCGATCGGACTTACCGTTCCTGAGAAAATGATTTTCAAAGCGAAAAACCCGAAAATTGCCGGCGGAAAAACGAAAAATAAGAAATAAACAAGAAAAACAATAGGTTACTCTGTCCATTAGACTAGGTACCCTAATAATAATAATAATAATAATAATAATTGGACAATTTTTTGTTTTCACTCGTGTCTGTTTGTCTGTGAACAGGATATCTCAAAAAGTTGTGGATGGATTCGGATGAAACGAGGTGGACAGGTTAGGTGTGTGGCAAAGATGAATTTTCGATTTTGGTGAAGATCCGGATCGGGATTCGAGAATTTTAAACTTTTCACAAGTGATTCTTCATCATTGAAAGATCGGGCCAAAAACGATATGCAAGCACAATACTTCAAAAAGTTGTGGATTGAGTATGACAAAAGATGGTGCTTCAATTTGTGAGAAGCCGATTAGATTTTGGTTCAGGTCATCAGATCCGGCCAATCAGTGGGATGCAAAACATAAACTGTTCAGCCTGGCAGATGTATGCGCTCTACTGAGTGCCGTTCTAGTATTAATGAGTGTTTCCCATTTTTCCATCATAAGGGTTTGTTGACAAAAGCAGAAATGGTAAAAAAAAGTTATGCCCTGAACACACACAAGAGGGATTGCGAAACCATGTCTCCTGCTGTACGGGGTACAGGCTAATAAGAACTTCTGAAAAGCTGTTTCTCCAAACGTAAATGGTTATACCTTTTTCTAAAATCACGGATGCATCGCAAAATGTCCGACTTTTGATAAAATTAGCACACAAAGGATTTATTTTTCCCCATTGCAATTCAAATCTATCAACTTGAATGCGTCTGATTCCTTCAGATCTCAGAGGCTAAGCAGAGTTGAACTTGATTTGTAATTGAATGTAAAATCTCCAAGGAATGCCCAGGATCGAGGGCTGAGGGAAGGCAGGATAGCTTATCTGGTGTTCTGTCCGAGCTGTCTGGTCTTGGATTTGGTAGCTTGTGGAGTCAAATCCCACAAGGAAGTGTCATCCTTATGCAGGGAGCGCTGACCTTGAAACACAGCATTCTTATGATGTCGACATTAAAGCAGCTGACCTGTATGCAATTACCTGGTGAAATCTCAATATTTTTGAAAATAATCGGCTAATGTGTTTCAGTAACTGAGCTGAATTATCTGCCTTTAGATTTCAGATATGCAAGTTCATTGTAAAAAAAAAGGGATGTGTATGTTGATCACATCGAGTTTGTGGTAAAAATGTGGTGAGGAAGTTGAAGATAATCAAATCAATCGATTAAGTTAATGGGGTGTGGATAAGGACCCGGCATGATTTGATTAGTCGTTTCCTGCGTCTATGTTTCCATGTAATAAACGATCACCTTGTGTTGAAAAATGCATCTTTGGAAGGCAAATTACAGTAAAATGTTTCATTCCTGTTACAAGTACTGACACCATTGTGAATTCCTGCTACGTACCGGGGGATTCAGCAGCATCAGGTGAGATCTTGAGACCACCAAGAGAAACCTTGCGGTTTCCAACACCCAGCAATGAATTGAGTCGCCCAATGGCTCGCACAGCATTTCCCGTTTTCTAATTCGATAACGGCAAAGGAATAATTCAAGAAAAATTACCTTTTTGAACAACAACCGGTGCATTTTAATAACCTTGCACAAATATTTGCTTTAAAAAATACATTTCTTCATCAAGGTATCATTACATTAGAAAGATCACAACAAATGATATACGAATGTTTGAGTTTAACTTCTGACGATTACAAATTGTTGCGTAAAATTCAGCTCACAACAAGCTATTGTGTTTGCCATATAAAACAAATGAATAAACAATAGCAATGAGAGGTCTACCCTCTCTGTGTGCAGAGGTTTGGGGTCATCACTGCAAGTTGAGAAACGTTTTGAGGTGAAAACTAAGCCTGGATGAGTTGCCCCTCTGACGTGGGATACTCGGCCCAAAGGGAAGGAATTTGTAATTTAGTCAGGGCGATGGCAATAGCTCGTGTACTTTAAACAAACGTCACCATGCGAGCTTTATCATTCACCAACAACCAGTGCTGGCAGATGGGTCCTCCGGCTTAACATCCATCCAAGAGATGGCACAACGTTGATGCCTCACCCTACCTGCGAAACACCAGGATGACAGTTTATAGCTCAGCCGAGATTCAAACTCAAGTTAGACAGCTCAGTGGTGTGTACGCCTATTTCTAGGACTGCCAGCCCTTGCCATATCAATATCATTCCCTGAATAATGTAATAGCAAAGGTTACCAAATTAGTACTGAACAGTCGTTTAAAATGTTATCTTGAAATGCAATTTTGCTACTTTTCTGAAGCTGCACAAGGTATTAAACCACTTTTTTGTATACAATGTCGAGGCTCGTGTGAGAGCGAACACAGAATGTACAAGAAGGGGAGCAGGAGATAAGAGGGGTGGTAGAGAGAAGGACAAAACAGTGGGGAACAGAGACATGAGGAGATCTGTGGAAGGGAGAGGGGATGGGCAGGGTACATGGTGAAAACAAGATGGACACTACAGGGACTTTCAAGTCCTTACACTACAGGGACTTTCAGGAAGGAAAGCAGGGAATTTGAAGAAGGTGGGTTTGGGGTGGATTAGCAGGGGTAGAAAAGATCGTGTTTGGATGGGGAAGATAAGACGTGGTGGTGAACAGCTGTTTTGAAGGCCTGGAGGGAAGAGTGGGATTGAAGAGGGTGGGGAGTTTGTTCCAAAGGCGGGAAAAAAAGATGAAGAAAAAGTGAAGGTGAGCAGTGATTCTTGTTTTTGGTAGTTTTACCAGAAGGGGTTGCTGGCGGACCTTGAGCATCCTGTGGAAATATGGGGGTAACATACCTCAGACAGAGCCAGGGTGGGGGGGGGGGACAGACCGGAGAGAGACGGTAGAAGACAGAAAGACCACGGACCTGCCTGCATTGAGAGAGTGAGAGACCCAAAGACTCAGCCTCATCGCGGGAGATGCAATGATCCTAAATGCCTTGGTTTCCACAGCATGAAGCCGAGAAAGGTGAAAGGCAGGAGCACCAGCCCAGAGGGTAGAGCAGTCCTCCATCAGGCTGCGGACAAAGGCTTTGTTTGTGGTCAGGAGCTGAGGTGTGCCAAGGAGGACTTGCATGACGGAGGATTCCAGTCGGCGACTGGCTTTGGAGGCCAGGTTGGAAATGTGGCTTTCCCAGGAAAGATCATGGCAGATTGTGAGATCCAGAAGCATGAATGAAAGGAATTCTTCAAGGGGATTGTTGAGAAAGTAGATTGGGGGGGGGGGGAGAGGCCGTTCCAGATGGTCCTTTCGGAGAGAGGTAGTGAGAGTGTGAGATTTGTCAGGGTTGAAAGACAAGTTCGACGTGTTGGATCAGTTTGTGATTTTGTCCAGATCTGCAGTGAGTGAAGAAGCTGCTGCTTGCCGATCTGAGTGATGACAGATGGTACTGCAGAGGGTGGAGTCATCAGCAAAGAGATAAAGAG
>CM068956.1:62357212-62368520 GCA_035128595.1 Eptatretus atami
AGAGTCAGATAGATCATTGATGAAAACCAGAAAAATAACTGGGCCCAGAACACTGCCTTGAGGAACTCCAGCCTGGACAGTAAGAGGGAATGAAAGAACTCCAGTAAGGGCCACACGTTGGCTGCGACAGGAAAGGAAGTCTGCAAGCCATGAGTGCAGATATCCTTGGATACCACAGGAAGAGAGTTTGGTGAGCAGGGCAAGGTGCCTGACCGTATGTGATATGTCGAGGGAGGTGGCTTTGATTTCATATCTGTCACGGAGGACCTCCATCCATTGTTGGGAGAGCAGAAGCAGCATGTCCAGGGTAGAGTGACCTGGTCTGAATTCAAATTGATGATCGGAAATCAGGCCATTGGAGAAGAGGAACGATTTAATGTCTGAGGCAATGATGGATTCCATGACCTTGCTGATGATTGGGAGAAGGCTGAATGGTCTGTCGTTGCAGGGATCTGTTTTTGCACCATTTTTATGCAGGGCAGTAATATTTGCTGATTTCCAAGCAGATGGCAGATGACCTTAAACAAATGAAAGGGTGAATATAATTTTTCACCATATTACTGCAAAAATGAAGTTTTTTTTACCTGTAATTCCAATTAATCAATCATAACAGTTGAATTAAAAGTACTCGTAACAATTAAGTAAGTCTTTTATTTGTATTTTTTTTTAAAGCTCAGTGGATCATTGGACTAGCAGGACGGCCCAGAGGGATATACACTTGCATCAAAGCTGTGTAGCCTGGGTTCAAATCAAGACCCAGCTATAAACAGTCATACGGGTGTTTTACAGGCAGGGTGATTCATCAATGTGTGTGCCGTCTCTCAGATGGACGTTCAACGGGTCATCACATCTGCTGGTATTAGTTGGTCGACGTTAAAGATCCCATGGTGTCCTTCATGAGGAATAGGTGAGCTATCGTTGGGACCATAAACAAATTCTAAATTCCTGCCCTAACCTACAGAGGGCAGTACATCAGGGGCACAACCACACTCTCAGCCAATGTTGCTACCCCACAGCCTTGTGCTTCATATGAAAGAAGAAGTGAGTCAAACATCCCTGGGCTCACATACCTTCGCAACACCTACACTCAATGTTATTGCTGCAACAACTTTCTGTTTTTCAGTCCTGTTTGTTAATTATATAATTCTCATTAATTGTGATGCTTGCTTATTCCTCATTGTAATTTCACTTTAATTTCCTTGCTGGCAGTGGTACAGAGGTGGAGGAGAAGGCAGAACACAGACTGTAACGATGTCGGTTCTGCTCCACATTGATGTCTTTTGCTTGGTTATATGTATATTTATATTTTAAACCTTTGCTCAACCAGTAAGGACATTGTGGATTGAACAATCACCATTGAATCTCACATGGATTTGCTATTGTTATTCAGTGAATGATATTGATATGGCAAAGGCTGGCAGGATATCCCAGAAATACACGCACACACCACTGAGCTGTCGAATCCGAATTTTAATCTTGGCTAAGCTATATACTGTCATCCCGGTGTTTCACAGGTAGGATGAGGCATCAATGGTGTGCCATATCTAAGATGGATGTTAAGTCAGAGGACCCATCTCTCAATAATGGTTGTTGGTGAACGATAAAGCTCCCATGGCATCATTTGTTAAGAGTAGGTGAGCTATCGTCATCACCCTGAAACCACTGAAATAAATATATCAAATTACATCCATGCTATGTGAAATGAACATTTTCTTCCAAGTGTAGGAAACAACATGCTAGCAGTTGCTTCCGTTTTTGTAGAGCTGTCACAAAAAAGATTTTGCGAGTGTGAGCAAAGAGGTAGAAAGAAGGACAGGAAAGAAAAACATCAATGAGGAAGTTGAGGAAGTATTGTGGATCCATCGCCGGCAATCTATGTCGTGCACTCTGCTAAGCATGGATGCACATCAAATGGAATGGACCAGTAGGAACTGGAATGGCACTTTGTAGAGTGCATACCTCCACCAGGATGAACAGTTTACATTTTGTAGCTCACTGATAGGCTGGATTCGGATCTTCACCAAAAATCTAATCAATTCGTCCTTGTCACACACCCAACCAGTCCAACAAATTTTGTCCGAATCTGTCCATAACTTTTTGAGATATCTTGCTCACAGACACACAAACAGACAAAAACACAGGCAAACAGGGGTGAATACATAACCTCCGTTCACCTTCGGTGGTGGAGGTAATTAAAAAGTAGACTTACCTGCCACTTTCTTTTAGCCAGGTACTTCTTCATGCGCTCCTTAGAAAGCTTTTTGGCAGCCATGTTGTCCGTGTCCTTCTGTAGCCATGGGTGGGCTTGGCATTGTTGACTGCCTGGACGAACCCTGTGCACATCATTTTAAGGGAAAATACATCAACTGAAAGTTTATTGTTGACTGGTATCCTTTACGGCTCATCATAGAAATAATCTTCATGAATCGTTGATGCAAATGCTGTTCGCACCAAAAAAATTCACACTCCAAAACAAAAATGAAAACTGTTTCGCATTGTCACCTCGAGTTCTTCTTCAGAAGCTGGGTAATGAAATCCTTGCCATCTTCAGAGATCTCATCGAAAGCTTCATCGTCAAAGTCCCACGAGACTGACGTGACATTCGCCAAAGTCTCGTTGTCGTTGTCTCCCATGAAGGGAGAGAGGCCACTGACCCTGCAAAGAGAAATCAAAATGCAGCACAGCCGGTAGTTTTATAAGATAAATGTTTGATTTGATGTTATAATCAAGGAAATGCTCTGCGGTGTAATGCTGCAACTCCGAAATTTTTTTAGGTGCTCCACCTCCCACTTCAATCCGTCAGTTATACTTACAATATGTAACAGATGACTCCGACGCTCCACATGTCTGTGCTGTAACTGATCGGTTCGTAATTAATAACCTCAGGCGCCACAAACTCCGGAGTTCCAAACATCACCTTCAGAGATTTGTTGTTTTCTAACAGAAAAAGTCAAAGCAAACCAACTCGGTTCGAGATTATGACCTGATGATATTGTTTTAGCAGGTGCATGTTATCAGTGTTGAACCATGCTATCGTCAGCAGGAAAATGGTGGTACACAAGCCTGAACTGCATTTCTAGAAGAACTTTATACCAGTTTGAAAAGTTTGCCGCAAGTTAGTACTTTAGCTTGAGCATAGGTTATGATTTATAAACATATAAACTAAAACACCTCAGTGGTCAAGGTGGAAGGGGGGAAAGGGGTGGGGGAGTGGTTGGTTCAACCCAACGTAGCCATGGTATAATTGGACAGTGTAAACTCAGTATCTCTGGGTCGAACCCAATGTCATAGCAGGGAACCGAACATAGGCAGTGTTGGATATTCAAATTTTGATTCTTTACAAATACAAATTAAAGTTGTGTCAACTCACAAGAAGTTGAACTTACAGTTTACACAGGGCTGCCAAGGCAGTTTTATTGGCAAGGAATACAGTCACGGCTCCAACACAGGTTACAATGAATGGTTATTACCCCAGTAAGCTAGTACTCACTTTGCCAACCTCAGAAGGATGACAGCCTAAGTCAACCCCCCCCCTGGTGTTCAACAGCCAACAAGGGCTCAAACTCAGGACCTTAAAATCCTAAGCAAGCCACCCAAACCGCTAAGCCAACACCAGGCTTAAACAGAATGAATGTTATGAAATCAATTTTTTTTTAATCACGAGGAACATTCAAAAATAGAGGCAACTCATGTCGTGGTAACTTCTGGGTGAGCATGATGGGCAGTGCTGGATTAACCATTAGGCAGACAAGGCATGTGCCTTAGGGCCAGCCAAAAATTCAGGCCAAAAATTATTTTCACATTAAATATTTGTCTTTTTTTGAATTAAATATTTTGTTCTTGAATCAGTTCATCTTGTGTCTGGGGTCCATTTCCATGAGCCCGAGATCTAATCTAAAATTTTCAGGCCATTCTCTAAAATTTCAAAATGTGCCTTAGGGCCAGCCGAGGCTTAATCCGGCACTGATGATGGGAACATATTCCAAGCAAAGCCAAAGTAAGGACATCATGTGCACATACGCTCAGGAGTATGTTGAAAGCCCCTGACTTGTTGGCAACTGTCACGGTTAATGACCATAGAGTGTCAATGAAAAAGCAAATCAAACAGCTCTTTAAACCAGTTTTTATACAGGATGCAATGAAACAGGGTCAATCACTGGTAGTGTGAATACAGTGTTGGTGATTTGGGTACATAGTATCAGCGGAAAAGTGGATACAATTACTATGAGCTCCACTTATACTCAGAACAGTGTGTAGGAACCTCCGATGTGCAAGTAATTTCGTGCTTACATGTTCATCAAGTGAAATTGTGATGTCCTGCATACTGTCCCTGTGTTGTCCTATGAACCTGGTGTTGCCTCATAACTCCATCTTCCTATGATGATTGTCATGTTTACCCTAAAATTCTCCCCCACTGTGGACCCGCACCGTCCTGGAGGCTAAAGACCCACAAGTTAGGCATCAATGTGGGTCTATCAGTAAAATGCATAGATACACTCAATTGGGAGGGTTGTGACATGGCCCGTGTCTCTGTTGAGACCTATAGCGACGAGAGGACATGGAGGTTGAGTTGAGATGGGGCTCACGTCGGAGCAGTTGAGGGGAGGGACATTGTGTGCAGTGCAGTTTAGGCTCGGGGAATGCTCTCTCTTGTGGGGTCAGTTAGTCTGGAGCACATGTCGGTCAGTCTGGAGCATGAGTCAGTCCAGAGGGTGAATAAATAGATCGGAGCATGGAAAGCCTGTGTGCATATTTAGTCCAAATCATGCAGTTTACTATCGGGAATGGGCAGTTTGCCGGTCTTCTATCCACATCAAACTCATCCCCCACCATTACCTCAAGCAGGACATTCATTCACCTGTTCCACTACTTGCCCTTCCCAGATTGCAGGTTCCTTTCCTCTTCTGCCTCCTGCTATCTTGGGCAATTCCCTTCGTTTGTACAGGTTTGCAGGTTATTTTGGCTCGCAATTTACCTGATAAAACTGTGTGATGAATATTGGTATTATTTCTGTTTGAAAGATGCCTTCATGCTAATATAGAATGAATAAATGGAAATTATGACAGAATAATCAAATAATATTCATCACACACACACACACACACACACACACACACACACACACACACACGCACACCTTACCAAGACGCCGGGCCAGTCCAAAGTCGATGAGCTTGATGCTTGTGCCGGTTTTGTTTACACACATTATATTCTCGGGTTTCAGGTCAAGGTGCACAATGCCCTGTTCATGTACGAAGCATACACCCTCCACAATCTGACGCATATACTTGATACATTCCCGCTCCGTCAGCTCAAAGTCCTCGGCAATAATCCGTTCAAATAGCTCACCACCTGAGATGCTGTTGATGAGCAGAAGAAGCAACCATGAATACAATCCCAAGTGAAAAATCCATAGAAAAGATATACAACTTGGGAATATTGCACTTTGTTTACTTCAGGTTATTTTGTGATTTGAATTGAGTGGTTCAAATCACAAACCGGATGGTTTAAGTACATGTTGAACAGAGCAATGCAATTTCAAGTTATATATAATATAATATAATATAATATAATATATATATAAATATATGTATGATTATTCCCTTAAATTTAGGTCATGTGCCATTGTCCAAGGAACCCATGGAGTCTGGTGCATTGTAGCTCTGCCCTTGGTGATGTTTTCACATTTCTTATTCATCAGGATGTTGACACAGTGATCAAATGGTAAGGTAAGTCCACAAACTTGCCCTCCCTGTGCTTGCTGCTTAAAATCCAGGCACCAGTGATAAGGATTTCAGTTGTAAGGTTCTGGAAATTGAGCTCATCCCAAGAGAACTACCATGTTGTTATCAGACTGATGATAAAACCCAGAGGGCTCACTAATGATCTTGAGAAATAGGGTGTTCTTCTGAGTCTCACTGGATTAGTAATGCCAATCCATGCTTTATTTAACTCTGAAATGAACTCAAAGCAACTTTGGATGGGTTCTTTAAAGCTTCCAATTAAAAGGTAACACTGCCCACACCTCCCCAATCTGAATCGTAAAACAAAGAAAAACGGATGTTATGTCCATCCATCCATCCATTGGACCATACTCCGTTGGGTACAGAGCATCATTGCTGCCGAAGCAGTTTCCTGGGCTATTGGGCACAATCCTGGACAGGTCACCACTCCAACACAGGATACTCAAATGGCTCAATTATCCCAGCAAGCTGGCACTCATTTTACCAACCTCAGAAGGATGACAGGCTGAGTCAACCCCACCTGATAACAACTCAACTGCCAAGTGGGATTTGAACTCAGGACCTTCAGATCCTTAGGATCCCAAGCCCATCACCCTAACCATGGCATAAGTTCTGTCAAACTGTATTAATATTGCAGTAAGTTCCTATTTTCCATAATATTCCACCCTCTCATCATTGAGTATTTTCCCTTTATTTGCTCTTGCTTTGGTTAGATTGTTATTGGAATGTGTTCATAAATTTACAATTGCAACAATACAGGAATAAACATTCAAATCTCACTCTGATGTATTTTTCAGGGGTGTGGGGGAGGAGGGGGCAGGATTTAATTGTGTTTACACAGTGATGTACTTTTAGCATTTGAAACACAAAGCGTAAGCTTAGCAATTCGTATTTCTTTTGTTTTTAAACAAAAGCTTGCTCAATAATGGCAGGCATCAAGCAATGAAAGCACAGCTGCTAACAGGCTTTTGTTGGATTCCTTTCAGTGTCTCATAGCACTATTGCTCCAAATGCATATTTATTGTTGGATTTCCTTTATACTACAGCTCTTTTACATTCAAGGTGATATCTGTACAGTCCATGCAGCTTCACCATTGTCCATTCACAAAAACAAGCGAGAAAGAGAGAGGTGAGAGAAGAGAGAGAGAGAGAGAGAGAGAGAGAGAGAGAGAGAGAGAGAGAGAGAAGAGAGAGAGAGAGAGGTTTGGAGAGAGAGATGGTTGGAGAGAGAGAGAGAGAGAGAGAGAGAGAGAGAGAGAGAGAGAGAGAGAGAGAGAGGTTGAAGAGAAGAGAGGTTGGAGAGAGAGAGGTTGGAGAGAGAGAGAAGAGAGAGAGAGAGAGTAGAGAGAGAGAGAGAGAGAGGGAGGGGGGGGAGAGGAGAGGAAGGAGAGGAGAGGAGAGGAGAGGATATGCTTGTGAAGAAATTCACAATGTTTACCATTTCTAACATTACTCGTATTTTAATATCTTAAGGCTTATATATGAAAGAGTTTGTTTATGTTATAACACAAAAAAACATGTTAAAAGATGCCATTAATATATTGTTATGAATTTGGAAGCCTTTACACACAGATAGTCAGCAGTCCGATAGTTCAGTTATCTCGTTAAGTATATGTGGATAGTTAGAATCCCTCCCCTATGTCTAATGGGTTAATTTCATGTGTGCGCTGTGGGTTTCTTTTACAGTCAGGTTTTTTTACATCTTTAAATCTAACAATGCCAAAAAAACACTCACTTCACTCCTCGCCTCCCACTCTGCGGGCGAACAAGCGCTTCACCCGCCCAACTTTCACTTCACACATAACGCACGTTGTTTCTGACTACGGACGTGGGCGAGCCGCCCTGCCTCGGAGCTCTGACTCCGCCCCATCAAAAGAGAATGTCTCCCCTGTCGACACTGGAGAAGACAACAGGGCCTCTCTCGGGGAGGAGCACCGCGACGCTGACACGTCCCTCCTCCAATCGCGGCTGGCCACCACAACACCCGAAAACGCCCCATCCAATCCGGAGGCGAGTTACCGAGAGCGAATCCTCCACCCCGCAGGGAGGGATAAGAAGGATCGCGAGTTGTATCCGGGGGGGTTCCTTGGTTCCTTGGAGGTCGTTCCTTGCTTCTGGTCTGCTGGGCTCTCCTGGTCATCGTTCGTGGCTGGCCGGGTCGTTCGTAGGATCCTAGCTGCGCTCGTTAGATTCTGGTTCGTGGGTTCGAGTCCCACCGTGGTGAGTTGTGTTGGAGCGCTCGAGCTGGGGATCCCCATTCCCTTCCACAGACTCCGAGCTCCACAAGTGTGGGTCAGTAAAATCGCACGAGGTGGCCAGGTACCCGACCAAACTCTAACCCCCAGCTTGCCTATCCTCCGCGGCTGAAGGGTCCGAATAAAGGCCAGTTGGCGCCATTTATTTTTGGGTGTGTGTCTGTCTCTGGCCTGTCTTATAAGTAGAACTGCATAAGTGCCTTGCTTATTGTACATTGCATTTTAGTCGATTTAACCCTGCTCTGTGTCTCCCTCCCTGATTATTATTTGTAAAATAAACCCTCTTGTTAAATGCACCAGCTCGTTTTCTGTTCTTTCTCTCATTGGCCTAGCATGGTTCGGGTTTGAGTTATAGTGAGGCCGATTGTGCCGTAAATTGTTATTTGGGCCGGCGCGGCTTTGGTAATTCCCGCTCGGTTACACCGGATCCGAGTCGGTAACAGGACTCGGTTCGGACAAAGCCGACCGAGGGTGTGGCTTTCCCGGTAGTTTAAATCGCGTAGTGACTTAGGTATTTTGGCTAAAGACGAATAACCCTACGCTATGCGGTTGAAATATTGGCGTCCACGGTACATTAAGCGACCCGACGACTTCGGAGTTATCCGGGGTGACGACCTTCAAATTCTGGGTGTTCGGTGGGACACGGCCCAACTGCTCCATCTGGCGGTCGTTCCTCGCCCCCGAACCCGGCAACTATAACAATATTATTACATCAAGGACATTACTAGATGGATAAATCAGCACAGTATACAACATATGAGATTTGATCCGATGGAATGCTAACAACAAGGTTGGCCTTTTGGGGAAGTCACCAAACTTGCCAAACTTCTGTGCTCCTCACAAACTTCTTCATTTCAACTCCAACTTCACGAAGCATTCTGGACTAAAACAAGCTTGAAAAATGCTTTGCCGATGAATTATCAAAGTGAATCACGAAGGTGTCAAAACAGAAATTAATTAAATCCCCATGTTTATGTTTCTTCTTTCTAAACCAATGACTTTTTGTGTTGCTTATTTGTGTACCTCATTAATGGCATCCCATTTCTTTGTGACATCTTGGTCGTCTTTTTCAGTAAATGTAGATAGTGCCGTAAAACGATTTCTCAACTCCATGACAAAGTCTCTTTTGTTGTCTTTGAGACTTGAGTTTGGCAATGTCGAGATGTTTTCTGCCTTGACTCTTGTGTTTCTGCTTTTCGGAGCTTTAGCTTGATACTTGCTGCAACTACATAATGACCACTGCTCGCAGATCAGTGGCACAAAAAGAGCGTACATCTTGTAGAGATCTTCGCCACCTGATGTTAATGATGATGTCGTCAATCTGGTTTACCATATGACCATCAGATGACTTCTAAGTAAGTTTGTGCACCTTCTTGTGGAGAAATATAGCACCTCCGATGACACAGTTGTTGTTCAAACAGAAGTCAATGAGACGTTCGCCATTATCGCTCACCTCACCACATCCGTGTGTCCCCATAGCTTGCTCAGTCGGTATTATCTGTCCCAACCTTGGCATTAATATCCCCTATTATCAAGAGCATGTCATGCTGGGGGTACCTTGGACACTGTTTGTTGGCGCAGCTCATACCAGTTGTCCTCATCATTCTCTTCAGTATCATTTGTTGGTGCATAGCACTGTATGATGGTGAGCTTAACAATACTTTGAGTTGAAATGTGCTCTGATCATTCTTGTGCTGAAAGGTTCCCATGCTATCAACGTCTTGATCTTCTTACAAACAATTAGAGCTACACCGTGGGTGTGTGTGTGTGTGTCCTTTAGTCCAGAGTAGAGCATAGTGGTGCCATTGTTGGTCACTTGGCACCCTGAACTGGTCCAACGACACTCACCAACACTAGGAATGTCTAGATGGTATCTCTGAATCTCTCTGATAACTTGAGCTGACTTTGATGTTTCGTATATGGTGCGGCCATTCCACACTCCTATACAGATCTTAACTTCATGGTGCATATACACACAGATAGTTTATAAACCAAGTTTAATAAAATGACAATATTTTGCATTGCTGATTTTTCTGGTGAGCACGTTGAGCACACAATGAAAACCGATGCATCACAAAACCTAGGATTCTGGTTGCTCTCATGTGTCCACTCTGATGCATTCCTTCAAGTTATTGAATTGGAACTTTTCTTTTTATTGTGTGGACATTGTGGAATGTGCTTTCTTCACACCGCCAAAGCTATGAGGCCCAGATGGAATCGGTCCTATGTTAAAATAAACTCACTTAGCGATATTTATTATTCCTTGCATTTGTAAAAAAGAAGAAAGTTTTGGATGCTCTTGATTACCACACCTTCCATTTTCCTGACATCAGGATAGGTCAGTGCTAGCGTACTCGACTATGGAGTTGTCAAGCCAAGGTTATATTTCTGAGGAAATGGATTCCAACTACTGACTGTCAACCTGGTGTCACATTCATGGAGTATGCTGACTTCTGTCTGCAACAATCTGCATAATCAAGATTTTCCAGGGTGTTTCAAGCAAAAATAGGTCTTTACAATTGGTCCCACAAATAAATTGCATTTTGCGGTTGATTACCTTTCCTCATTAAAAAAAATAAAATCTGTATATTGTTTCGGGGCCGCGCGTTGGCCGCGAGCACGACCGCGAGATGGAGCTGCGGAGTCGGCTCGACCGATCGCCCGGAATTCAGATCGTACTTCTTCGGAAAAGTCCGACGAGTACGGGTCCCTTTCGGACCGTGAAGCGTCAATATTTCGGCCACGTGGTACAGGGTTATTTGCCAAATCTTCAAAGTACCTAGAGACCACGTGGCGATCTACCGAGTCTTCACACCCTCGACGGCTCCCGTACGAGCCGAGCCGTATTCGCGCTCAACCCGTGTGCGATCTGAGCAGTTTAATCGCCGGGATCCGTCGGTCCCAAATATCCCGTTACAACGGCAATGGCCTGGCTAACTTTCCAACACGCAGCACGCTCAGTCAATAAAAGAATAGACGCGAACGAGCTGACACATTCAACAATCGGGGTATTTATTCACAAGTGGGGATGAGGGGAGCACATAAGGGCAGAGCTAAACCGAATATTAATAAGCACGTATGCAAGGTATGTACAACAAGAGCACTTATACAGTTCACGACTTGGCAGACGGGCCCACGGACACACACACGCACACACCCAAAATGATCGGACCAAATGATCTTTATTGAGGTCTATCTTGGACCTGTCCGCCTCGTGCGGTCTTCAAGCTGTTCGGACCTGGCACCAGCGAGGGCGAGCTGGATCCAACCACCGCGAGCCACGATCAGCTTTTCGAGCTCCGGCGGATC
>CM068956.1:62420920-62436800 GCA_035128595.1 Eptatretus atami
AACTTTTTTTTTTTACTATTTGAGCTTTTGTCATCAAATTTTCAAAAGATCTTTATTATGAGACGATGGAGAAAATAATTTTAAACATCAGGTCAAAATGTGAAAGGACAAAGTCATGGTGACCCTTATTAGCCCCGCTGCAGCGCGTCAAGCGCAAGACGCCCCGTTATTTATGTATTTCATTTTATTTTTTTTTAAATCGCTTCTGTGTTTCATTATTTATTTACCATTGAGCTTCAGTGTGCCTGTCCAGGCCATAACATTTTTACCAATTGGGCTTTTGGCATCAAATTTTCAAGAAACCTTTATCATGAGAATATGGAGAACGCAAATTAAGATGATGTGCATTTTTTTATTTGTTTAACTGTCGTTTTTGTCGAGTTTTGTTCGAGCACAAAGCAGACGCTTTGCATTTTGAGATGCTTTCTTGTTTGCAGATTGTTTCACCAATAACCAACATCCAAACAATATTCACAATGACTGAATTGAATGGAATGTTGATAGAGTATGTAGGCAATCTGCTGTGGGAAGCATTGCAAACCTCGATCAAGGATATAAAGGGAACTTTGGCACAGGAGAAGGCCATTTGGCCCATCATGCCTATGCTGCACCACAACCCCTGAAACCACCACCCAACCACACACAAACTACCTACAAGTACTGCCAATATCCCTGTATCCCTCAATCTCCAATGCATTAAAATAAGTATCTCATTCCAATTTACTATCCTCACTCTCCTCTTCATTACTTTTGGCTATGGCCCCTGGTAAATATTCCCTGGTTTTTTTTGTGTGTGTTTATGGTCGAGTGACTTTTTTTTTTACACATTATCACTGCCAACAAGGTCACCATGCAAATAACAGCTGTCTTAAAATCAACTGTCTTGAGACAATTGTTAATTCGGATAAGGGAAATGTTAAATGACCATCAATTATCTTGCTGTTGCATTCACAAATGATTGCCTCTGATGCAACGCAGAATTTCAGCTAATTTGTGATGGAAATAAGTAATCACAAAAAATCATCTGTTCATAAAAGTTCACAAGTGCACCAACAAGTGAACACGTATCAAGGCTGGTGAGAACACCACCAACTTCACGATATTTCAATGATTCGTTCACGTCTTCATATTCAGTGGCGTTCGCAAACTGGAAATAAAGGATATGATAATGGAGTAAAGGAGAAATAATTACGCGACTCATCGCTGAAAAGTGAGAGGCTTGATGAGTTTGTTTGTTTTTTTATTACTGATTCTGTGATTGCTGTACAACCAACCAGTCAACTGCTTCTACATGACCAAGCTGTTCAGATAATAAAAAAATAACTCGACAGTTCATAAAACACCTTAGGCCATGCAGTCTTGAGAAAAAGGACATGGAAAGGCTCTTTTAAACTCTTGCTTTGCATTTTGCACTAAATAAACAGTGCTAGGCACCGCCATGTTTGTCTAAGTGCTGAATCTCAGTTACTTTGCCCTCGGGGCATGAAACGGCATAAATATTTTGTCCAAGTACTGCGAAACGGAAGGTTTTTGAAAGTGTCAAGAAGGCGATTTGTGTTCCACAGTGTTCAAGTATTTTCATTCAATTGAAATAACACTAGCATTCATTGAAGACAAAGTCTTGGATATCCCCCGCCATAGTAAATGAGGATTAACAAACTTATATTCCCTAAGCAGATAAAACCTCTCGTGCAATAATGTATGTGAAGTTTCCCTTGATCTGACCAGCCATTCTGGAGAAGATGTTTGAAGGTTTTAGAGTAAATTCAATATGGCCGCCAACCATGTGACCTATCAATTATAAATTAACAAACTTCTGAAAGGATGTCTTGGGGAAAGTGTATGTGAAATTTTGCCTCAATCTGTCCAGCCGTTCTGGAGAAGAAGATTTTAAAAATTTATTAATTTTCAATCCAAGATGGCTGACGAACCATGTGACCTATGACATCATAAATTTAAATTCTGCCTCCAATCCTCCAGTGGAATACGTATGTGAAGTTTCGTGTTAATCGGATGAGTGGTGTTTTTCTATCCAAGATGGCGCCAAACCATGTGACTTGTGATGTCATAATTTTTACTATGTATGCAGACATGATGGAAGATGATAGTTGCAAATTTTCGCTTCGTTAGGTTATGTAATTCCAGAGAAAACATTATTTAATATTTTTCTTGAATCCAACATGGCTGCCAAACAATGTGACCTATCAATTAGAAAATATCAAAAGGCACCAGTTCACCACTTGCTTGATATGTGTACCAAATTTCGTAAATATATATTGAGGGATTTGTAGTTAAGCTCCGGAAACGAAATGTGACGGAACGGACGGAACCCATTTCTATATCCCCCGCCAACTTCGTTGGTTGGCGGGGGATAATAAGGGTTTTAAAGGCTGGAGGAAAAAAAACAACCCATTTTTCAGAAGTTTACCGCTGTTGATGCACCGTGTTTTACACAACCTTATTTAACACATTAATTTAGTTATCCGTGCCTGTTGGTTGTGTCCTTTATGACTCCCCTTAAAACAGTAAGTTTCCCGTTTGGAATAATTTTCTATTTTGTGTGACTGACAGACAAGCCGACGAAATCAATTATCTTACTCCTCTCTGTACAGTGAGCAATCATGACAAGATTCTGTACAATTTGCCAGTTTCAGAGCCACAGTAGTGCTAAACTGCAGGTTCGTGTTAAGATTCATGTTCCGATTCTTGTTGTGCAGTGCAGTATTCAAAATATAAAATTCAATTGAAATTAAGTAGTTCCTTTATCATAGACTGACGTCTGTAGACAGACAGACACACAGACAGGCAGACAGACAGACAGACAAAGTAAACCAAATGCTTTTCCCCATTTTTCACTTCACGAGCGCGGGGTAAAAAATGGTAATAACGAGAAGGGCACTCGGTAGAGCACATACCTCCACCACGTAATGCCTGATCCACGAGAACATATCTCGCCCAATACATTTTTGAGATATCATGCTACATATCATTTTTGGCCCTCTCTCAATGGTGAAGAATCACTTTAAAAATTCTAGTAGTCGGATATCCGGATTCAGATCTTCACCAAAATCGAATCAATTTGTCGTGGTTACACACCCAACCTGTCCACCAAGTTTCATCCGAATCCATCCATAACTTTTTGAGATATCGTGCTATATATATATAATATATATATATAATATATATATATATATATATATATATATATAATATATAATATATATATATATATATATATATATCCACACAACTTTTTGAGATATCGTGCTATATATTAGTTTAGCCCTATCAATGGTAAGAATCACTTTAAAAATTTGAGTAGTCGATCCGGATCCAGATCTTCACCAAAATTGAATCAATTCTTCCTTGTCACACAACCAAGATGTTCCCCAAGTTTCATCCGAATCCGTCAACTACTTTTTGAGATATCATGCTACATATAGTTTTTGGCCCCATCTCTCAATGGTGAAGAATCACTTAAAAAATTCGAGTAGTCGGATCCGGATCCGGATAGTCACCAAATTCTAATCAGTTCGTCCCTGTCACACACCGAACTGTCCACAAAATTTCATCTGTATTCGTCTACAACTCTTTGAGATATCTTGTACACAAACAGACAAACAAACAGACAGAAAGGGGTGAAAACATAACCTCCTTCACCTTAGGTGGTGGAGGTAATAGACAACCAATAACCAATTTATTAAAAAAATTACTTTGAGGTATGTGGCAATGCAGAGCTGCCTTTTTAGAAACAGCATCTTTGCACCCATTGCAAATTGCCCAAAAAGATTTATGAGACAACCATGAAGTGTGGACTATAGATCAGGGAAGATGTCAAATAACCTCCTTCCTCAAGTTCAATAGTAAGCTTGCTGGGTTTTTAATCGACAATCAGACCATGACATTAATTTCCGAGGGATTAATTAGCTTGCAATTCAGAAGTCAAAATCCTAAAGACTGCTGCATTGCCAGTCAGATACTAACCCACATATTGTCTGAGATACCGGTCCGGTGTCCTCACAACTAGGCCACCACCATTGCTACAAGTTGCTTGTTACTATCCATCGCACTGGCAAGACTAACTATTGTACTCCTTCATAACAAATGTTTTGCAGCAATTACCCTTCAAGGAAAATCGCACAACGTATTCTGAGCTTTGAAGGTCGAGCAGTGACATCACAATCATTGAAAATTCCAAGTCTAAAAAGGTTAGTCCTGCAGCATACAGTGAACAAAAGAAAAAGTGTAGTTTCTCAAAATTACTTGCAGACACATCTTTGCTGTTACAAAATACAGCAGTGTGTTGCTGAAATCACATTTTAATGCTTTCGTATACCTTAACACATGATTCTATTTAAATTGACAACTGATTCAATTTATATCGTTTGTAGCATTTATTCCTAACGGTGCGTGGATGTGATTTGAGACACTCACTTCCTTTCTGAATTTGAACCAGGTGTCTTTGAGCGGAGGGGTGCCTGCCAAACAGCACTCCAAGAATACTGTATTACCAGCTTGCACACGCATGTCGTTGGGGCTCTTCAGCACCTGTGGAGGACTTCCTGGAACAGATATGGCATGGACGAGTGAAAATAAATAATACCTTTAATTGCGAGTCAGAACACTTATTCACAGTAACAACTAATCCATCAGTGTTTTTGCTCAGTCGAGCAAAAACTTAAGCATTGTCGTTGGTGGTGACCGAAACAATCTGCGGTGTTGATGCAAAAAGGCAAAAACCTGGTGTACATTTTGGTGATACAAAGTCGGTCAGATGTCATGCAGGAAAACCAGCACGTCTGCCTACATTAGCTGGTGTGCATTAAAGTTCCCACAGTTGCCTTGAAGAGTCGGTGAGTTAACGACGGTACCGTTAATAAATTCCAAATTCCTGCCCTAACCGACATGGGCACTGCATTAGCAACATAGCCTCGCGACCAGCAATGATGCAACCAGCAGCCATAGTCTGCTTACAAAATTAATATATGATTATTTTCAGTTTTTCAAAACAAAAACAGTTCATGACAAGTCTGGAGACGGCGATGGTTCACGAGCAATCTACACGGTTCGCCTTTTATATTTTTTGACCTTCGAGGGGACGCCACGGGCAAACTGGCGGGAATCGCGGAAAAACGTAAATGATGAAAGTTGTAGTACTCGAAGAGCACTACTGCATACCAACTTTCATTCGAAACAGTTGAAAACCCAGGAGCTCGATGCCCAATTTATTGATTTTTTGACATTTTTCTAAGTTCGTGACCTTGTGACCTTGACCTTGGGACGAAAATGAAAAATCGAGCTCCATGGGCTATGCAGGTGCCATTGGGCTAACCAAATACCGAAACCCCTGCCAGATTTGACAAACCCCTCGGATAAGATGTAACTTGAAACCGGCTACCCCCTAAAAACACATGTTTTCTGGGCGTGGCTCCACCCATAATGGGCGCAGCATGCCCATTCTCAGGAAAACACAACTAGATCATGATATAAACCTCGCACCCAAATTTTATCAGGATCGGATCAAAACCCACGGAGCTATGCTCTGGACAGACAGACAGACAGACAGACACACACCCATAACGAATATAGTGGTCACTTGCTGACTCGTGAACCAATAGAGCATTAATAAATTAATAAATAAGCAAACCGACACATTGATATGTGCTGTGACAACGTTAAAGAAACCCTAAAATAAATAAACATCCACACATAGCACCAAGGAAGCTCAGCATTCGCAGCTTGCCCTCTCACAAAGATCACCGTACAGAGAGGGCAACAAAACTGTCAGAAAATTCCAGCAAACTAAAAATTGGGCTCCCAAAATGTGCCATCACAAAAATATGAAAATGAACACGTGTTTCGTGGTGACATGCCTTGATTAGTTACAGCAAAGCGTTTTGGAACTTCACCAAGACAAGTTCTTAACCTCGTGTTTGAAATGAACCAAGATGCTACCATATTTGTACTTGTGAAGTGCATCTTGCGTTCTATAAGTAGCAAATAAATGCCTTTTCATCCTTTCTTGCACTCGCGGTTTCAATATGTCCTGCAATTGTCCCAGTATGCGTAATTTCCATTGTTTGAATTACCTTGAGTTGATGTGCCCTTTGGTGTTTGTTTCTTCTTTGGAATAACAACATCTGCAAAAATAGAAGACAGATACAACAGCAGTGCTTCCCCACCGGTGCGTGAGATTGATAAAATAAAAAGTAACTCAAGTTAATAAACAACGTTCCCAACTTGCAATGGTAGGCTTCTCTCGCTTAACAACCTTTTCTGTGTTATAACTTTGTTGAGATTTGAATTGCTGCACCGACGTGCCTGAAGTACTTTCCGTGTCATTCTCTCATGTTCTGGTCGTTGTTCAGTTTGCTTGTTTGTACTCTCTTTGTCGTTGCAAGCTTTGCTAGGAACTCTGCTATCAAAGCACACAAAGGGCTGTCGATATGATCACGCCACTATTTACGCACGCAGACAAACACAGGCCCATAAATGTATTTCTGGAAATGCAAAATATTCAGAGATATTTGTTAGCACGATTACACGGCAATCCGACAACAATGTCCTCATAAGTGCAAAACGTGAATATATCTGGTTGGAAATGCCACGTGGCAACTTTCTATAATCATTACCTACCTAATAAATGTCAGTGTGATGTGTGTGTGTGTGTTGTGTGTGCGCGTGCGTGCGCGTGTGCGTGTGCGTGTGTGCGCGCGCGCGTCCCTGTGTCTCCACTATAACTCCAAAATCATGAAACCTAGCAGCCTGTAACTTTGCTTGCATACTAACTTTGCATGGAACTCCAAGGAAGTGCAAGAGTGAAATTTGGGTGTTTGGGTTAATTGAAACACCCCTTCAAACATAATTAACAGCCTTATTTAATTATATCCTTCATCTGATCCTCAGCCACCTTAATCTCTGTGAGGTCTTAAGGCGTTTTCTGGGTAACATTGCTGGGTTCTGAAGCCACTATGTTATTTGGCTTGCTCAACCATGCCATGACTTGAAACAGCCGCAACGATTTCTTAACGTTTTTTTTCACACTCCTCACTCATCATCACACATCACTCTCCTCACCTCACTCGTCATCACATTTTCCTACAAATCGATGGGTACATTGCAATACTTATAAACGCCTGGAGATGCTAGCATTTGTGACTTTCATTTCCGCACATGCAATAACCTCTAGAATCTCTTAAATTAAGCCGAATTACAAAATTTAAGCTCCAGAATTGAACTTAGCAGCAGTTCCGACTGCTAAAAAAAAGTGTTCATTTGTCCAATCCGGCATTGCTTGGGCATTTCCGGGTGCATGGGTTTATTGATGGCAATGGGTAATCACTTGCTAAGCCAGGCGTTCCGTTGGAGTGCTTGCTTGGGTGTTTAAGCCACTTGCCGAGCACCCTACAGTCAACAGCTGGACAGTTCGTGTCCTGATTGGGATGTACAGTCGGCAGTTGCTATACAAGGTAGATGTACGTATACAGCACACACGGACATGGTACGTATGGATAGATTTGGATCTGTACTCCTTTTCAGCTTTTTTGTGTTTTTTTTTCTTTTTTTTGGATTTGGATGTGGTAGATGGACTCTCCGTGGGTGTGTGGACATGCCACGCCTGTTACGGGTTCCGTGGTGGCAAAGTTTGATCCTGTATCTTATGGAGGTCATAACAGGTTTTCCTTCGTCCTCATGACTGTTTCTAAAGCAATTGGTTATCGTGTGTGCTTTACAAAGGTTATACGTTTCTCTTTGTGCAAATAAGCAAAATATATTTGATAACACCCGATTTCTGAGCTGATTGCCAAATTAACATGTTTTCTAAATTATCAAGCCAAATTTTTTCCACCTGTCACACACAGCTGTTTATAAAGATTAATGTTTATGCACATCTCCTTGAAACATTTGTATAAATGCAACGTTGTTTTTTAATTTGTTTATTGAAATTCCCCCAAAACAATGGTGAAAGCAACTCAAGGTTTTTGGATTGTACACAGTACATTCTGTAATCGGTAATCACACCGACTGCTGAAAAATCAGCAAAGCATTAATATATATGCGTGTGTGTGTGTGTGTGTTGTTCCTAAAAGCAATAAAATTTTCTCTCTGCTAACTCCCCTCATCACCTCCCCCCACCCCTACCCCCCCCCCCTCCCTCTCTTCTCTCTTCTCTCTCGTTCCTCCCTCTCTTCCTCTCTCCTAATACAGTGCATCACCCTCTCCACACATCTCTCTCTGTCTCTCTCTCTCTCTCCTTCTCTGTCACAGACGTGTCCGGGCGGTGATTATGTCCGGACGGTCTTTGTCTCTGGAAAGTGCCTGGATGGTGTTTGTGTCCAGGTGGTTTTTATCTCCAGACAGTTTTCATCTCAAGATCTGTCCAGGCTGTGCCTGTTGTCCCGGACATGTTTGTGGCGGTGATCGTCTCAGGACTTGTCCAGCCGTTATTATTAATTCCCACACAGCCCCCCGTCCACCTCTCTCCTCCCAGATGGGAGTTTGGCTCCGGATGTGTACAGGCAGTGTTTGTCTCTGGACACGTCTGGCGGGGTTTTGTTCTCCGGACGTGTCTAGGCATTTCGTCTCTGGTGGTTAATTTCTCTATTATGACATGGTAGAAGAATGGATTTCAAACATTATTTGTTTTCCATCTTCACTATTATTCTATGCAGAATAATTTGATGAGACGGTATGAATCGATAATTGATGCTCCACCGCACGTCTGCCTTCCTTCCTTTCACCTCAACGCTCCTTCCGCCTTCCCTCCCCCCGCACACTCCTCACTGCCGCCTCCCTCTCCTCTCTTTTCCCCTCCACATCCTCACTCTCCCCCCTCTCTCTCCTCATTTTCTCTCCCCCCCCCCCCCTTCTTTCGTGTTTCACCGTCAAGAGCGGCGAGTGGTATTTGCTGGTATTAAATAAAGACTGAAATCAAATCAATGATCACTTACAAAAATGCTAAAGTAATGAAATATAATGTGAAAGTACGAAAGATAAACAAACCCTGAAAGGGTCTCACTTTTCAATCCTGTAACAAATGAAGCAGCCTATACGTAACCCCTTCATTCAAATAATTTTTGAAGGTTGGCACTCTTCCACCCCCCTCCCCCCTCCCCACCCAACTCCAAAAATAAAGAAACATTTTGAAGAACGTCTTCATGACCCCTATGAATACAGGTAGGTCAGTTACTGAACATACCCTCAAATGACTGCGTGCTTCCCAATGAAACAACCTTTGCTGCCACCCCATCAAAACAGAAAATAGAAAGCATCTCAAAATACAAAGTCCATCCCGTATCCGCTTGGTACTCAAACGAAACTTGATGAAAAGAACAAAAGTAAATTTTATAAATTAGTGTTCTCCATATTCTCATAATAAATATTTGTTGAAAATTTGATGAAAAAAAACTAAAATGCTAAAAAGGTTATGGCCTGGACAAACACAGTTGAAGCTCAAATGGTAAATAAAGAAAGAAATATCGAAGGGATTAAAAAAAAAACCTGGCCATCTTGTGCTAATGCACGGTGGACGGGCTATTAAGGCCGATTTATACTCACTGCAACCGTCCTTAGACATTTTAACCCAATTATTAATTAGTTTTCTCCATCTAATCCCACTATTAATTTGCTATTGGTCACTGGGTTTGACACCAATACAAATTTTTATTCCAGACCTGAGGCATCAAAAAGCTCCATATATCGAACAAACAGTTTCAAATGCCATTCGAGCATTTAAATTACATCAGATGTGGCAATAAATCTGAATTGTTGCTCCCAACTTGCTGGCTCGATGACAGAAGATGCCATTTGCATTTTTGCCACCCACATCCCTACCCCATTTGGAATCCCATGTGGGCACAGGCAACTTGCTGGTATATATAAAAGCAAGTTAGTTTTTGGACTATGTATGCATGTGTGTGTGGTCAGACTGACTCTGCCCCATTGTGTGAGTGTGATACTGACTCAGACTGACTCTGTGTGACTGACCCCCATGTGTGAGACTGACTCAGACTGACTCTGCCACATTGGTTGGACAGCTGGCTCGACTCCACTCACAATTATCGTCTGCTGAAAAAAAAAAAATCATACGTCCGCCACCTTGTCAAGGTGCATATTATGCTACTCGGCCTCAGGCCTCTGTTGTCAGTCCATGGACCAGTGCAATTGGAATTATCTGAGCTATAAACTACAATGTATCATATATGCACATATGGAGTAGGCACGTTTTGGCTTCATGGATGTAACCCGGGTTATTTTTTTTATTTTCGGGAGCGATCGTGGCAGCGTCTGTGGCCTGTACACCACCCAAATAAAGGGATGAGCAATTTGTGTAATAAATTACTGTTTTTGTTGGTAATTCCGATTTTAGCCCAAGTTTTCAAGGCTGAATAGTGTGAAAATACAGAATGGTCGCCCATCATTTTGACGGGCTTTTCTGCTAGTATACTCATAATAAGGGTTTGTTGAAAAATTGATGCCAAAAGCTCAAATGGTAGAAATGCTATGTCCTGGACAGACACGCTGACACACACAATTGCACAGTCTCCTGCTGCGCAGAGGACAATCTAATTACTAATATTCAACACCACTGTGGATGGAAGTTTCGGTGAGTACATAAAAAATGAGCTACGCAATTGACCCTTGGAGAGAATAGAAGTGTTGTGAACACAATAACCAAAGTCAAGGCAGGAGCATTTGTGCATCTTGCCATCAAGGCTAAATTGTAACAGACAAGTAATTTGTTCACGTCATAGAATGAAATTAATCAGAATTGATACAAAATCAATTGCGACAGAGAGCAAATATCAACCCTTACACAAAACAAACTGTTTGATGCAAAAATATCACTGTATTGATGGATTATGAAAAAAGGAAAAACTATCACTGAGATCAACCGCTAGAGGCCTACTAATCTGTTGTTCCAAAGCTATTTAAAAAAAAATAATAATAAAAGATCTCAGTTATAACTCTATAGTGAGATGTGCTGGTGGTGGAAGGGGGAGGGTGGCACCCCCCCCCCACTTTGACGATTCCAAAGACAGCAGAGGAAGCAGTCATTGTTTTGAGACCAGCTGGGTAAACCTTTCAAAATATGAACTAGAAAACATCTGAAAATGCAAAGGCCGTCCGCTTTGTATTCGGACTTCTTCTTCCGTATGCTAAACGGTACCTTTGACATTTTGACAAAATTCTTAATTTGTCTTCTCCATATTCTTATAACTAGTGGGTGGCCCCCCGTTACGTGGGGGAAAAAAAACTTTACAACTGTGTGCCAGAAACAACCACACAGGCCGTTCCTTTCGCTCTCGCGTGCCCGTATGTGCGTGGCCGTACGTGCAAAAAAAACAAAAAAAAAACTTTCAAACAACCACACAGGCCATTCCTTCCTCTCGTAAACGACGACTGGATTGGGGCATTGTGTTTATCTATAAATGGCATAAGAAATCGAGAAATTATTAGAATACAGTAAGTCATCACTATCCGGAAGTCCATACGTTGTAACCCGTAATGGGGAACGGGCTGAGGATCTCTTCCCCAACGGCCATGCCTACGCAGCAACGTGTCTGTCATTGGTAACTAAATGGCCCTTTCCCATCGGCCAGCCTACGCAGCAACGTGTCCTGCCATTGTTGGTAAATAAATGGCCATAACTTGGGAACCACTTGTCCGATTAATATCAAACCTTGAAAAGGCACATCTCAGGCCCCAGCAATATACCTGGCAAGTTTCAATTTAGATCGGACCAGTGGTTGTCGAAAACAGCGGTCACAACACACACAGACACAGACACAGACCACAACACAGACACAGACACACAGACACAGACACACACAGACACGACACAGACACCACAGACACACACACAGACACACACACAACACACAACACACACCACAGAGATTGCCGAATTATAGATAGATAAAGCTTTGTTGAAAATTTGTGACCAAAGCTCAAATGGCAAAAAAGTTACAGCCCAGATGGACAGACAGACAGACAGACAGACAGACAGACACACACACGTGAGATTGCAAAATCCCTTCTCCCATGTGTAGGCACATAATTGACTTCTCCAAGCAGTGTCAGATGTGTCAGCAGTGCTCGCCCCCACTGGACATTCCAAAAGTAGAGTCACAGGGCAGGTATGGATAAAGATGATAATTATGTGAAAGGTTCTGGTTTCACTGGCAATGCTGATTGTCGGATTTTCTCATAAAAGTGCATCTCCCATACAGCAGCGAAAGCTTAGCAGTGGATAAGGAAAAACTTAGCGGCTTAGCAGTGGTCTTTTGTAACATTAGGCCGATGGTACATAATTGTAGACTTGGGACGAATTTTGAGACCACTGCTCATGGCAATACGCAAAAGGCAAGTAGTACATGAGTTCTTGCACCGACAGATTGTGTTAAAATATGTGACTTTCAAAATGACGTAATCTGCCCCAGAATGCTCGTTGCGCATGCACAGAAACGCCAGGAAACGGTGCTGTTCGGAGCACGATGAAGTACATAGATCGTGTGTGCCAGATAAGGATTGTTACCTAAAACGGCTCATAAATCTTCTCAAGGAAGCCAGAAATACTTGAAAACGTATCTGTGAGAAAGGGGTGTGCCTTTTCATAATGGAAGAGTTGGAGAACTTTCTGAACTCACCCAAAAGCTAATATCTTGCAGCTTCTCAAACTGCAAACTCCCGAGGACGTGGCCTGAAGGCCCGAAGGTTAGTAGACTGGTGTGTTCTGCAAAATCCTTCGACCATCACTGCCATGGAGTGGACTTTGAACCTTGTGGGATTACCTCGTGTGAACGTGGCGAGGTTGATGATTTATTTAATGGACATCTTCAATTGGAAAGCCGATGCAGTTATTACCAACATCGATGTAGATTGTAGACTATCAAGGAAAGACATCGTATCTGGTTTTGTTGCTTCTTAACACCAATAGGAAGGTCATTTCTGGGGGTTGTCAATGCACAGAGTAAGTTTAAAATGATGATCATTATTTTTACCCTCGCCAGAGGAGAGGGTATTGCATTTGGGTCCGTTTGTTTGTTTGTCTGTTGGGTCACCGAAATAGGTGACCCTTATTGTCAGTAATTCTGTCTGTTTTTTGGATGTTTGTTCGTTTGTCATCAGCATAATTGGTAGTAAACGTGGGCGGATTTTGACCAAACTCGGTGGTAGGTACATCTTATGACCTAGTGCTTTGGAATTGTGATGGTTGCTAGGGACATTTTGGTTCCCTAGCAACAACCGAAAACCTTCAAAATCGGTAATGTTCACGCGAAATCATTTCCGAAAGCCATTATCCCACGTAGGGTTACGAAATTTGGCAGGAATGATCTACAGGTGATGCCTATCAAATATATTCCGTTTTTGTGATATATGGAATACTTTACCCGCAGGCCCCTACAATTAGGGTATGCGCGAAAATTGAAGGCCCCTAGCGACCAGGTGAGTGCATCGATACGATAGAAACTTTGCAGGTTCATGGTACTCAATGAGTACTACAACTTCGCCTCAGGACATATTGACCGATTTCGCTTGGTCAGGGGTCAAAGGTCAATTAGTGCAAAAATCGATAATATGCGAGAGCTGGAGGTGCCTTCGCGCCAAATGCTACTCCTCTTGGGTTATGGTCGGATGGTCATGAAAATTCACACTAATCGTCTGGAATACATTGGCACAAACGATCGAGCCGGATTTTCGATTTAGATCTTTGTTCACCCACAGCACCCCCTCGATACTTTGGGGATTTCCGATTTCAAACCGCATTTCGGTACTTTATTCAAATGGATACCGAGTAGTTATCAGCAGATGAACTCGATGAGATTTGATATGCATAATCTTAAGGTGATTTCCTATCCGCTATATGAATCAATTTTGCTCTATATCTTATCGTTTCCATGCTCGGCGACCCATCGCCGCCTACCGGCTTGTCTGTCTGTTTGTTTGTCTGTCTGTTTGTCAGCACAGAACGTTTGTGTTTTTCTCCGCAAACGCTTGTCGGATCGAGAAGAAATTTTCACCATTGGTGCGACTACTCATGTGGAATGTTGTCATGATAATTATGACGTCATAGGTCACGTGGTGTGGCAGCCATATTGGAAAAACTTTGGACCTCTATCTCTGAAACCGCACCAAGGAAAAAATTGAATTTAACAATACGGCTGCCGAATCATGTGACCGATGACGTCATGATTTTTTTTTTCTGTTCAGCATTTTATCACTAGATGACCCTCAAAAATGTTCATACTGATGAGATGTGGTATTCTACATATATAATTATGACATCATAACGAGGGCATCTATGATGTCATAAAAAAACCACATTCATTCCCCATGAGGAGTACTTGCTAGGTGCCAAGTTTCAATTTTTTCCTTGGTGCGGTTTCAGAGATAGAGGTCCAAAGTTTTTCCAATATGGCTGCCACACCACGTGACCTATGACGTCATAATTATCATGACAACATTCCACATGAGTAGTCGCACCAATGGTGAAAATTTCTTCTCGATCCGACAAGCGTTTGCGGAGAAAAACACAAACGTTCTGTGCTGACAAACAGACAGACAAACAAACAGACAGACAAGCCGGTAGGCGGCGATGGGTCGCCGAGCATGGAAACGATAAGATATAGACAAAATTGATGTCATATAGCGGATAGGAAATCACCTTAAGATTATGCATATCAAATCTCATCGAGTTCCATCTGCTGATAACTACTCGGTATCCATTTGAATGAAAAGTACCGAAAATGCGTTTGAAATCGGAAATCCCCAAAGTTCGAGGGGGTGCTGTGGGTGAACAAAGATCTAAATGAAAATCCGGCTCGATAGTTTGTGCTACAATGTATTCCGACGATTAGTGTGAATTTTCATGACCATCCGACCATAACCCAGGAGTAGCATTTGGCGCGAAGGCACCTCCAGCTCTCGCATATTATCATTTTTGCACTAATTGACCTTTGACCCCTGACCAAAGCGAAATCGGTCAATATGTCCTGAGGCAAGTTGTAGTACTCATTGAGTACCATGAACCTGCAAAGTTTCATTCGTATCGATGCACTCACCTGGTCGCTAGGGGCCTTCAATTTTCGCCATTTCGCGCATACCCTAATTGTAGGGGGCGCTGCGGGTAAAGTATTCCATATATCACAAAAACGGAATATATTGATAGAGCATCACCTGTAGATCATTCCTGCCAAATTTCTAACCCTACGTGGGTAAGGCTTTCGGAATGATTTCGCGTGAACTTACCGATTTTGAAGGTTTTTCGGTTGTTGCTAGGGAACCAAAATGTCCTAGCAACCATCACAATTTCCAAAGCACTAGGTCATAAGATGTACCTACCACCCGAGTTTGGTCAAAATCCGCCCACGTTTACTACCAATTATGCTGATGACAAACGAACAAACATCCAAACCAACAGACAGAATTACTGACAATAAGGGTCACCTATTTCGGTGACCCAACAGACAAACAAACAAACGCACCAAATGCAATACCCTCTCTCTTGGCGAGGGTAAAAATAATGATCATCATTTTAAACTTACTCTGTGCATTGACAACCCCCAGAAATGACCTTCCTATTGGTGTTAAGAAGCAACAAAACCAGATACGATGTCTTTCCTGATAGTCTACAATCTACATCGATGTTGGTAATAACTGCATCGGCTTTCCAATTGAAGATGTCCATTAAATAAATCATCAACCTCGCCACGTTCACACGAGGTAATCCCACAAGGTTCAAAGTCCACTCCATGGCAGTGATGGTCGAAGGATTTTGCAGAACACACCGTCTACTAAACTTCGGGCCTTCAGGCCACGTCCTCGCGGAGTTTGCAGTTTGAGAAGCTGCAAGATATTAGCTTTTGGATCTCTCTCT
>CM068956.1:62436825-62448309 GCA_035128595.1 Eptatretus atami
TTGTTAAAAAAAAAAAACCTTCAAAAATGTTCTTCTCTGAAGTGGCTGAACAAATCGAGGCAAAACTTTACACGTATGACCGCCTATCCATGAGTAACATAAGGTTCACATATGATATCCCAGGACACATGATTTGGCAGCCATATTGGATTTACCCTAAAACTTATTAAAAAAAAATACATCACTCAAAAGAAGTCCTGGTGAGGGTCGGCAATCTCTGATTGCTCTTTTTCTTGTTCATCATGTTTTGGAGGAGGCGTGGAATTTGGAGCAACATGGGCTGTGAGTGCCACTATAAAAAAAATCTATTTTTATTTGGTTCTGGGGCCACAAGATAAATTAATAAAAGGAGTGGTGTCCGTCTGTGTGTGTGTGTGTGTGTGTGTGTGTGTGTGTGTGTATGTGTGTGCGATATCCACTGGTTCCGCTAGCTTGTATTAACAGGAAATTATTGGAACCCGACACATATCAATGGATAGTTCTCATATTCCCTATATTTCCGTGAGTCTCATTTGCATTCAGGAACAGAATAATTATGGTTAACCATTTTGAAATTGCAACTCTTTCGTTTAAATGTTTAAAAGACAATTTCAATGACACATTTCACGTTGCAGACAGAGTCCTGCCTATGAGCAAAGTTTATATTTTTCCCTAAATTCAGCTCCCTAAGTAATGCTTCCTCATATGTCCGAGTGAATAGCATGCACATGATTGTGCGCTGCTTCTCTTCGCCATCACTTCTGCCTTCCATGTCGATTGGATGGTTTTGTTCCTGCCCAAGATTAATTTATAACTCTATCACTCTTTGAGGGTAAAAGTCATTGATGCTGAGTGCGTTGAGAAGGAATGACATGATGCCATCAATTGTCTTGGGTAGACCGCCACAGTTACTCTTAATCTGCTTCTTTTGATAGAAACCTTTTCCACAGTCTTCTGAAGAGCTAAATGGCAAAGATTTGGGGGGTATTCTTCAGAGTATTTGCAAAAAAAATTTTTTTACCAGGTGACCTGTTTGAGGTGTGCCAGCCAATCAGGTTGGCTGTAGATGTTTGATCACTTGGTGGTCCACTCTTCTGCCTTTTAGTGGGGATCTGTTCATGCAAACTTTAACATAAGCCTGAATTGCTCCACCAGGGTCTCTAGCTCTTTATCAGCAAAGTCTGAAATAATGTGTTTCAGCCCCTGTAAAATTTGTTTAACAAATAAATAAAAAAAGAAAAAGAAGTGCATTCTCTAATGTGTTTTTAAAATGCGACATTAGCAAATATGTTGCAACAGTATTGCAAAATCGCAACGTCGGATTACTGAAATGTTGCCAACTAACCTAGTGAATAAATAGTGAATAACTACTTGCCCAAGAGCAAAAAGGACATTAATATGTCTACCTGTCAAGAATAACTACCTTCCTAAGAGTTTCCTCTGGAGTGCAGGGGTAGGTGTTGGTTTTCAGCACTGTACTCATAATGATGTCTTTCAAGTGGTTTATGGCATGAACATGACATGGTCTGTATCCACCCACCATTCTTGTCAATGTGTATCAGGTTCCAAAAAAAAAACGTGCTCAATAGTAAGTGAATCATAGATTTACACAGTGGCATGACCATAATAATTTCGGTGATTACATAAATGCTCCCTTGGGAAGGTGATTCGGTTCACATACGGATCGGTAATCCTCCGTGCAACAGAATGGCGTGGAGTGCGACCAAGGTAGAAGTGAGTTTGGAGTTACCAGCTACAGAAATGTTATCACCATGACTCTATCATATCCTGATGGAACAGAGAAACTGATAACCAGGGACCTCAAGTTACACACCAGGATGCCACGAATTAAAACTGACAAGTTTTGCCTGCACACAGGCATACAATGAACAGTACGACGGTAGATGGAACATCTTCGTTAGATTCCTCCTCTGAAGGGAAACGTACTTGATGATGCAGCATCCCACGTGTATGCCTGGTGTTGGCTTAATGGCGAGAGTGGTTGGCTTGGGATCCTAGGGTCCTGAGTTAAAATCCTGCTTGGCTGTTGAATTAATACCAGGTGGGGTTGACTCAGCCTGTCATCCTTCGGAAGTCAACAAAATGAGTGCCAGCTTGCTGGTATCCTGTGTCGGAGTGGCAACCCATCCAGGATTGTGCCCAATAGCCAAGGAGACTGCTTTGGCAGCACCAATGCTCTGCACAGGGGATGATCCCGATGGATGGATGGATCCCATTTGTGAAGCACTGGGATGACATTTATACTGTCTGGAAATTAACCGAAATTAGATGACCTGAAGGCAAGGAATCTACCTGTAGCGTATCCTGACAGACCTCACTCGTTTCCAATAAACAAGAGCAGCTTTTGCAAACAAAGCATTAGACTTATTAAGGAGATGGGAGAGTGAGATTTGTACTTTAGCATATAAAGCTTGGTTGGCACAGCCAAAAAGGCAGCAAGTGGTTATTGGGAGGTCATGGTAATACGCACACTACAGAACTCGTTTCCCACTCATTCTCAGTGTTTAAATGGCGATGTTTACACAAATATACTGTACGAGCATTAAGATTCTCATTCCCATGAGTGCCTACAAGAAATTATTAGCAGATAAAAAACATTAAACAACATTCCAAAATGGGTTACTTTCACGAACGTCGACATCTGGACGTCTAATGAGGGAATGACAGGAAGCGAGCGAAGCCTGGGAGATGGAAGAGACGGGAAGCGTGCCAGTTTTCGGGAAGAACTGACAAGATCTGCTTCTTTATTTCCATCATTTCATTAACCTCCCCATCCATTCAATACACACTGTGAGCCTCCAGATGCACGAAGCTCACCTTGCGTAGTCTTTGTCTGAGGGGGTGTTCCTAATTGGGTGTGTTCTGTCTTGGTAGGATCTCCTTGCTGTGATGGATGCTCTGCATGTGAGCAAAGTAGACAATTACACTGGCATTTCCCTCACCCATACCGGTTTATTCCAAACTTCCTGAAACTTTTCTCCACTTTTGCAAAGTTCAAGTTAGCATGGCTGCACGGCTCAACTACAAGCAACAAAAATGAACAGCTTTTTAAAAAAAATTTAAAAACCCAAAACGAATTCTTTTCCCTAAAATTCCATGCATGGATATATACTTAAGACTCAATTAAAATCCCTTTTTACTTAATCTTACATAATCCAGTTTATGCAATCTTTATAATGAGTACCATTTCATTAACCTCACAAATATCACTTGGCTTGATCTACGAACACTGATTTGAACCAATGTAGCAGCGTCGATACATTTTTTCTAAAAGATTCCATGGAATATCTTCAGTCCACAAGTGAGTGCTGATCAGACAGCCGACTTAATATCCCAGTTGATATGTTCTCTTTAACAGCTCCCCTTTCCAAGCCCCACTCGGAGGGTTTTGAGAAGCTCAGAAATGAGCACGGCACACTATTATATAGAGTATGTATGTACACAGAAACGGACTCCGTTGTTGCACCCATTACGCACCATCCACGTATACTACGGCGGTAGTGCAGTCCCGTCCGTAGGAGTTTTCTGCGCAGCAGCCATAGTTCCCTTCGTCTTCAGGAAGAACTTCATCAATTGTGAGTGAGCACATGTCCCCTGGAAAAGAACATGTGTCAAACATACTTGTTGCATTAAAAATGTCCATTTGACTCATGAAGCACAAACATATATGACACCTTGTTGTGCATGGTTGTCCATGCCCACAAAATTAATTAATTTTCTTCTGATTCTGATGTAACATACTCTGCTACAGAATGTCGGTACTGCCAAAGCAGTGTACTGGGTGGTTTGCCATTGTCTTCCCAGCAGTAGTTATGGCAGGAATTTGGAATTTGTTCAGGGTGCCGGCAATTGCTCACCTCCTCTTCATGGACACCGTGGGATATTTAACGTCCACCAACTAATGGCGGCAGATAGGACGCCCAGTTTAATGGCCCTCCGAGGGACGGCACACACAGACGAATCACCCTGCCTGTGAAACAGTTTATAGTTTGGCCGGGATTCGAACCCAGGCTAGACAGCTTAGAGGTGAGTGTGTATACCTCCATGAGCATACCTCCAGGTACATCCACATCCTGCCAGCCCTAATAAACAATAGAGCAAACCAAATGTTGCTGCATAAGACCGAGTGCACAAATATTATTCTTCCTCACCACAAAACCAGCCCGATGGTACTTCATCTGAATGTGGAGGAACCGTCACTTGCACTCACAGTTAAAGCAACTGTTATTGTGATGCAAGACTTGCAACTTTGTGATAACAATTAAATCCAGCATATTTGTCTTACAATTATGATCGCTATCCCACTCATAAACAAGGGACTGCCAAAGGATATGTGTGGAGGGGAGGGAGGCCAAAATGGCCTTACAAGTCCCTACATGGACAACCACCACGGTGGTTCGCAATTTGGGTGTCACAAAGCCTGGAAAGAGTAAACATTTCGTTTTCGAGAAAAAAACATCGAACATTTAGTTCAGCATGCTCTTATCGGTAGATTTTCTTCGATACGATCCTTTGCACATACCGCATGACTACAAGAATAAAAGAAAGAAAGATGACATTCAGAATGAAGACAATTATATCAGTGCAAGCAGAGTTGTGATACAAGAATGTACTTGCTAATTTTGATGTACAAAGTTGTAATTTGAAATGTCCAGCCACGTGCCAAATCTGTCTATAGATGTACCGATCTGCCGAAAGGTGATGATCTGTGAAGGCTGCAGGGTCTTCCCGTCGAGGGTCCACGTGATGGAGAGTGGTGGTTCACCCTGCACCCGGCAGTTTAGTTCCAGTCGAGCACCATCCAGGACACGCACCTCACGCAGTGCCTCGGTGAAGATCGGAGCCCCCTCCTCAACTCGAGACACCACACCCTCACAGCATCTTAGCTGCCCACCGTCACATCCCGCATGAGCCATGATAGCTGGGACGCTGCACAGGTTCTCAGGCTCAGTTCGATTTAAGTCAGAGATGTTGTGGTTCCCAGCCTTTGGTGAGAAATGGTGTGAAAATGTATGCTTTGGTGGTGGCAATGGAGGAGTGGTAGACTTATCTGACCGTGAGACCTTCCAGGAAGAATTTGGGGTTAAGTCCACAGGGTTGTGAGTAGAGTCCACAGCAGGTCCGTTCTGGGGCAGTTCCACAGAGGATCTCACCTCAGGAGGTTGGCACTCCTTGCTCACTGCCGATTTCCTGCTGCTAACAAGAACACTGCGAAAATCCTTTTGTGCAGCCTCCTGCTGCTTCAGTGTCTCCGCTGAGCACTCCTTTGTATGGACCTTATGTCGGAGGACACTTCGAAAGTCGAGTTGCTCAGCCTTGCCCTCTGGCAGCCCAGGCTCAGAGTGCTGCCAGCTCCTACCGGCATCGAGGGGGCTGGAACAATTTTGCTCCGGCTTTTGTGTGCTGCAGCGCACCACAAGGAAATTTGATTACACCAGCAGCTTAAGAAACAAACAGCACTGCACACTTGCTATACAAGACTATTACAAAAAGTTATAAAAGGTGGAAAAAATTATCTGGCAAACGTTTTGACCTGAAAAGTGAGACTTTTCTAAAATAACACAAATTAAGTAAGCCACACTTGCCTCCAAGAGTCTAGCTCGGCTTGCTCTTCACCAATAACAAGGAGAGAGACAGCGCAGCTGGAAACACCAATGGCATTCCTGTGAGGTCCAAAGCAGGTGGGTTACATATGTACAGGTAATAAGAATAACCACTGAAAAACGTAGCTACTGAAAATGACACAACCACTCCCTCAGTCTGCACAACGTGCAAGCACGAAGCAGTTGAAAACCAGCAGCCCCATAGCATAACATCCTTTGCATGCTACCCATTCCAAGCAATCAACGAACACACCCCGATTCAACCACATCCCATGCATGCTACCTCCCCTCCCACCAACCATGCCTCAAATATTCCCTCCCCAACTTCCCTGATGCTTTTCTGAGCTGTGGGAAAAAGGAAGGAGGGAGTGATTTTAGCTTCATGCGTTTCAAGCATCAGAATCTCTAGGGAAGTTTCTTTTGCTGCTCACGACTGTTCCTAATAAAAAGTCTCTGTGCCACTTCCACAAAAGCAGAAAAACTTCCGCATTACTTGGAAAGTCATGATTTGCATACTCTTGGGATGCTGCAATTCCATTCATTAGTATCAGCCGAAGCTGAAAAATGTTTCACAATTAAAGACAACAAATTACAAAAGTGTAAAAACAACAAAAGTGTAAAAACACAAATATGCTCAAGGATAAACAGATTTAATGAAATATGGTGCAACGTAATGGATAGAATGTCCGCCCTGAGTCTGGGAGGTCGGTCGTTCGACCCCTGGCCTTGTCATACCAAAGATTATAAAAATGATGTGTGCTGCTTCCTTGCTTGATGCTCAGAAATTAAAAAAAGATAGAGCATGAACAAGCAACCATGTGTGGGCAACTATAGCACAGGCTTCGATGGGCCTAATGGCCTCCTCCTGCATCGAAGTTCCTTGGAAGGGAACTCGTATTGTTGTTATATCAAACAAAAGCGATTGCTTTTCAGTTTCAGAAGCAGCCTGGTGTTGGCTTAGTAGTTAGGGTGGTGGCTTGGGATCCTAGGGTCCTGAGTTCAAGCCCCGTTGGCTTCCTGAATTAAAATACACCAGGAGGTTGACTCAGCCTGTCATCCTTCCGAGGTCGGCAAAATGAGTACCAGTGTACTGGTAAGGGGGACACTGCATCAGCGGCATAGCCGCGTCCCAACCAATGATGCAACCAGCAGCCACAGGCTGCACTCGATAGAGAGAGTTTCAGAAGCCAAACTTTGATCTTTTGTTTCTTGCAAACGAGTGTACTTCTAAATCAACTACAATAGTTTGTGCAAACGTGAAAATGTCAAGGACTCACTCAATTCGAACTTCGTAAGGGCCTGCATAGCATGGTCTTGAATTGCATATAACAAGGGAGAAAACATCCCCGCTTTGCTGCAGCATGTAATCGCCACCGGAGTCGATCGGTCGACCATCACGAAGCCAGCTCACTTTTGGAAAAGGGTCCCCAGCTACGGCACACGACAGCAGCGCCGCATCACCGGTTCGGGCTGTGACCGCACGCGGTTTGCTTATGAACCAAGGCTGCTCGCCTTCTGCTGGCTCTGGTGGTGAAACACAGGTGATGACAGGTGTCGTGTTTCAGAACAAATTAGAACGGCTATTTAACTAGAACTACAGTCGGTGGGAGGATATTGGAAACGGTTAAGTTTTTGTTCTTACTTTATGGCCCTTTGCCATTCTTAGCACATTACAAGTTACATCAGATAAAGTGGTATGATCATACATCTCAATTACATATTACATGGCCCTGCAATCAAAGTTCCATTTCATAAATAATAGCACTAACATTTACTCTCGATCTTGGTGATATTGTGTATTTTTTCATGCAGGAATGTGAAGTACTAAAGAAATTTATGCAAGCTAATAAACGTTGGATTTAATGCCAACTGTGTTGTAAGAACATTCCATGCATCCAAAAGGGCACGTATAAATTAATAATGAAAAATATTTTGTGCATCTCTTCACAATAATCAGGTTTCTCCCATTCCTTCACTTTTAAACTTTCGTTATTTTTATGCTTCGCCAAACTCAAAGTACTTTTACGACAAATGTTAGTTATGTGTACGTGCACGTTGATACGATAACAAACCAAACTAGAGGGGGAGCACTCGGGAGAGTGCAAAACCTCCGCCGCCAATACTGCTGGGTCACTCAACGTGAACCTTATTATTCTTATCAAAATATATGTCAACAGTGCTGACAGTTATAGTTCTTTTCTCCAACATGTTTTTTTTTTGGGGGGGGGGTTGGAAATCACTTAAAACATGTAGAAATGCAAAAAAAGAAATCGAAATTTGTTGAAAAAAAAGTTGCAAAAAAAATAAAAAAAATTCTCTATTTTTTTTGGGGGAACAATTTTTGGGGGTGGGGGTTGGAAATCACTTAAAACATGTAGAAATGCCAAAAAAAAAATTTTCTATATTTTTTTTTGGGGGGGTAACAATTTTTTTTTGGGGGGTTGGAAATCACTTAAAACATGTAAAAATGCAAAAAAAAAAAATTCTCTAACAATTTTTTTTTTGGGGGGAGCAAAGTCCAAAATTTAATGGCATGATCCTTGGACCATACCTAACCCCCCCCACCAAGTTTCGTCGAAATCCGTCAAGGAGTTTTTCCGTAATACTGTTCAAACAAACAAACAAACAAACAAACAAACAGAAAGGGGTGAAAACAGTAACCTCCATCCATCTTCGAAGATGGCGGAGGTTAATTATTGTCGTTGTTCGACATGAAGGGTTAATATTAAAAAGGTAGATCATGTTAAATGCTTCTCATATTGACCCAAATCAGATTTTATGACATTATGAATTTAATTTACCTTTTGCAATTCTTTAAAAGTCACGCATTTTGAACTCTTTGTCCTTTTCACCTTCCATCTTTCCCAGCCCTTCCAGAATGTACACATTCACTCACTATTCCCATCTTACGTAACCCTCCTACTCCAGGCTTTATGCTCATCTACACTCCTTAGTCCCGTTTGTATCGCACACCAATGGAATTGTCTACCTGTCATCATGTCAGTGCACCACCATCACATGGCATCCTCCTCCCTCCCTGCAATCTTCTATAGGTATCCTCATTAACCCCACCTCACTCATCCCTCTTATTTGTTGCAGGTAAGTGCATTTCCTCCCCGCCACTAAATCTCCTCTTTTGTTTTTGGCTCATTCCCTTACTTGTTGGAAGCAACTATGACCCCACGATCACGACATGGAATTTTTACCCTTTGGCAACTCGCTCTTCTACAAGCTTCTATCTTGTACATACAAAAAAAAAGCTATCAGTCCAATCACACTCTTTTCCACATAAAAGTTAAGGGTCCATTATCAGCTCACATCTTCCGTCCCTAATTGTGACATTTCCTAGCCCTGCTAACCAGCCCTCTCCACAAAGCCACCTGGCCCATCCACACCTACTAACTGACATTGTTTTTTTTTAATGTTTTTGATTTGTTTGTTTGGCCATGTAGATCTCTGCCTCACGACCTCACTGCCAGTAAGATAACTCTTGATCTCCCAGGATACACTCTTCCAAGAGTTAAGTTTCTGAAAATACAAGTTGGCTCTTTGCAAAAAAAAATTTAAGGGCAGGAAAAACATCTTCAACTGGAAGAGTACTCGGTAGAGCGCATACCTCTACCACGTAATGCCTGTTACAGTAGAACGTATCGGGCCCAATAATTTTTTCAAATATGCTATGCAGTAAACCCTCAAATATCACGGCACGGATTTCAACCAATCGCGGGCAACCTATTGTGTTCCGATTTCGTTATCGCGTTATTTAATTTTTGAGCTAAGAGGAGTCATCGGCATGGTGGTTTTCAAGCCTTGTGGTGTTTCTCACGCACCGCTTTTAATGAGCCCAAATGTAAAGCGATGGACAAAGTTAGTTGTACCAAAAGGCAGAGAAAGGTTATGACGTTTGGCGAAAAGATCGAGTTGTTAGATAGGTTGGCTCAAGGAGAAAATGCAGCATCTGCACAGGCTTCCATTATAGGGTCAATGATTGGAGGTAGAAGCTTCCCATTATACTTTTTCTCATTCGCCAATTCCCAAACCTTCATTTTCCAACTCCGTATTCGAACCGTATTCCCAAACCCATAATTTCCGACACCCAGATTCGAATCCCCATTCTCAAACACACATTCGCATGCACAGCTCATGAAACAAATCAAGGCAAAGGGATTTTTGACTGAGCAGGTTTTTCACACCGACGAGACAGGATTATTCTGGAAGATTATGCCATCGCGTACCTTTGCTCTCCAAGCAGGGAAGATCGTGGTTCAAGGTAAGGTGATTTAAGGATCGTGTTACCCTTCTCCATTCGGGGGGCGGGGCTGCCGTGGTCAGTCGGCTAGTGCTGGAGTGGAGCGCGCCGAGAAGCGGAGGCGGCGACGAAGCGCCGTGGGCAGCTGGAGGCTGAGGGGGAATGTGGTGAGTGGGGAAAGTGATTCAGCGAATGGAAAAGCAGCATTAGTTTTACAACGAAGGTGCCCGCAGTATTGCCACAACCACAATGGAGAAGGGAACACGATCCTTAAATCACCTTACCTTGAACCACGATCTTCCCTGCTTGGAGAGCAAAGGTACGCGATGGCATAATCTTCCAGAATAATCCTGTCTCGTCGGTGTGAAAAACCTGCCAGTCAAAAATCCCTTTGCCTTGATTTGTTTCATGAGCTGTGCATGCGAATGTGTGTTTGAGAATGGGGATTCGAATCTGGGTCGGAAATTATGGGTTTGGGAATACGGTTCGAATACGGAGTTGGAAAATGAAGTTTGGGAATGAGAAAAAGTATAATGGGGAAGCTTCTACCTCAATCATTGACCCTATAATGGAAGCCTGTGCAGATGCTGCATTTTCTCCTTGAGCCAACCTATCTAACAACTCGATCTTTTCGCCAAACGTCATAACCTTTCTCTGCCTTTTGGTACAACTAACTTTGTCCATCGCTTTACATTTGGGCTCATTAAAAGCGGTGCGTGAGAAACACCACAAGGCTTGAAACACCATGGGATGCAAACGATGACTCCTCTTAGCTCAAAAATTAAATAACGCGATAACGAAATCGGAACACAATAGGTTGCCCGCGATTGGTTGAAATCCGTGCCGTGATATTTGAGGGTTTACTGCATAGCATATTTGAAAAAATTATTGGGCCCGATACGTTCTACTGTAACAGGCATTACGTGGTAGAGGTATGCGCTTACCGAGTACTCTTCCAGTTGAAGATGTTTTTCCTGCCCTTAAATTTTTTTTGCAAAGAGCCAACTTGTATTTTCAGAAACTTAACTCTTGGAAGAGTGTATCCTGGGAGATCAAGAGTTATCTTACTGGCAGTGAGGTGGTGAGGCAGAGATCTACATGGCCAAACAAACAAATCAAAAACATTTAAAAAAAAAAAACTGTCAGTTAGTAGGTGTGGATGGGCCAGGTGGCTTTGTGGAGAGGGCTGGTTAGCAGGGCTAGGAAATGTCACAATTAGGGACGGAAGATGTGAGCTGATAATGGACCCTTAACTTTATGTGGAAAAGAGTGTGATTGGACTGATAGCTTTTTTTGTATGTACAAGATAGAAGCTTGTAGAAGAGCGAGTTGCCAAAGGGTAAAAATTCCATGTCGTGATCGTGGGGTCATAGTTGCTTCCAACAAGTAAGGAATGAGCCAAAAACAAAAGAGGAGATTTAGTGGCGGGGAGAGAATGCACTTACCTGCACAAATAAGAGGGATGAGTGAGGTGGGGTTAATGAGGATACCTATAGAAGATTGCAGGAGGGAGGAGGAGCCATGTGATGGTGGTGGCAGCTGACATGAGGACAGGGGTAGACAATTCCATGGTGTGGGGGCTGCCGGATACAAACGGGCACTAAGAGTCTCGTTCAGTCATTACTCTTCTAC
>CM068956.1:62454369-62465361 GCA_035128595.1 Eptatretus atami
TTTAATAAGCTGCTATCTACTTTCATTCACTCCCCACTAATCTCCCGTTGCTATACCTCAATGGACCCACACTGGTCCTAACCTGTTCTTTTCTCCTGATATACTTAAAGAAAGCCTTGATATTATGTTTAATATTCTTACCCATGTCATTCTCATACTCTCTCTTGGCTTGCCGAGTTATTTTCTTAACTAGCCTCTGTTTACTCCGATAATGATAAAAATCGAACTCCAGTCCTGTTATTTTAAACCTTATAAATGCCTTTTGCTTCTCCTTTATAGCGTTCCTTATCTCACTACTCAACCACCCTGGTCTCCTTCTACTTCTAGTTTTACACCTCATTGGAATGTACTTACTCTGCACTCTACATATTTGGTCCTTGAAGGTTTCCCATTTTTCTGATGCTGATTGTCCTGTTGTTGGAGTCTCCCAATCTACATCACCCAATACTCTCCTCATACCCTCAAGGTTTGCCTTCCTGAAATCTAATCGCCTTACCCTACCATCCTGAACTCTAACCCTTAACAGAACCTTTGCACACACAATGTTATGGTTACTTGCTCCTAAATGCTCCTAAATGCTCCCAAACCTCCACCTCCTCCACCATATTAGGATCGTTACTTAAAAGGTCTAACACTGCACTCCCCCTCGTGTGTATATCTACAAACTGGGGTAATAAGCAATCCTGGACTAAAACTAAGAAATCCTCATCCGCTCTGCCCTTTCCCTGTTCCTGGACACAATCTATCCCTGGCAAGTTAAAATCCCCTATAATCAATACTCTTCCCTTACCACATGCACTTTGGAATTATTTTGTGGAATCATGATTTGTGGAAAGGGAGGTGCAGGTGAGATAACATGGAGACATAACTAAATATTTTAACAATAAAAGGGAAAGTGTGAGTGAAGAGCGTGAAAGAAGGATGGAAGTGAATAGTTCAAGGTAGGAACAGGAAGTTGACGGTTGGAAGTGGGGAAAGGGACACAACTACCTGAAGGTAATATTTTTTTTCTCTGCAAGACTGAGGGTCATGGGAGAGCAATGTTGAATTCACAGTGGGATAGCGAGCGTCTCATAATATTATGAATATAATCACCACATGCAATAGATCCTTTTTCAACATCAATGTTATTTTTGGGTGAAAAAAGGAAACAATGACCTCAATATCAATGAGAATGGAATGTGGTACAGCGCATACCTCCATCAGGCTGAACAGTTTACATTTTGCATCCCATTGATAGGCCGGATCTGCATGCGGACCTTCACCAAAATCTAATTGGCTTGTTCTTGTCACCTAACCATCTCATCCGCCTAATATTGTAATATTCCGTCCAAAACTTTTTGAAATTCTGTGCAATATATATCGTTTTTGGCCCCATCTCTCAATGGTGAAGAGTAACTTTTAAAAAGTATAGTATCCAGATCCTGATCTTAATGAAAATCTAATAAATTTGTCATCGTCACATATCCAACCTGTTCACCAAATTGCGTCCGAATTTGTCCACAACTTTTTGAGATATCCTGCTCAAAGTCAGTCAGACATACAAACAGACAGGGGTAAAAACATAACCTCCATCCACCTTCATTGGTGGAGATAATGAGGCAAAATCAGAAACTAATTACATTCATTTCCCATGATTGAGAAGCAGAAAATAAGGGAAGAATCTAAATGGAAACAATTATGATGGATGAGTGACGTAACGGAATTGCTGCACAACAAAAATTAAGGCAGTATTTAAACTCCTCCACTTACATATATTAAAATGCCATGATATCAAACAATATTGCAAGATCTCTTATGAAATCAATTCTGTCCACAACTTTTTTATTTTTTGATTTTTTTGTATACAATGCCGAGGCTCCTATAAAAGCTAATATCCTGCACACAAACAAAAAAACAAGGACATTCATAAAAAGTACTGAAGAAAGCTGCACTATTTATGAATGTCTTTACAGTTGTGGAGGAACTCTGGGAAGGGTTTGTTTGAAACAGCGAAGCGCTTACCTTCAGTAGTCTTTCATGGTTGCTTTATGCAGCTTCTTCGGCTCGAAGAGCATGGAAGGAGTCTATATATATATATATATAATCCTAGCTACCTGGGTTTAATTGATTAGGTGAGAGCTTCTTGGATAATCCCTCCATTCACAAATGAGAGATGTGAGTGAGTCTGTTTTTCATTTATATATTGACTGCTTTTGGCATTTACATGTGGTGCATGCTTGGGCGCCTCAGTGGCTCATGTTTCTGTCTGCACTGTCGCTGATTATTCGCCAATAAGCGATGAAACCGGTCCAGCAGCTGAGTGGGTGTGCAGCATTAGGATTCTCATGTGTGTACTATTTGTGAATGTCTTTACAACTGTGGAGGAACTCTGGGAAGGGTTTGAAACAGCAAAGAGCTTACTAGTCTGTTTGGTTACGTCACAAATCTGGCCATCATGAAAATTTCAAATATATTTTTGCAAATGTGGTTTATTTTATTGTTCTGGACCTATAATTTGAAAAAAACAAATTGCTTGACATTTTTTTCCACTGCCGGCCATGTCTTACATGGCTACATGGCTTATTTGCCAATCTTAAAATTGATAAAAAATTAGCGTGAATTTACCGATATAATATATATTAGCATAACCCACGCTCTGCGAACATGTTGGGGTGGTGTGTTGAGAAAGGAACTGATGCAGAGTATCAGTAGTAATTTTACTTTAATGCAGTAAGTGGAATAGATTAACTGTTTCAGACCATTTTATTTACTTTTTTTTGTACCATGCACCTCATATGGTTTGAGATAATGTAAGCCGAATATCACGTTACCGAGCGCAGAAAGTAATCGAAGATAGCGCGACACGACGAAACACCAAAACTCGAAATAATATATAATCTACGATCTACGATTTCACTGTTTCAGAACCATTTTATTTACTGTTTTTGTACCATGCACCTCATATGGTCTTTGAGATAATGTAAGCCGAAGTATCACTTATCTGTGAGGTGCGAGCGCAGAACAAAGTCGAAGATAGCGCGACACGAAACCACAAACTCGGAAATAATATATAAGATACCAGTAGGTTGTTTGTCGGTTTTTGTGCCCATTTTATCATAAAAAGATCATAAAAAGGCCAGTCTAAAATCATAAAATCAATCCTTCCGATGTATTTATCAGATAGACATACGAAGATAAACTTTATCCAATCTGAAATGCCCTCAGAAAAAATTTCAATACAGTTCTAAATTGATATCTTACATATTATTTCCGAGTTTGTGGTTTCGTGTCGCGCTATCTTCGACTTTGTTCTGCGCGATAAGTGATATTCGGTTACATTATCTCAAGACCTCATATGAGTGCATGTACAAAAAAAAAAGTAAATAAGTTCTGAACAGTGAAATCGTATTCACTTACTGCATAAGTAAAATGCTACTGAACTCTGCACAGTTACTTTGCTCAAACACACCCACCCCAACATGTCGCGCAGAGCGCGGGTTATGCTAGTTTCATTATATATTGTTGTATTCCATGTTGAACAGGCTATTCAATTTTGTGTTTGTATCAGTGTTTTATGTACCTGCATGTAATTTCTCATTTCACCATATTAAACCCAGAGAGAACATGTTGTCTTTTTTTTTCCCCAGATCATGTACAGTATATTGAGAAAGCAGATACACACACCAAACGAGCTAGACTGGAAACGGACTATTCACGCTGTATTATTTGCCAGGGTGTGAGCCTTGAGAATGTAATTACCAAGCCAAAGGATGATAGCAAAAAATAAACTGCGAAATGTTGTAAACCAAAGAGCAGGATATGGTGAGAATGAGTTTGTGGTCATCAACAATCGACTTCAGGGCCCCTCTCGAACAGACCTGAAGGATAATAACATATTGTGGCACAAAGCATGTTATGCTAACTGTACAAGTGCATTACACATTAAACGATCAGAAGAGCGTCATATAAGGGCTCTCACTAATGAAGATACTGGTCTGCTTCAGAAAAGGAAAGGACAGCCAGCAAAGTCACAGCATGGGCCGCCTGCTGAAACAATTTCTGCAGAAGAGCCATTCACCAGATCTCGGAAATCATCATTTCAGAGAACTGAATGCATTTTTTGCCAGGGATCAAGATTTGTCAAGGATCAACTTCATATCTGTCGAAGTCATAATGTTGGCAAAATAATTGCCCACATTGTAGAGACTTCTGGAAATGAATAGTGGCGTGGCAACTATGCTGAACTGATAGCTCCTTCAGATGCGCTGTCAGCGTGGCAGAAAGATCCCATCATTCTGATTTCAGCCAGTCGAAATTGGATCGACAAGAAAGGAATATGCAGCGTCTCAAAGATGTCATCATCTGAAATAATCCCTTTAATGTAGATGTGTTGGAGAATAACATGAGAGATAAACTGATCAACATTACAAACAACATGGTCATTCCTCAGGACATCTCTGAGAATATCCTGAATGCAGAAGCTCGAGAGAAAGGAAGCACATGAAAAGTTTGTTAATGACAGAATAAAAGGTCGTGGAAATATATGAGACAAAATGAAGAAGGTCAAAGTACAAATGTGGACATCAGCTGGAAAGGAGATAAGATCAAACCATGGAAAACAAGAAATTGTGATGAAGTGATGTACATCGATGTTGGCTCAGCTTCTTGTCATATCAGGATCTTCCCATGATGTTGACATGAAAGAGGTAGTTGGTATGTATGAACTTTCTACAATGAACAATGTACTCATACAAGCTGGAGGTCTACTGCATCCATGCACAAACAAGTCACAACTGGCTCACGAGCTCATTCATCAGATGGATACAGATAGTGACTCAGAAATGGATGGTCCGTTGCCTTCAAATGTGCCAGATCAAGCTGCTCTAGTTGTTGATGGTATGGCTGTCATCAATGAGCAGACAGTATTCAAAGCTGCCATGAAAAACTGTAATGACTTGGCATCTTGCTTTGTCCAAGCCATTGATCGCAAAGGATTGACGTATTAATCAGTGTGCGTGGTTTTTGACAATTACTCTATCAAAAATTCACTCAAAGCAACACCACGAAGTCGTAGGACAGGTGGCAAATAATCTCACATCATGGACTACAAAGTTAATGATTGCACAGCTATCAGAGATGTGCAGGCATTCCTCAGCAGTACTGAAATCAAAGGTCAATTGACAATATATCAGGCAAACAGTCATCACCATGTCTGAATCCACCAATGTGATCACTGTCACACGTGAGGGTAAAGCCGGCAGAGGTGCAGATGATTTAGACATCATGGAACACTCGCAAGAAGTGTTGGGTGTTGTCGTTGGTGTTGTGCACATGTGGATGTGGGGTATGGGATTGAGTGGTTGTTTGTCACTTCACTCTTACCCAGCTGTTTGTAATTTTGTTTAATAATTAATTAACGGTAAATAGTGTTATTTATGTTAGTGATCGTAGTTTTTTTAAGTAAATATATTATATATGTTAGTAAATTAGTGTATTGTATAATATTAGTTTAATAAATATAAATTACTATATTAGTAGTTTATATATTAAATATTTATATTAATTATTAATGTTAAGTGTAGTAATTAATTAGTAAATATATAGGTTTTATGTATTAGTAATATTGTTTAAGTATGTATAATTTATTTATAACCGTAGTAAAAAGTTTTTATAAGTATATTATATTTAAGTTTTATGTATATTAAGTTAATTTAAATTATTTGGTTTGTAAATTAATTTTAGTTATTTAGTAAAACATTTATAGTATTTTGTAATTTAATATTTAAGAAATATAAAGTAAATACCAGTATAAAAGTTGTAAAAAGTTTAAGTTAAACCATGGCAGTTTTTTTTTTGCCATTTGCATCAGAGGTGTGCATTGTGTGGGATATCACCGCTCTCCCCATTAGACCACCCTCTTGGCTCTTCATGTGTCATGCTTCAAAAATCAACCTGTGTCGTTTGTTGGATGTTGTGTCTGGACATCCATCAAAGTAAATTTGTGGCCAGATTGCAAGCAATGACGTGCTATGTCTGACTGTGTCACCTTTCGAAGCCTCTTTGTCGATTATGTTGATCCAGCTTTCGTTTTAAATTTCTCCCAGTTTCACCATGTAGTCACAGTCGATACAGTCTGGCATCCCGCACTGCTCATTAAACTCTCCTCTTATGGTATCCAAGGCAATCTCCACTCATGCTTGCGGACTGTTATAATTGATCAAATAAAAACCGGATATGCGCTCGGTGTCTATTTTTTCGGGCTCAGGGCTATTCGAAGCTCGGTAGGGGGGGGGGGGGGTCTCAGCCTGAGCAGGCCGACTGTGAAGCTGGTGAACATTGCTTGAGACCGGGTATGCTCTTGCTTTTTGCTCAAATTAGCAGTAGATCAAGTGTTAATTTTGGTTGAAGCCACCTTGTCTTCTTTAAAAATGTGTAAAATATATATATATATATGTATATATAATTGACCCCTCCCACACTCCTCCAGCCGAAGAAGCTGCGTAAAGCATCCCAAGAAGACCTACACAAGGTAAGCACGACGCTGTTTCAAACCCTTCCCAGAGTTCCTCAACAACTATAAAGACGTTCACACATAGTACACACATGAGAATCCCATTGCGATACACACCCTCAGCTACCAGACCAGTTTCATCACTTATTAGCGAATCATCAGCAATAGCACAGACAGCAATGCATACCAACGAGGCTCCCAAGCATACATCATGTGCAAACGTCAAAGGCAGTCAATATAAATAAAGAAAGACCCACCCACATCTCTCACCTGTGATTGGAGGGAATAGCCAATCAGTTATATGTATGTATAATGTAGATATATATATTTCAACCAAAATGCTAAAAAATCATTTTGCCAACCTCGGAAGGATGACAGGGTGAGTCAAACCCCACCTGGTATTAATTCAACAGCCAAGCAAGTTTTAAACTCGGGATCCTAAGATCCCAAGCCCACCCCCCTAACCATTAAGCCAATACCAGGCATACCATTATAATGGCCCCCTCATAGTCCTGACCTTAACATCATACAAGTTGTCTGGGATTATGTGGACAGGAAGAAAAATGAAAAACAACCAATATTAAAATATGAATTATGGGAAACATTGCAGAATGTATGGAACAACCTCCCAATGGAAAATATCCAGAAATTACAGGAAAGCACTCCAAAATGGATACCTGCTGGTTTGCATGAAAAGCTGGTCACATCAAATAATGAAATTTCACTAATTAGTGTGGTAACTACAACTCATTTTTGTTTAGATGAAACAAAATAAATATAGAAGAAACAATAAACAAAAGCAAATCTACAGAGATGCAAGAACACACATGAAGAAACAAAAAATTATATGACAATAAACTGCATACCTTCTACAAGCACCGCCATGCGCACCTGGCTGCCATCCATGACCTGGAGGTCACTCAAACCCTGGATAAACCTTGGTGCACTTGATCTCACTTCGGTTAGAGAGTTTGTGCTCAATTCATGATGATTGTCAAGTTTCCATATTCCAATCTTGTGAGGCTCTGTCACGAGCCGAGGATTTGCTGCAGTACAGAGGTAAAGACTGTTGCTGAACATCATTTTGATTCGATGATTCTTCCTCATTTCAAGTGATGACAATAGGCAAATGCAACATTAACATTTACATCCCAGGGAAGAAAGCAATATGACTGTATCGATCAAATTTAACAAATTTGGGTTATCAGGCTAAAATATAAAGCATAATAAAATAAATCTACACCAACAAACAGCTCAGACATTACTTGATGCTTCTGATGCAAATCTCCGCATGTTGAAAAAGATCAATCACTGTGTTGTCAAATCGCCTTCTGCAGGATTATAACCTGAGCTGTGGTTCAACTCATCCTAATTCCCTCAAAGCAGGGCACAGCAACCTACATTCCCCCTTCATTCTGTGGTCACAAAAAGCACAACAGCCTGGGTGTCTGTTCATCTCCTCAAAAACAAATTAAAACTACAGAAAGCATCTCAAAATACAAAGCGTCCTCTTTGTACTCGAACTAAACTTGACGAAAATGACAGTTTAAAAAACATTGTACATTTTATTCATTTATGTTCTCACTATTTTCATAATAAGATGTTTGTTGAAGATTTAATGACAAATGCTCAATTGGTGAAAATGTTATGACCTGGACAGATACACTGAAGCTCTATGGTAATTAAAGAAACACGGAAGAGATACAAAACGGGCCGTCTCATGCCTGACGCGCTGCGACGAGGCTAATAAGAGCTATCTATAGTCTTGACCCAATTTTTTCAAAATTATGTTCTCCAAATTTTCAAAATAAAGGTTTGTTGAAAATTTGATGACAAAAGCTCAAATGGTTAATTTATTCATTGATTAAATAAATAAATAAATAAATGAACGAATGAATGAATGAATAAACAAACAAACAAACCAACAAATAAACTTATGAGGAGTTTGCCCATCATCCAGCCTTAAGGCCACTCAAAGGTGGGGGCTATAAAAAGAAATTGTGGGAAGGGGAATTGCTGGGAAAGGAGATACCTATTAACATCTCTCTTAAACTGGGAAAGGTTTATGTTGCTGGGAAACAGATGCAGAAGGGAATTCCAGAGTTTGGCAATGCGTGGGACAAAACTGGAGGAATATCGTACTGTGTTGACCTTAGACAGTGTGGGGGTGTGCAGAGACTGTGAAACGTGTTGAGTGCTTGAACGTATGTAAAGGAAGGACAAGTAGTGAAAGGCCTTTTGAGCATCTTCCATTATAGTACCTGAAAAAAGAGACACAGAGGCTAAAGAGCATCGAACTGAGAGAGGTTCCAGAGATGATGCCAGATCATGGCTTATCAGGTTAACAACTAGTTGTTGAATTCTGTCAAGAAGAGACAGAAGATGAGTCGGAGCACCCATCCAGATGTGACTGCAGTATTCCATAACTGGAGATAAGGTGGTCTTGCACAAGTGGAGGGAGGCCTCGGGAGGGAAGAATCGGCAAGCCTAATACAAGCAGCCAAGTCGCTGGGAGGCTCTTTTGGCAATGCCAGAAATGTGCTTATCCCAACAAGGAAAGAAGTAATGTTCAGACCAAGAAGACAGATGCCAATGAGTTATTGTAATGGTGTTTGGTCCATAACCAGGTTATGAAAAGAGAGGGATCTTGACCTAGACATGGATAGTAGGTGGATCTTCTTTTGATTGATGCTGATGAACTTTTGATTGATGCTGATCCAGTGGCGTATCGAGGAAAAATGACGCTCGGGGCGAGTCGTCAAATTTCCGCCCCCTCGTAACTCACATGCTGAATTAATCACAAAGCCCAATGAAATAATTTTGTTACCTCTGCCACCGAAAGTGAAGGAACTTATGTTTTCACCCCTTTGTGTCAGTCTGTTTGTGTATCGGATATCTCAAAAAGTTGCAGACAAATCTGGATGAAATTTTGTGGACAGGTTCGGTGTGTGACGAGAACGAACCAATTCGATTTTGGTGAAGATCCGGATCCAGCTACCAGAATATTTAAAGTTATTCTTCACCATTGAGAGATAGGGCCAAAAACGATATATAGCATGATATCTCAAAAAAGTTGTGGACGGATTCGGAAGAAACTTGTGGACACGTTGGGTGTGTGACCACAACGAATTGATTTGATTTTGGTGAAGATCCGAATCTGGATCTGGATACGAGAATTTTTTTTTTTTGATTCTTCACCATTGAGAGGTCAGGCCAAAACCGATATAGTACTGCATAGCATGATATTTCAAAAATGTATTGGGCCCGAAAAATATTCTCGTGGAGCAGGCATGACGTGGCGGAGGTATGAGCTCTACCGAGTGCCCTTCTCGTTCCAAATCCCCCATGCTACGCCAATGTGCTGATCAGTTATGAGGGAAAGAACATCACCAATAGACCGGAAATGACGGAATCCATACTGAGCATCAGTGAGGAGATTGTAAGATTCCAAGAAAGTCATAAGCTGCTCATTGATAAGGAATTTAAATACTTTGCTCATAATGGGAAAAAGGCTGATCGACCAAAAGTTGGATGGATCAGATTTCTCCCCAGAGCCTTTAAATGCAGGTACAACTGAAGCCAACTTTCAGCAAGGTGGGGGAAACAGAATTTGATTGGCATAGGTTGCACAGTTTGGAGAGAATAGGAGACAATTCTGGAAAGCACATCTCCAGGACAATTGCAGGGTTATGATCTGGTCCAGCAGCTTTTGAAATGTCCAGCTCTCAGATGACTTTCTGAACTTTGTGAGGTGTGATAATGAACAATGAGTATATGATGGATACCAGGATGGAGAAGTTGGCAGTGATTGATTTTGATCATTAAGTGTGAAGTTTGCAGCAAAAAACATTTAAAAGGACAAATGTCCTGAAGATATGCCGACACAGATGGACACACACACACACACACACACACACACACACACACACACACACACACAATTGCAAACTCATGCTCCCACTCCACAGGGAATTTAATCCAATGAACAATGACATGACCATTACCAATGTGAAGACGAAATATTTTCACAACAGAACACGGTGATGATTTTGATCGTGTTTGCATTAAATGGATTTGCAATAGGTCGAGCCCCTTCCTTTTGAAAATTCTAAATCTGATTATTTGAACATCGTACATGTGTTACTCTTCTCACACTGATCATTTTGATATCAATTTCGCCTTTCTATCTCAAATTGTCACATTTGAAATCACATGCATTTCATTTAATTGGATCATAATGATGATTTCAACAGGTACTGTAGAAATGCAGCTAAAATGGGAGTTTTGACCATTATATTCAAGGTCAAAATTGTTTTTGAAATAAACATATACAATATATATATATATATATGTATATATCCATACATACATACATACATACATACACACATTGGGACCACACACTGTGCAGTGCATTGGTGCTGCCTAAGCAATCTTCTTGGCAAGTCAGCACAATCCTGGACAGGTCACCATTCTGACAAAGGATACCAGCAAGCTGG
>CM068956.1:62466361-62473861 GCA_035128595.1 Eptatretus atami
TTTTTGGGGGTGCCTTCACCCACTGCCCCCTCTCTTCATTCCGGGTGCCGTCTCACCACTCTTGTTTCTTGTCGAGACGGGTGTGCGTGTCTCGCAGGACTGAACCACCTTTGAAGGGTGCTCGACGACTTCCCATGGCCTTGCCTTGATCCCCCAGAGCTTTGCCTTCTTGCCACCCTCAGGTTAGTCGTCTTCTTGATGGTCCCAGATGATGGCGTTCTCGCGAAAGGAAAAATCACACATGAGCTGCTCCTTCTTGGAAACAAGACAAAAAACTGTGTCTTCTTGGCCTCTTCTCGCAAGGGTTGGCTGAGAGAGGTGTGAGGCCGACGCACGCAGCCAACATGCCACCGACGATGCCCGAGAGTCGTGGAGCCAGCTATCCTCTCCATCATGAGGCCGTGAGCGTGATGGGGAGGGTTTTGTGATGATGGATCCTCCTTGCGTCCGCGTCCACGGCCACGGCCAGGAGACTTCTTGGGCAGCATTCTTGCAAGTTTTCTTCGGCATGACGATGATGATGACAAACTTCTATGTCTAGCTTGGTTATGATTAAAATCGTCGAGCGGCCAGCGTCCATTTAAATAGTCGAGCGCAGCGATTTAAATTGTTGAGCGGCAGCGATTTTAAATCGTTCGAGCGGCAGCCTAGAATAGACCACGTCACGTGATCGTCGACGATACGCTGCGCACGCTATGCATACGTTAGACTATCGTTGGGCATATCGTTGTAACGGCCGCACACACGCCTAAGGCATCGTTGGTCTAAGTTATCTATTAATTATCGAAACGTTCTGTGTACGTTACTAATACGTAATGCCATTTGTCCAACTCGTTATAAATATGCCAAAAACTTAAAAAAAGATCAATAGTTCAGCCGTAGAAAAACATAAAAAAGCCGAATAAACTTCGAAGAATGCTGCAAAGAAGTCTCCTGGCCGTGGCCGTTTGTACGCGACGCAAGGAGGATCCATCATCACCCACACCTCCCCATCACACTCACCTACTACTACTGACATAGCGACTACTAGTACTACTACACTACTACTACTATTACTACTAATGCCACGCTCCACCTACTACTACTACTACTGATACTTTACTGACATGGAATTACTCACCAGGGAGTCTGAAAACACTGACGGCGTTCCTCCTTGTGAAGCCCTTTTACAAAACCAATTCCCCTAAACGCTGCAATACGCCATTATACATCGCTGTGTAAGTTTAGAAACACGTTCAGTAGTTCTGTGTCGTCCGGAAGATGTCATCAATACGATCTACAACGTCAATGTGCGTTGGAATACGTTACACATAAGGTCACAGCACGTTACTCATAGGTTAAAATAAGTTTCTGGGCTACCGCTAAACATTTACCTGACAGTGTTTTTGACTTACGAGCTAACTTACAAGTACAAGTAACGTGTGTCGACGTTGTGTCAACGATCGCCCATAACGTGCCTACACTTATGGCCAAGCGTATGCGGAACGGTGTGCGTCATACGCTGGCATACGTGAAAATTTTGAGCATGCTTAAAATTGTCGACGTGCTCGGCGTACTACGACGCCTATGCCAGCGGTGCTCAGCGTGCTCTTAACTTATACAAACTTACCCATAATGTATTCGACGTGTTGCCAGCGTTATTCGGCAAATTTTTCATACGTCGCGCATTACGCTGGCCTAAAACGTCAAGGTGTGACAGGCTGACGGTGATGTTGACACTTCCGATGTCTAGCTGCGTTATGGATTTGAATCGTCGAGCCGGCAGCCTTTTAATAGGCTACGCCACTGTGATCGTCGGCGATACGCTGCCGCGCTCTATCATACGTTAACTATGTATAGCGGCATAGGTTGTGAACGCCGACAAAACGCTAAGCATTCGTTGGTATAAGTTATTCTATAAGTTCTCGAAAACGTTCTGTGTAAGTTACCAATACGTTATCCATATGTCCAAACTCGTATGAATACGCCCAAAAATCTGTAAAAAAAAAACAGCAATAGTTCAGCGTACGCCAGCGTTTTACATACATTTTTGATACGTGGCATACGCTGCCTAAAACGTCAAGGGGTGACAGATGGTTTCAGCTAGGGAACCACAGACTACAGTTTCGAGGGGGTCGCAACCGAAAAATGCCTTAAACAAACATGCAGACAAAGACAGTCAGACAGACAGACAGACAGACAGCATGCATGCCAAGACAAGACAGAGTACTTGTGATTCTCATGGTTACGAACGAGGACAGTGTCAAAAGCACGAATGTCGCTCGCAACAGGAAGGGATGTCCACGGATGCGAACTCCCAGCTCGAACGCGCCGCGTGGCAATATGGCGGCGCCGTACTCTTCCTTCTCAGGAACCGCGGCGCCACGCCTCTCAGCGTTGTTCCGGCCCCGCGCAATGTGACGATGGGCCTCAGCCCGATCCTCTCAATGGTCCAGCATACAAATCCAGGCCTGGCATGTTCACCATGACAAGGCCCAAATCGAGGTGCCGGGCTCCGGCAAGCGGAACGGCAAACATGTCGAGCCGTTGGTGTGAGCAGGACCGTCAGAGCTTCCGCATCTCCTTCTGCCTTCCCGCCTCGAAGCCTGCTTCCCAACTCCGTTCTCTCAGTTTCTCTCTCTGTCGAATCACCTTTTCTTTCCTTAGAGTCAGTCGCCGATTCGACGTGCAGGCAGCACTACTCTTACGTTCGCTCACTAAACCCCTGCTCATCCAGCAGATTCGCTGACTCGACACTCGTACGTTTCTCTGTTGCACTTCCCTGCCTTTCTTTCGACTCGCTTCTCACGAAAACAGGACACAGTGTCCCGTGTTACAGCGATCGGCTCCACCACGGCGCTCATAGTTTCACCACACTTCTTTTCGTGCGCTCCTTCGACACACGAGCCCGCCTCTCTCGGCCGACCGACAAAACTCCTCCCTTCGCATCACTCCTCTGTTTGGCCACCACCCTCTTCAGCGACTGGCGGGGCCTATCGTCCGTGATGGCGAAGAAGAAGAGGGAGTCCGTTCCACCACCACCGCACAACAGAATACAGGCCTCTTACACCTCCCGACACACATGTAACGTTCAATTTTACCAAACAACCTAACTATACATGCATTTAATGGGGGACTGAGCTAATCCTAATTTTAGAAGCTCCAATAAGGGCCCATTTCCGTAACACTACCACCACCCTCTCCGAGGCTCTCCGAGCCTCCATCTGGGCAGGCCCACGCATGCCCTATCCAACGTACAGCACAGAGCTCCCATGTACTCTAACCCACAACATGGGAAGCACATTACTCCAAAAATCAGTGTCACAGGCAAAGATTGGCATGTCCCATATCCAGTGTGTCGGGTCTCCAATCTAACAACAAATCATACTCTATGCACAACTTAACATTCTAATTATGGATTTGAACGGTGAGGACATTCAATTATACTTTTAACACCAATATTGGAATAGGAGCAGAACATTTCAAAGGTCAAAGTTCTTTCACGGTTCGCTCCTTCATGCCCCTCCCGCAGTATCGTCCATTCACCCCTGCAGGGTTTTCTCACTCGTGGCCTTATTGGCTCGCACCAGGCTGAGTTCAGTCCGGCCCCAGTGGCCTAACTCACAAAGAGTATTCGGCCCACTGAGCCCACCAAAATGGCATGCATCTTCTGCCGCAACGGCCCACCAGAATTGGCATGAATTCCGGCCGGCAACGGGCCCACAAAAGCACTTTTGGCCTCAGATGCCCACAAAAAATGCTTCAGCCCGTTATGCCCCTACTCACAACAGCAGCAGGCAAACAAGCCCGCATTGGACAGCAGTGACAAAGCAATGGTGGCATGGTGATAATCGATGGTAAAACAAATGCAGTTGGAGGTGCTCTTGAGACGCAAATGGGATGTGATGACCTCAGACCAGGTGAGATGGAGTGTCCCCTTAACCTTCCTTGCCTGACTTGCTATGGCAAGACTTATTTTGTTTTAAGTTCCTTTTTTTTCTTCCTCCTCTTTTTTTTTTTCCTTTTACAGACGGTGATGTGTGTTCTTACTCAACTGTGATCTTCGGCGGATGTGTGCTCATGACATACTGGTGGCCTCTCGGGCCACTTGGAGAGGGTGACCTAGCCTGGCCTGTTACAAATTCTCCCATGAACACTACTGTACCAGTGTCACACATGAATGGTGCGGAGGAGAGTCCATCGAACCTATCCATTTATTTTAGTCTAGACAATGCAACAAACCCTGCCTATGGCAAATGATCCTAATGACCATTTCCCGACCTGTCACACTGTTCCATCTATTAAACCTGGGCAAGGCCCTTATTTGTCTTTTTCCATTTGGTGGTGCCAGGCATAACTCGCTGCTGGGAGTGTGACTACTACTAGCCTCTTTGCCTGCTTCCAATTCGGCGGTGAGGGACCACTCCAGCGGACCTCGCGGGTTCACCTGAGCGTGTTTTTGCGCGCTCCTAATGAAGGATGCCTCTCTCTTGCCCCCATACTGTGCCCTCATAGCACCTATACATGTTTGCTCTCCCTGGCACGAACCCTACGGTTCCTCTCCTGGCACCTTCTGACAGCCTTCACCTGCCAGAACCCCATAGCCCTGCTGCCCTATTTCCCGACTCACCAAACTTCCCATACCAGTCACACTAACCCAACCAGTATCCCATGACCTGAGCCTGCACCTACCCTCGCCAGGACGCCTGCCACCAATGCAACACAGCCAGATCCAATGTTTCAAATCCTCATAAGTCCCGCCTAACCTACACTAACTTGGTTAAGAGGGACTCCCTACCGACAGGTACGTTGTTCGCACTCACTCTCCTCATAGGTCAAACCATGCTCATTCACCCAAACTCTTTAGTCATTCATTCCACAGTGCCGCACAAACCCCGCTCCACAACACCATCCAAACACCTTTCACTTTACGGGAAAACAAAAACACACAGTCCCTCGGATCCCACTTGTTCATTTCAAATTTAACTGGTCACTTTTTCATCCAAACCCCAATTAATTTGTCACTACGTCCGTCGTCCGTTGCGCCTCCTCCATACTCCCCTAATCGTTTATTTCCAACACTTAAACGAGACATCAAAATCTCTTCACCAGTCATGGACCTCTGCACATGGTTCTAACCAGGCATTTCAATCTTCCTCAACAAGCACTCTTTGTCATCCACTTGCCTCAGGTTTGTTTAATGTCTGCCTGTGATGTCTCCACCGCTTTTTTTTTAAAATAATCACCCAAATCCACCTGTGCCACCTATGCTTTTCTGTCATCTCTCAATTTGCCATCACTTTCAGTACAACTCTCAATCAAGATTTTCAATCCCCATATGGCCTGCTTCTTTGGCTTCATTGGAAGGGAGTGCAGGGAACGAATCCCTCATTACCCATTACATGACCCGTCGCCTTTCGCCACGGCTCAAAGGGGTCACGCCTCAATGGGGGTTGTGATTCCACCCCCTCCTTTTTCTCCAGGTTCGCGGAAGTCAGGCAACCCCAATTCTGTGAATGGCCTCCCCCTTTCTCAGGGTTCACGCGAAATCAGGTAAAACCCCAATCGGTGGAATGGCCTCCCCCGCTTCTCCAGCGGTTCACGAAATCAGGTAAACCCCAATCGGTGGAATGGCCTCCCCCTCCTTCTCCAGGGTTCACGAAATCAGGTAACCCCAATCAGCGGGGAAGCGCGCCTCCCCGCTCTTCTCCATAACTCCCTGAAGACAGAATAAACCCATTCAAGCTAGCCAAACCCCTCGGTGTGGCTCAGAATAGGTTCGAAGACCAAGTACACACGCCAGTGCCGCCTGCCACTCATTCTGGCCGCTCTACCCCCAAATTCCTGTGCAGGCCGATAGAGAAAATAAAATCCAAGTTTCTAAGTCTGCTCCTGGATGCAGCACCTCAACTCGCAAGAACCCCTGCGGGAGCTGTCCATATGCGTTTCCGTCCCCTGGCTCAAATTCTGTCCTGGGCATTTTGTATTTTCCCTTGCACCTCAAAACCTATTTCCTGTCACCCCACTCATTCCATGCTCAGCACTCCCACACACAGCAGGCTGCACACATTCCAGGTTATGTGTTGACATTCACACCTTCAACCTTGCCTGTGTTACTCACCAAACTGGCCTCGCATTCCAGGGTTACATTCTCGACCGCCAGGTGATACCACACACGTTTCGGCCTCGCAGCCACATACCGGTGCTGTAGTCTGGACTGTGGGCTCACAGCATTCGTCCAGGCACTCCACACCACACCTTTCAGGGGTTCACGCATTCGCTGTCACCCCATCGGACAGAGTCTCTTCTTTAACGTAAAATTCAATTTCTACCTTAAGTCTCATCGTCCACACCAATATAGCATGTACCCATGTACCTGCTTCGTTCCAGAGTCACCTCGCGTCCGGTCGCTTCTCTCCAGCAGGTTGCTCATCATTGATTCGCCACACTCCTCTAGGGCTGTCAGTTCCACATGCTGGGGACCTGCTTCAAAATGTGTTTCATTCGTCAACAACCCCGTATGTCCCTCAAATGTCTCCTTCACAGGGTTTTGCTCTAATGGTGTCATCCGACGAGTGGTGATGTCAATCAATTCCGCACCACTAATCATTACTCCCTGTGGATGTCACACATCCCATTTATTGTGCTTTCTACTTCCTGGCTCCATTTTCTTTTCCATTTGCAGTCGTTTTCCTCTCGCAGCCTTTTTAGTTGGTTCGTTAACTTTCCGGAGTTTTCCATCTCCGTGTACTCCCACCTTGCCTCTCTTCTTTTAGCTGGTCAGTTTCAAATTCGTTTCTTCTTTGTTCATCCACCGTCTCTCATGTCTTTCATTCTCCAATCTCATCGTTTCCTTCAATTTGTTGCAGTTACTTCCTGTTCATTCCTTGTTCTTTTTGTTTCTTATCCCACTGCTCTCTTGTTTCTTCCTTCTCCAATCTCGTCGTTTCCCTCAATTTATTGATTTCCCTTTCCTGCCGTTTATTCGTTGTTCTTCCAGACATCTCCGCGTACTCCAACCTTCTTTCTCCTTTAGTCGTTCTTGTCCGTCTTTTTGCTCCTCTCCCACCGTCTCTCATGTTCTTCCTTCTCCAATCTCGGTCGGCTTCTTTCACTTGGTCGATTTCCTTTCTGTCTCATTCGTTGTTCCTTCACTTCTCGCGCTACTCCAACTTGCTCTCTTTTAGTTGTTTCTTGTCCTTCTTTTGTTTCCTCTTCACTGTCTCTCATTTCTTCCTTCTCCAATCTCGTCGTTTCTTTCAATTGGGTATCGCTCAGTCTTTCCTGTTTTCTATCCCTCATTGTTCTCTCGTCTCTTTCCTACATTCCATTATCGTTGTCATTCCTTCAATCTTTTGATTTCTCCTTTTCCTGTTCATTCGTTGCTCCTTTCAACTTCTCCTCGTACTCCAACTTTTTTTCCTTTATGTTCATTCATTTCAAATTCTCATGTTCTTTTTCAGTTTTCTATCCCACTGTCTTTCTTGTTCCTCATTCTCCAATCTCGTCTGTTATTCCTTC
>CM068956.1:62478261-62506511 GCA_035128595.1 Eptatretus atami
TCTCATCAGATTCACCACGGCTCGAACAGCTACTTTCAAATATGATCGTTTTGCACTGTATTAACATGTTAAGATACAATAGTATTGATATAAAATCTGGAGCATTGTGGCGTTTTGGATTATCGCAAAGAGCAATATAAAATGTGTATGATATGAATCAGTGTGAACTGTTACTCAGAAAGACGTGCCTCGCTTTCGGTCAAACGGCATATTTACAATTCTTCAACCATTACCATAAAACTCCATGACTGCGAGATAATGTCCAAAGCAAATATGAGACATCAAACTTTTTTTTTTTTTTATATATACAACAAACTTTACTTAATAAGAGGAGGTTGCACTGTCCTGATTCTGAAATAACACATACATAATTAAATTGTTAAATTACTGCAAAATCAAAAGATGCGACTGCAGGATGAGATATTTGTCTGGTGATGCTGCAGATGAATGACACTATGGACATTTTGCCAGACCTTGCACAGTCACCAAAGAGCGTGAGATGGATTTTCCCGCACCGTTTTGGATGACGCACGAGTATAGGCCCGCATCTTGTATCAATGCCTCATCAACAGACGTACTGGAGGAACCTTCCTCGATGGACACTTTGGCCTCGGGTATCACCTTATCTGGAAAGCAAATCATGGGAATCACAGTGGCACACTCACAAACAGGAGATGCAGTTATAACCAAAATATGGCTCAACATTAACATTTATAAGAAATGTACAATCATGATTCATGTCGTCGTCACTTTCATTCCATGGTCGATTTTGAAACGCTCCTTTTTACTGACAATTTTGGAATGAAAACAGATTGTAAACATTAGAAATAGCATTAATAAATCAGCTCCTATAATGTTACGACTTTTATAACTTTGCTTCTGGAAATTTCTCATCACGAGAAACTTCCCTTTTGGCAAGTCACAGATTTCGAAGAAAATGTAACCCACCGTCTTTTTGCCAAGTGACATCTGGAAAGGGTTTTTCAGTGATTCCACATTGCAAGATCGTCTGACCTTCCATAACACAGCAATCCGAAAGGGGTGATGCAAACTTTGCAACTTGGTCAGATTCTAGGCATCAAGAAAAAAGTTGGTTTATCAGTACATGGCAAATTAAAAGGCCTGACAGTATAGATTAGAGGTATGCACACTCGCCTTCAAGTTGTGAGGACCCTTTTGCCAGCATGGTTAGTAGTGGACATTAAAGATCCCAAGGTGTCTTTGGTGAAGAGTGGGTGAGTCATCACCGGCAACCTTGCCAAATTACATATGCCTTCCCGAACTCTTTCGCATTTGGCATGTGTGGTAAGTATGGTAATGACCCTTTGAGTTGTGGGCGGCCTTGATCTTGCAGCGGACTTAAATAGGCTGATGATAACGAAGATGATGATGATGTTATTTAACCCCTTTCGTACAACACTCTTAAAATCCCTCCAGTTGCTTCAAACGCTATGTGCAAATCTCACGACGGGTTACATCAGTTTTAATGTATTTTAGGTTCAAGTAAAAGGTCAAATTATATGGCAGAAAAAAAACCACAGCAACATACAAGCTTGACACAGTTTCATGCTAGTTTGCAATTTAATTAATTGTTGCAATGCTTCACCCAATCATTTAGCCTCACCACATATCCATAATTTGTTCCATCATCACTCAATCAATTTGGACATAGATCACATTTTCATGACAAATTCACAACTCCATCACAACCTTAATGTTGCTCCATCCATCCATCAAGACCATACTCTGTACAGAGCATCAGTGCTGCCAAAGCGGTCTCCTGGGCTATTGGTCACAATCATGGATGGGTCAGTATTCCAACACAGGTTAGTCGATGGTTCAATCATCCCAGCAAGCTGATACTCATTTTGCCGTCCTCAGAAGGATGACAGGCTATCAATCCCACCTGGTATTAATTCAACAACCAAGCAGGATTTCAACTCAGGATCCGAGGATCCCAAGCCCACCACCCTCACCATTAAGCCAACACCAGGCAATGTTGCTCCTTCTGATATTTATGCCCTAAACCTTTCCTGACTCATGAATCTTCAACTTTGTGCTGGTAAATGCAAATTACATGGGTTTGCAATATTGTATACATCGACATTCGTGTCAAATATTTTTAAATCGGAAACTTTGTCAGCTATTCTTGTTTGCAAATTACCTTTATGATGCAAACCTTGAACGGTGAGTTTGACATCAGCAGACACTGTTCCCACACTATTTGTAACTTGACAGTTGTAAGTTCCGTGATCATCCTGGGAGATCTGGTGCAAAATGAGAGCATGTTCTCCTGGACTCTTTTCAACCATCAATCCTTTTTCCAAGGCTTTACGGTCTTTTCCTTCCTTGAACCATTGTATTGATGGCTTGGGCTTTCCGGTCACTGTCATCAATAAGGTAAAAACAAATTTTTGTCCGAAACTAGTGAAGGCAACTTTTATGACATAGCCATGCATTATGTTCAAATACAGTAGAGTCAATCGTTAGGCAACACACTATTCAATTTCCTATGATGAAGTAAAACTTGCTTTATGCATTTATGCGTCATACGTGTTTGTCCATAGTTTACGAACATCCTTGCCTTGTATGTGATATATGTATGTGATATCTCCTACAGGAACCATGTATCACTGTCCAAAAAAAAAATCAACACATTATACCAAGCAAAAGCGGCTGCAGATATCAAAGTTGACCTTATAAAATGTATACTATTTCACGGGAGGTGACAACATAACTCAGATTCGATGTCCTTATATGGTGTTATTTTTTTTTTTCCTTTCTTTGTTTTTTGAATGAAAAATTTTTTTTTTTTAATGCGCCACATTACTTGAACTCTCAAGCCAATATTAACATCGATTTTACATTCAAAAAGCAGGTAAGTACTTTTTCATAGTTAGAGGATCATGGAATAGCTGAGAATGCTGGATGAAAGGTCAATTCTAAAACAATCGGAAGAGGAAAACACGCCGCTAATGGATAAACAACAAGGGTAGAAAAGCCTGATGCGGATAAAAAAAAAAGACTGGATAAATAAGAAGATAAAAATATACGATTCCAAATGCAGATAAATCGGGTAGGGTATGGGAGCAAAAGGAAAAGGAGTCAGCAATAATAAAGCAGGAAATGAGTGGGGATCAGGGATGACATAACATGGTGGTCAGTCGATGTCTTGACCAATCAGCTCCCTTACAAGAAACTTCAATGCAGGAAGAAGCCATTAGCTCATCAAAGCTCACAGAACCAGCTCCCTTACAAGGAACTTCAATGCAGGAAGAGGACATTAGGCCCACCAAAGGCCACAAAAAGCCTGTGTTGAAAGGCAAGTATAGCTTGTGCTTCACCTCTTACCTCGATACTCCAATCATCCTCAGGGTTTTGGACTTCACAGACTCTGGAAGAGCAAAATGATATGCCATAGCAACAATCCTCATAAGAGAATGATACTCTCTGGAATTGCTGATAAGTGCTTTGCACATGATTAAGAGCTGAGGATGAAACCATGACAATGGAAAGACTTGGTTCTATGGAATAAAAGCCAAGGTGATAGGTTGTCCTGGAGGCCAACTAAGAGATGTGGACAACCCAAAGTCTTGGCAGATTGTTAGGTCAAGGAGTTCCAAGGACCGCTCTGTCAAAAGTTGATTAAAATGAAATGGACATTTGAAAGTGGTCTTTGTGTAATGACAAGGCAAGAGTGAATGACATTCTAGAAATGAACCTTGCATTCTTAGTTATTGACCAGATTGTTATCTTCTGCAGATTGAAAGACAAGGATGCAGCTGCAGCTTCTCTATCTTTAGGCAGAGAAATTGTCTGGCACAATGTTTGAATTTTCTGCAAAACAGCAAAGAGGATCTTTCAGGGAGGCTGCCGATCTAATAAAGAAATAGGATGAATCCCCACACAATGACACGAGGGACACCACACACTGCTGAAATTCATGGAGGAAATCTGGCAGCTCGTGTTAGAGAGGATCTTGAATGCCATTTACAGATAGCTTGGTGAGGAGGACTGCATGGATGCCAAGACTTTGTCAAACACATGAGAAATGTCGAGTGCGACTGCTTTGTCTTCTTTGTGCTTAAGGTTCAGGGCATCCATGCATTGTTGGATTTGTAAGAGCATGTCCAGTATGTGTCAAGGACTGATGACAAATGAACAATCTAAAATTAAAAAGATGGAAAATATAGACAAGACTTGAAGTCTGCTGCTATTTGGAATTCTTTCACCGGCGTGCTGATTATGGGAAGAAGGCAAATTTACGAGGGTTGTATAAATCGTTTACATTTTTGGATATGTAATTCAGAGGGTTGGTTTTGTTACCCTTCTTGTGTATTGCTGTGTGATTAGCCACCATACACAAAGTGGAGGCAAACTTCTGTGCAGGAATTGCAGAGCAAACATGAACAACCTATAGTGGGGCAACTTAGCATAACAATTGTGCATTTTGTGAGGAAAGCACCAAATTTGGCACACTAGTAGCCTATCATATTATGAACAGATTGGGATATTGGGCCATCTCAAAATTTTGATGGCAGTGGAATGGCTGCCACAGCCATCAGCGGCTGAATTTGAGATGGCCCAATATCCCAATCTGTTCATAATATGATAGGCTACTAGTGTGCCAAATTTGGTGCTTTCCTCACAAAATGCACAAATGTTATGCTATATTTAGCTAATTGCCCACTACTAGTGCAGGTACATAATATATGAGAATGAGAACACTAATCATATAAAGACAGGTTGTGGAAGAGGTATCAAGGTGATTTAGAAGATTAAAAAAAAACTTTTGTCGGGGGGGGGGGGGGGGGGGGGGGAGGGGGGGGGGTGCCATTTCATTTACTCCAAGAAGCATCCTGTAAGGTGGAGAAGAGATGGGGCAGAGATGAGAATGTGGAGTAAAAACTCCATTCATGCAACTCCAGTCTTGGTGCACGGTGTTATCCATTTAAAATTAAAACCTTACTTGTTTTGGTAACTAATGAGGATTAAATAGTGATAATGGGGTTGCAGCTTTGCATTATGCACAACATATAATATATTCACATTTTAATACAGCACAAGAAGCAAATATACAGGGTGTTCCAAAAAGAGCCTGACAACTTTGGTTGTTAATATATTGTTACGGCTGTGGAAATTCGCATTACACCATAAAGGGCCCTCAGGTGAGATATCTCTGTAGGTACATGTGTAGTTTAGCCCAAACCCGTTGTATAGACGGGAATTAGTGTGACCATCCGGGCTGCGACCATTTTTCTGTTCTATCTTTTATTTCAAACAAACAAAAACCACCAACGATGCTGGTGGGCTTTTCCCGCCCGTTTCTCCCGTTTGAGTTCCCCGCGCTTGGTGTGAGGGAAGGGGGAAGGGCAGCTCGCCGCCAATGGGTGGATGAACAGCGTGAGGCGGTCGGGGTGAGGGAACGCCCCTTTTCGAGAACCTCCTCAAAGGAGGTGAAACCAGACACGGGCGAGCAAGGGCGAGCCCCGCGCTATAAAGACGGACAGGCGGGGCGTTCTCTCTCTCCCTCACTCTCTTCCTCCTCCTCTTCCTCTTCGCTCGTCTGCGTGTGGTTGTTGCGTTGGTGGTTCGTTCATCTACGAGTTCTTCAGAGAGTTTTCCTACGCCAGCTGGAGGGAGTCGAGTCGGCGCATCCTCGTCCTGCCCTGTCGCCGTCTACATCGGAGAGGGCGAGCCTTCTGCCAGGTGCCGGAAGCCCCGTTAGTGGCGCGGAGCGGCTACACGTGCCGGCGCGAGGTGAGTCGCAGACCACACCGGGGAGGCTCGATTCGAGGTCAAGAGACACGCTGGACGACGCGTGCAGGGAAGTCGCAACTTTCTCTTTTCCTTTGGGTTCGTGTAAATGAGTGGGTGCGCCTGTCCTTGAAGTAAAACTGGTTAAGTTGCCTGTGTCGGGTTTAGTCGGGATCTCTTTGCCTGTGATTGTGTATATTGTGCCATTTCTTGACTTGCTTTTGCTTTATTGTACATTTGATTGTGACTGTATACGTGCCTTCGTCTGGTTCTGCGTGTGCAATTAAACGTGCTTGTGTGAACTTGTTCCCCGTTTCGCTGCGTCCTTTCCTTCGTTTTGAATTTCCATCTTGCATCACGTAAGGGGTTCGTAGTGGGTTTAAAACGCCCGGTAATTAATCGGAACCGTCAAGGCCGACGATAACACCGCTCGGTTATCACTGCAGCACGGAACGGACCGCTTAAGCGGTTCGTGTCCGGAGTCGGCCTGTGGCGTGTACGATCGCCCGTCGACCACTCGCGCAGGTACTTAGGTAGATCGAATTTGGCGAGCAACCCTATCCTGCGCGGTGTGAGCAATTGCACGATCGTGGTGAGGTTAAACCCCCACCCGTGACTAGCTCCGGCGTTGTTCCGAGAGGGTCACGACAGAATTGTCCGTCCGGTGGCAGTGCTGCGATTCGAGTTACGTGGCCGTTCGCACGCCGGCGGGCGCGAATTCGCAACAATATTTAGTAACGCAGATGATACAACGATACCCTTTGATTTATATGATACAGAAACCCGTAAAGTTTTCTTGATTTTCAGGTCTGGTGGTTTAATGTAAAAGAAAATGGCGACTTCACAGGAGAAAGCTCTCGGTGTGTCGAATGGTTCACCGAGACAAGATCCGACATGCAAGTTCAGCGTAATTTCCGTAAAAGATATGGAAGGAATTTGCCATCACAGACTCATATCAGAGAGTGGTACAAGAGATTTAAGGAGACTGGAAGTTGTCAGAAACAGAAAAGTACCGGTCGACCAAGCACAAGTGCAACAGACGTTGAACGAGTGTGTGAATCATTTCAACAATGCCCCAGAAAATCAATTTGATGCACATACAGAAAACTGGGACTACCAACCAGCGATGTACACAGGATTTTGCATAAAAGACTGAAAGTTTATGTCTATAAAGGTGCAGATTCTGCAGGAACTCAAACCAAATGATGGACCCAAACGCAAGGCATTTGCCATGGAAATGCTGAATCTCATAGAGGATGACAAAGGTTACCTGAAAAAGGTCACGTTCACAGATGAAGCTCACTTTCATGTTTTGGGATGAAGCTCACTTTCATGAAGCTCACCATCAGGGAAGGTCCATCCATCCATCCATCCATCCATCCATGGGGACCAATACTCTGTGCAGAGCGTTGGTGCTGCCTAAGCAATCTCCTTGACTATTGAGCACAATCCTGGACAGAGCAATCTCCTTAGCTATTGGGCATAATCCTGGACAGGGCGTCACTCCGACACAGTATACCAGCATGCTGGGACTCATTTTGCTGACCTCGGAAGGATGACATGCAGAGTCAACCCCACCTGGTATTAATTCAACAGGTGAGGGGGATTTGAACTCAGGATCCGAGGATCACAAGCCCACCACCCTAACCATAAAGCCAACACCAGGCGTGGGGAAGGTCAACCGGCACAATGTGAGGATCTGGGGCTCTAAAAACCCCCACATGGTCATCGAACACATACGTGACAGTCCGAAGGTCAATCTGTGGTGTGGCCTTCTCCATGACCGCTTGGTGAGTCTGTTTTTCTTTGTAGAGGACGCAGTGACCTCAACAATTTACATGAACATGTTGGAAGGACTCGCCTTCCTACAAATTAAAGACCTGCAACCCAATATCATTCCTCAACAAGATGGCACTCCCCCTCATTTGGGCCTTAGTCATTTGAGCTGTACTGAATGAAAAATTTCCAGGTTACTGGATTGGCCAAGATGGACCAACCTCCTGGCCCCACAATCATCAGACATAACCCCCCTTGATATTTTTCTGTGGGGGTTTGTCAAAGAAGTTGTCAATAACACCAAGGTGACAAACCTGCAGAAACTGGATGTGTTTCTGCATCATATAAATCAAAGGGTATCATTGTATCATTTGTGTTACGAAATATATTAACAACCAAAGTTGTTCGGGTCTTTTTGGAACACACGCATACAGTTCCAAATCCACAGCTCATGAATACAAACACCAAAACTGAAGTCAACATTGCATCTTTAACAAATAAAGTCAAAATAACAATTGAACTTCGTACAATAGGAAAAGACAAAAATAGGTTCTCTATATTTAAATTATCAATTTCGTTTTATTACATCTGTCCAAATTTCGAGAACACCTTTGATCACAGTCAAAAATATGAATGTAGGAACAATCACCAAACAATTTAACAATCCTTCATTGAAGATGAAGTGCATGTAAAAGCTGCTGAGACCTTTACAAGCAATTGAATGATCAAATATAATTTGATGTCAAGTAACGTTTTGCAAACAAAGTATTATTCCTTGCATTTGCAAGAGCAAAAATTTACCTTTACATGCAAACTCCACAAGGTCACCCTCGAGAGCATCTTTTGAAAGTGGTAAGGAAATGAAAGTTGGAGCCAAGTTAATCTCATCTTCATCTTTGTTTCGCTCCAAATTTTCAGGTCTAGAGAGATGAAGAAAAGAGAAGAATAAATGTTAACAGGGAATTCTGATTAAATAATTACCACTGCCATCGAAGGTGGACGAAGGCTATGTTTTCACCCCTGTCTGTTTGTCTGTCTGTCTGTTTGTGAGCAGGATACAATAACAAATACAGTAGATTCGATTTTGGTGAAGATCTGGATCTGGACAAGAGAGTTTAAAAAATTTTTTTTAAAGTAATTCTTCACCATCAAGAGATGGGGCCAAAATGAGAGATCGCATGATATTTAAAAAAGTTGTGGACGAGTTATGACAAAACTTGGATGAGTTGGGTATGTGACAAGTCCAAGCCAACTAGATTATGGTTCAGTTTCGGATACAGATCCGGCCTATCGGTGGGATACAAAATGTAAACTGTTCAGCCTGTTGGCGGTACGCGCTCTACCAAGTGCTGTTATAGTTGCTACATGCTTTAGATTACAATGATCAAATATACAACATCAGGAACTCCATTTAAAAGAGGAGAACACTGGAAAGGACACGGCTGAATAAAGAAACTACATTTAAATTCTCATTCAAAAATTCCCACGCTGTCTTACCTGGATGTCAAACGAGTCTCCTCATAAAATGCTTTTATCACAATAAGGCATTCCTCACATCCTAAATGGAGGCAACTCAAATATAGAACGGCCACAACTGACTAAAATCGGAAATTGTAAGAGACTATGGATGACTTTTCCGCTTGCAGAGAATGTAGTTATAGCCATTTATGAGATATATTTATCATGAGACACCCTTAAACTATAGCAAACTTACAAACAAAGTAAGGACAGCCATTTCAATGTGATTTTGCCACAACAAATATAATGAACAGTCAAAAACGCTAAATACCAGGGCATCCTTCTGAAGATCACAATGATTAAAAAAAAAAACAATAAATAATCTACATCAAAGACTAGACACAATTACTCTCCCACTCTTGCACAAACTGAGAAAAGGCATTTCCCTCTTCCCGCGTTAATATTCTTGAGAGATGCATTTAAAATGAGTAAACCAAGGAAAGCAATTCCACAAAACTTCTCTGACGGTGCTGAAACCAGAGATGTGACACATCCGCAAAAGGGTGGAAACACAGTCCAATCAGGTTCTTCTACAACGAAGAGTGGCTTGGTAAGTCAGTGGGAAAAGTGCTGTTGCATTTCCCTCACCAGTGTGGATTACATTCCCATGGCTGCTCAGTGAGAGGTGTCAGTCGTATCAGATGCCTGCGATTGACCGGCGACCTTTCCAGGGTTGGTTCTCAGCTACATGAAACATTCACGACCCTTTGTGAGCACCATTGTGTTCAGTGAAGAGTATGGGCCTACCAACCGACCTTTCTTAAATAGCTGAGGATATCGCAATCCTTGTTCGAAAAAAAAACAAATATTTTTTGCATTCAAGTTGAAGGTTGTGTATTGATCTTTCAATGATATCTCCTATTGTGATGTCTTCAGTTTTATTTATGTATTTGTTTATTTTTTTTTCTACATTGTCGAGGCTTGCATGAGAGCTAACACACAACGCACAACAGGGGGGGGGGCAGGAGACAAGAGGGGTGGGAGAGGAAGGACAAAACAGTGGGGAACATAGACATTAATCTGTGGAAGGGAGAGGGATGGGTGGGGAACATGGTGTAACAAATGGACACCACAGGGACTTTCAGGACATTGCACGACAGGGAACGTTCAGGAAGAAAGGCAGGGAATTTGAAGGAGGTTGGCTTGGGGTAGATTAATGGGTGCAGAAAAGATCGTGCTTTGGATGGGGGAAGACAAGAGGTGGTGGTGCACAGCCGTTTTGAAGATCTGGAGGGAAGAGTGGGATTGAATAGAGTGTGGGAGTTTGTTCCAAAGGGGGAGAAAGAGGAATGAAAGAGTGAAGGTGAGCAGTGATTTGTGATTTTGGTAGTTTTACCGGAAGGGGGTTGCTGGCGGACCTTGAGCGCCCTGCAGAAGTATGTGGAGGTCATCGCAGACAGAGAGGGGGGGGGCAACACCGGAGAGGAGATATAGGAAAACAGAAAGACCACCGACCTGCCTACGGTGAAGGAGTGAGAAGCCCAAAGCCTCAGCCTTACCGCGGGAAATACCAATGATCCGAAATGCCTTGGTTTCCACAGCCTGAAGCCAGAGAAGGTGAAAGGCAGGAGCACCAGCCCAGAGTGGAGAACAGTACTCCATCAGGCTGCGGATGAAAGCTTTGTATGTGGTCAGGAGTTCAGGTGGGCCGAGGAAGGACTTTGCACGACGGAGGATTCCCAGTCGGCGACTGGCTTTGGAGGCGAGGTTTGAAATGTGGCTTTGCCAGGAAAGGTCATGGCAGATAGTGAGACCCAGAAGCTTGAATGAAAGGACTTCTTCCAGAGGATTGTTGAGAAAGTAGAAAGGACCAGGTTCCAAATGTTCCTTTCAGAGAGACAAAGTGAGAGTGAGAATTTTGTGATTTTTTTTTTTGTGATTTGTGAGATTGGACAAGTTTGTGATTTTATCCAGATCTGCAGAGATGAAGAGCCTGCTGCTTGCCGGTCTGAGGGATGACCGATGGTACGGCAGAGGGTGGGGTCATCAGCAAAGAGATAAAGAGGATTTTCCAGAGAGTCGGAGAGATCATTGATGAAAACCAGAAAAAGAACAGGGCCCAGAACGCTACCTTGAGGAACTCCAGCTTGGGCAGGAAGAGGGGATGAGAGAACTCCATTCAGGGCCACACGTTGGCTGCGAGCCATGAGTGGAGATGGCCTTGGATACCATAGGAAGAGAGTTTGGTGAGCAGGGCAGGGTGCCAGACCATGTCAAAAGCACGTGATATGTCGAGGGATTTGGCTCTGATTTCACGTGTGGCATTGAGGACCTCCATCCATTGTTGGGAGAGCAGAATCAGCATATCCAGGGTAGAGTGACCTGGTCTGAAACCAAATTGATGATCGGAAATCAAGCCATTGGAGAAGAGGAAGGATTTAATTTCTGAAGCGATGATGGATTCCATAACATTGCTGATGATTGGGAGAAGGCTGATTGTTCTGTAGTTGCAGGGATCTGTTTCTGCACCTTTTTTATGCAGAGCGGTAATGTTTGCTGATTTCCTAGCAGATGGCAGATGATCTTGAGGAAATGAGAGGGTGAATCGAACAGAGAGAGGGTGAGCAAGAGCAGAGGAGCAGGTTTTTCGGACACGTGGACTGATGCCGTCTGGACCGGTTGCAGACTTGTTGCAGAACGTCTGGACCAGTTGCAGAACAGAAAGCAATAACCATCTGGACCAGTTATTGCTGAAGTAAAGAAATCTCTCACAGCTTAGGATCTCACATGAGATAGGCCTCTTGGCTTTCCCCACATAAACCTGACCACCATCACAAGAAGTCTTTGTGGGAAGCATGTTACTTCAAATACCAAGAGATGAAAAACAAATGGAAAGGGGCAACAATGGGTGGTTTTGATATGGTCAAGGATTGGGGCAAATGCCCAGGCAGGTGGGTGTATATTTTCTGGGAATGTGCAGAGAGCGTACTTTTCTCCTCACTGTTCAAGGGATATCATAGGCAAATACTCTCGGATAAGAGCAAGATACATACTCCACATCATCACATTCCAGCTTATTTCACAGATTCTCATGGGGATGGAGACAAGGAATTGTGTCTGCTGGTTCCATGGCATTGCCTCCCACAAGAAAGAAATCACAAACCACAGGAATGACGAATGGTGGCTTTTTCAAAAAGGATCTGAAGCTCAAGGAAACTTTGTACACAACATTCATGCAAGAGAAGTACATTGTGAGACGGTGTACTTTGCATATTATTTTATCAGGATATTAGCAGAAAATGGACAAAAATGTTAAGGTGTATTCGAAAGAACAAAGGGACTGAGGCCACGCATTGTCACCAGGAAGTCATGCAATAAAACCTACACAGGAAGTATCTATAAGCTCAAGGGGTATTGACCAATCCACATATAAAAACTAGAGTAAATTATCACCGAACTATTTACATGACATTTGGTCTGGCTCAGAGTGTCAGGAAAATGGAAAATAGTGTAAATGTCACATCTTGTAGTTCCCTCACATTTTTGTTCAAATGAATTGCTCATCGACTCAATCATTGATTCACTTCGAATATATCAAAAGTCCAGTATCAAGAACTTCTTCTTCTTCTTCGTGCATATGGTAGCTTAGCTGCCGGGTAGCTATCATTTTGGTGGGGCACAACTACGCTGCTGATGCTGTGCCCCTCTACCAGTACACTCGTACTCATTTCACCAACCACAGAAGGATGACAGGCTGAGTCAAACCCACCTGGTGTTAATTCAGCAGCCAATGGGGCTCGAACTCAAGACCCTAAGATCCCAAGCCAGCCACCCTAACAACTAAGCCAACACCAGGCTAATATCAATAACTGAGAATTACTCCATCTGATCACAATCAAATTTTTCATTTTACATTCTTGTTTGAAAAAAAAAAAAAATGCACGAAGCAGCAAAATGCAGCTTCAGTGAATTTGCCAGTCATCTCTTTGGATGTGGCCTCGTCTATAACTCATGAGTGACATCAAATGTGTTCGATAACCACTCCTAAATCCACCAATACATACGTGACACAGCACGTGTTCCACAGCCATTCATGAACAAGACACCATAGCAAGCACTCGGCATCGTTTCACAACATTGACGTTCGGTTAAAATTACATCGTGACACCGAACAACAACAACAATGTACAGACCTTGAAGCTCAAAGAATAAGCATCAAGTTAAAAATCGATGAATGTTGTTTCGATGTTCAACGTACATCTTTGCCTGCCGAGATGGTTACATGTACATAAATTACTCAGACATTTACTAAAGTTGCATTTGATGCTTAATGGTACAAGAAGATGCAAGAAGAAAGATAAATAGATAAAAAAAAATAATGATCCGGTCCAGCAGGTCTTTGAAATTTGACTTTTGTTTTACTTTGATAATAATCATCATTTCCTCGAATATACAGAATTCTTGCAGACTTACACGTACCCCTGAGGTGTCGTAGTCTCTTTCCTCTTGGCCAAAGGTTTTTCCTGTGCATCAGTTGTACTGGGGAGAGAAGTGGCACATTGGCCTTCATCATCAATTGGGAGTCAATACTCACACTCAAATAATAGGCCAAACCGTCCTATTAAAGTGAGAATTGAGGTTTAAATACATTATCACAGTATGCATGCCTATCCAATGTAAATGAACCTTTTTAATGGATTAGTTAGTTTGTATTAACCAAGCGAGTCCATTTTTAATCATAATTGATTTTCAATTATTTTGGGCGAAGCGGTGTGGCTAAATAATTAAATAAACGATTGGAGACTCCATCATGAACTTAAACAACCTCAGCATATGATCAGCATTGGATCAAAACGTTTAAACAGGTAACCATAGTAACACAAAGACAGGTGGACTGTCATCAAAATGATACAAACACCTGAAGACCTTGCTTTGAGTGAGCACTTACTTTGTAACAGCTGTCTGACTTGGGGAAACTGTAAGCGTGGTGCAGGCTGGAAACACCATAGGTAAAGAAGATGAGTATGTTAGGTAGAGCAAGCAAAAGGGAAGAAAAAGAACATTTCCTGAGCACACGTCTTCATTCAACAAATGTGACGGTGCTAATTTGAGTGGCACATACATGTTGCTGGTTTCACCACCAGCTCAGCAATGGCACTGGCTTGGCCTGCTGAACTGGCGAGCAAACAAGAATAAGATCCGGTATCTTCAAGCAGCACTCCAATCACCTCCAAGCAGTGCATGCCTGCCCGCTCATACATATGGAAGTGCTCGGAGGCAACAACAGGATCACCCCCCTGTACACATGCACACACCTCATAATACGAAGAGCATAGAACAAGGGATTTGTGAGTCTCAAACAGTAGGAGACATACACTCGATGACACAATTGCACCAAGTTGATAACAAAGTCACTTTTTCTTTTTCTTGTTGTCCTCTCTCTGAGCATGTTTCACTAAAATGTTTTCTTTATCTGACACTTCATCTGCTTTACACCACTGATGGTGATTATCAAGTTGATTGGATAGAGCTTTGCATTGAACCAAGTTCTGCTGATCATGGCAAATATGTAACCAACGATTATATCAAAGGCTGTAAGAGCTCATGCAGTGCAAAGATGGCAAGATCAAGCTTTTACAGCCTTTGGTACAATCGTTTTCCCAGAGACCAGATTTATTTTTACATCACGAAATGATTGTATCAATACTGTGTATCGGAAGCACTTTCACGTCAACACCCCCTCACACTCATACCCCACAACCACCCTTCAATGGAGACACCATCCTACCTTGGATTAACATCTGTACGGCACGTTAGCAAAGCACTCGCTCTTGAGCTATCAATATGAGGTATATTCTTTATCATTATTTATTGATAAAGAATAAACCTCACATATAAACCTCATGTTTAATGTAATAAATCAATATGAAGTACATTCTTTTATATTTTAAAACAGCATCGAAATTGTCAGATTGTTTTGGGGATATCAAAGATGAACTGTATATATATACTAAGATCATCATCCATAACTTCCCACACTCATTTCGATTCTGACCTTGGTCCAGGTTACTTGTGGGGTGGGCCTGCCTGTTATTTTACAAGAGAAGCGACCGGTTCCACCCTCGCGGATTACAGCACGAGATGGCTTACTGATGAACTTGGGAGGACTCTCTCCCCAGATGCCTCCACAACTCTCTCGTGCTGTCCCAGAAAATCTGCCATGTGACACACAAAGCAAAGAAGGTGCTTTTCATTTCTTTATCTCTTGCACAAACTAACTAATGCAAACAGCATCACAATCAAAGGCTTTCTCAAAATGAAGCACAGGGAAGTATTTCAAGAAATGGAAAAAAACAATCTGATTTTGAGGAAAAAGTTCAGTTTACACCCCAAATAAGGAAAAAAAAAAAAAGCTCCATCAAACATAAGATGCAAAATTTTTTTTTAATGATATGATTGATCATAGTGGAGCTTGTACAGATATCACGTGACCCATTTATCCTTTCCAACTTTAGGAGATGATGGAAAATAAACATAATATAACTTATTTGAACCTGTGAGCCCTGCAACATGAGCTCTACACTCAGAAGACCAGGCTAACAAAGCCAACATCTTGTTTCAATAAGGGTGACAAACAATGTTCATGTTTCCGAAAATGACTAAAAGTAAATGATCCCGGTGTAATTTCTCCCCCCACTACCACCCTCTGCTCCTTTCAATCTTTATTTAAATCCACCATCGCTCAATTCAACGATCCCTCTTTCATCTCCTCGGTCTTTCTTTCAAACCCACAGGTTTGTTCTCGTCCTTAGGTGCATCTGTCTTCATCACCACTCGAATCCACTCATTCTTTTGTTATTTACCACCAACTGCCCGTCGCTCACCGTAAACAATTAATCCTCCGAACTGGTACCAAATTACTTTCCCACATTCTTCCTTCCCTGCACTTCCACATTTAGCGTGCAGGACAACGCTTCTCCAGTACGAAGTGTGGTGCGGTTCTTTTCCCATGTGTGGTGGAGTGCAGCATGTCTGGCATGCACAATACAACACAATCCTTTGTCACCTCGCTGTCCCCTTAATTCACCATTTTTTGACCTGTTCAACAATGCCTTGACTTGGAACAGGCCGCAACGATTTTTTCGTGACAGTTTGTTTTATTTTCCACTTTCTTCACTCATAGCATTACATTGCAGAGAGGGTGGATGAATGCCTGTTCATCATACCTACAGATCGCTGGATACATTACAATGCTTATAAACAACCGGAGACGTCAGTGTTTGTAGGTGGTTTATTTCATTTCCGCACATACCATAACCACTAGAATCTATTAATCTCAGCCAAATATCAAATTTTAAACTTCCTAATTGACTTCAGCAGTAGTTCCGACTGCTAAAAACAAGTGTTCATTTGTCCAATTATGTGGTTGCCTGACATTCCGGGTGTCTCCTGGTGCATGGGTGCATACATGGTGCAAGGTTATTTTTTGTTTGTTTTTTTTAAACAATATGGCTGCCGAATCACGTGACCGATTATGTCATGATTTTTTTTTCTGTGGACCATTTTATCCCTACATGACCCTCAAAAATCTTCATACTGATCATATGTAGCATTCTATGTATGCAATTATGATGTCATAACAAAGGCACCTATGCCGTCATTAAAAATCACTTATTCCCCATGAGTACTTTCCATGAGCCAAGTTTCAATTTTTTCCTTGGTGTGGTTTCAGAGATATAGAGGTCCAAAGTTTTTCCATTTTCCAACATGGCTGCCACACCACATGACCTATGGCATCATATTTATCATTATAACATTATACATGAGTAGTCGCACCTATGGTGAAAATTTCCTCTCAATCCACCAAGCGGTTGCAGAGAAAAACACAAAAGTTCTGTGCGGACAAACAAACAAGACAGACAGACAGAGACAATCGGACTCAAACGCAATACCCTCTCCTTCAGCAAGGGTAATAACATGAATGATAATAGCATAATATTAATGTGATTACAAAACAATATTAAGTCTAATAATATCCCCTCTCCCCAAAGGATTTTACTTCCTTGGACAAACACCATGTTAACGTCTATAGATAATTTATCGTGGTGTATCGTGGGGCAAAACCAGAAGTAAAATTATTCTAAACCACAAACACGTACGATTCCCTCTTTAAACAGTCGCGATTGATGTTTAACACTAAACCGAAATAAATCTGCAGGATTCCCGACATCCTTGAAGCATCATATGCTTATCGCATCCACCACAGAATAACGGACCCGAGACTAGATCCACTCTAATCTATATACCCTAGAGAGGAAAATAACATGACCCTTCCTCTGTAGCTCCAATCAGGGGTGAGTGTACTAGTACAGAAAAACATTATATGGAGATCAAGGTTACAGCTGGGTGTGCTCCAGGTGTTGGAATGGCACCCCAGAGTCTGGACACGAGTTCCCTCGATGCCAAATGGGATTACCTGGAAAAAGAAAAACAAGAGGAACCAAACTAACCTTACAGAACTGTGGAATGTACTACAGGACATTTGGCACAATATTCCTGCAACAGTGGTTCAGTTGTTTACAGGAAGCATCGGTGAAAGAGTGATGGCATTCAAGAAGGCAAATAAAGGGTCTCAGACACATAGAGTGTTGACTGATACAATGAAATGACACTGTTCTTGTTAGTTACTTCAGCAGTTTGTTTCATGGTAATTTATAAATGCTGTTAATTTACAATAGCAAACACATATGACTGTTAGCACTGAAAATTTGATGAATTTACCCGAAAGTATTAATATAATTGGAATACCCCAAACTTTTGCACAGAACTGTATTGTGTGTGTGTGTGTGTGTGTGTGTGTGTGGTGTGTGTGTGTGTGTGTGTGTGTGTGTGTGTGTGTGTGTGTGTGTGTGTTTATATATATATAATATATATCACATGTTGTTGTTGTTGAAGAGAACCTTTTGAAACACACCTGGTCAGCTTGGAATTCCCTGTCATTCGATGTTCATTCGCAGCACCAGCTGTCATAAGTAGCAGAAAGAATAAAAGTTTATGTACAAAGTGATCTCATCAAAGCACACAAGAACAACTACAAACAAATATATATATATATGTCACATTAATGACTCGGCTTCTATTTCAAGCCAGACTTCAATTAGACCGATTTTGTGGAATTATGTAATAATTATATTCAAGGTGGCCCAAAAATCACGCCCCATAGGAATTTTAATTAAAACAAGGGAAAAATCATAATTAATGTTTAAATACATAACATCATAAAATAAATGTTTACCTGAAGCGAGAGACATTTTTAAGAATAAAATTATTCTAGTAACAACATTATTTCAAGAAAAATATTATTTCAGTAATCATTCAGAATCGTACGTGGCGCTAGTTTAGCTAAATCCCTATGGGTGTCACTTTTGGGCCACCCTGTATATAGTGGGAGAGTTCGTGTCTGTTTGTTCATTTATATTTGCTTCAAAAACAAAAAAAAACTACTGAACCAAATCCAACCAAATTTTGCATGTTGCCTCAGATACCCCAAGTGTGGTTTCTGTCTGGGTAGCATATCTGGGAGAGGGGGCTCAGGGTAGGCAGGAAGACCCCAACTGTCTCTCTCTCCATGTAAATGTGTATTGTATAGCTCCATCCAGTGGTATCCGGTATTAGAAATCATCATTTTCTCATATGAAGAAATTTTAAACAACTTGATAAAATGCATTATGGTGATGTTGAAATCTGAGTGATAAAAATTCAAAATTTTCAAAATGTTTCATTTACTCATTTTAAGTGGAGGTCCAACATAGAAAAGTGTCTGGTTGTGGGGGTTTTTTTGTTTGATTTCTATGCATTCCTAAACCGCTGGATGGAATGAGATGAAAACTGGAGGTTGTACTTGAGGGGGTGTGGGTTTTGGAGGGGGAGGGTGCAGGGAGGGTTTTAGGTGGTAAAATAAATCAAAACCCCAGGATTTGAGATGGGGGGGGGACTCAAAATCTCTCTACTTAAACATGTATCGTATGTGCCACCTGGTGTGAGCCGGTATTACAAGTCATAAGAAAATATGCCACAGATGTCATAGAAGTGGGTGAATTAACCTGTCCGTAGGGACGGGTTCTTTACCAGAAAATTAAGTTATACATTTTTCCTTATACTTGGTGCATACAACAAACTAGGGAGTTCATAGAACACGTTACCCCATGCAATGTTAAGTATATACTTCAATTCAAATAAAATACGATTTTAAAGATTGTTAAAAAACATTCTGGAAGTTTAGCATGATTGAAGCAGTCCTTTACACCACCCTTATATACCACCTCATTTAATACATCCAAGTACTGCTAAACTGGAGGTTCTTGGAAGTGACAACAGGGTGATTTGCCTTCTGCAATGTTCAAGTATGTAATTTGATTTAAATAAAATAAAGAGTGTAAACGTCGCATAGATAAATGAATTCCGGAATTTACTGCCATTGATGCAGTGTCTATTGCACCTCCCCTCCACCCCCACCTCACATTACATTAGTTATTCATGCCTGGTATATGTGTCCTTTATGACATCCTCAAAAACAGTAGGTTTCCTGTTTAGAATGATTTTCAATTTTGTTTGACTGCCAGGCAGGCAGACAGAGTTTTTAAAAGTCTCACTCTCCCCTGTGAATGTGCGATCAGGACTAATTCAGAGACAAAGTACGGTAAAATGGTTCATTACCCTCGCCGAAGGATTCAGAGAGATTTTTGCATTTGGTCTCGTTTGTTTGTCTGTCTTTTTGTTTGTTTGTTTGTTTGTTTGTTTGTTTGTCTGTCTTTCTGTTTGTTTGTCCGCACAGAACTTTCGTGTTTTTCTCCGCAACCGCCTGTCGGATTGAAACAAAATTTTCACCACTGATGCGACTGCTCGTGTAAAATGTTATAATGTTATTGAAGATGCCATAGGTCATGGGGTGTGACAGCCATATTGGAAAAACGGAAAAACGGAAAAACTTTGGACCTCTGCATCTCTGAACCTTCACCAAGAAAAAAATTGAAACTTGGCACATAGCAAGTACTCATGTGGAATGAGTGTGATTTCTTATGACGTCATAGGTGCCCTCGTTATGACGTCATAATTGCATATGTAGAACGCCACATCCAATCAGTAGGAAAATTTTTGAGGGTCATCTCGGGATAAAATGGTCCACAGAAAAAATAATAATGGTGTCATCGGTCACATGATTCGGCAGCCATATTGTTTGTTTGTTTTAAAACCTTCAAAAATCTTCTTCTCTGTAGTGGCTGAACAGATTGAGGCGTAACTTTACATGTATGACTGCCTGTCCATGAGGAACAAAAGGTTCACGCATATGATTCATCGGTCATATGGTTAAAAATGAGCATATTGTAGCAATTGGTGTAACATCCAAAGACAGGTTTCATTGATGAAGAAGTGGATGTTAGATTAGAAAAGGTTCATTATTTAACATTGTTAGAAAGCAGAAAGCTTTACAATTATTCACAATCTTAAGTGTTTATGTTGCCATTAGGATAGAAGGTCAAATATTGCACCAAAGGTTGTGAAAGCTTTTTCATTGGAACTAGTTTCTCCAGCTGTCAAATCCAAAGGGATATCAGCCAATCAACACATCCTGTTTTCTTCTTGCATTTGGTGATGTGCCAAAAGCTCACACCAAAACAACACCAGCTATCTCCATTCTATATATTATAAACCTTCGCCAAAGTAACACTGGGTCTGAATAAAAATGATGTTCCTCGAAAACATCGGATAGAGTCATTGGATGAAACACGAAGAGCACGAGAGCAACCCTTACACAAGGGTAAATACAATGTGTAAATCAAAACCTTTCACATATTTTGACAGAGCGTTGTTGCACAAGGTATTTAAAAAGAGCAAAGATCAATAACACCTCTACACACCTCTGTCAGCATCACCATCAGCCTTTCAATTAATATTACCTTGCTCAATGTCAAATATGCATTCAAAGTGCTATCAAACAAGTTGTGTGTCACTCATGCCTCATTTTTAGTCTCTTTAAAGTCCTTAGGCATACGTCTGAGGTGTCACATCGCTTTTTAAAAGCAACTACTCATTAAAAAAACGACACTGACTAAAAATTATTGGATCATTACTTACAACTCTGGTGGCAACACGAAATGAGAAAGTGGTAAATTCAACAACAACCACAAAATTAACCTATCAAGTTGATTAACCTCTCAACCCTCCCTCCATTCCATCCATTGGGATTAAAACCCTCTGTTACTGTATTAAAACCTTATATAAGCATATCAGAGTTTTATTATGGATGACCAAATTGACAAATTTGATGAGGAAGACAGCCAAAGAGGACACCAAAACAAGTGGGGAATCAATAAGGAGGTTTCCTTTCAAAAATGTGTTTTCTTTTACTTTATGTTATTTGTTTCCCCTTTTACTTGGACGGGCCAAATGACATAGAAAGCATAGAATTATAGAATAACAAAGAAAAAAAATAAATGACAAGCAAACAAAGAACAAACTAAACAACAAGCTGGCAAAACTGACAAACAAAGGTCGGAAAAAACAACTAATTGTGTCAAACAATGCAATATGTACAAATATGCAAAAACATCCGCTCTCCTGGACCTGGCAACGACCCAATTTCCATCCAATCTCTTCTGCTTCTCTTCTGCCTCCAACTGACCCCTCTGATAATGTTCTTAAGAGAGTCAAAATCTTTTTTTTTACTGTAGTCAGAAAATTAACCGAATGCCAGAGATTTTGATTACTTCACCAGGCTGACAGGCAGGGACTGCAACTCTTTTCAATCTCCCCCACATCCCATATCGACTCTGCCAAGGGTCTTCCCCTCTTCCCCGATTTATCCCATATTGTCTAACCCTATTATATCCACCCTCTCTGCAATGTAATAATAAATCCTGTGGGAAGGCAGTTAATATAAAAGCAGCTTGCTAATTCATCAATGAAGGTGAACCTGCTGAAGTCAACCTTGGGTCATTCAATGAAGGTCACGAAGTATTGCATAACCATCCTCAGGTGAAACATCATCTAGCTTATGTCAAGGCTGAAATCTCGAACCTGCCTCTTTCCTATGTACTGGTGGCACGTTGATAAGTCTGTCTGTGGTATATGCAACTCCAACATCCCCTTCCTCACCTCAAAAAGCTCCACACCATCGCATCTGCTCTGGACAAAGCAGAATGGCTCAATCCAGTGGATGCCTCCAAAGCTCATGTACTCAACCCATTCTTCTCTGTCAACATCACCTTACCCTGTCATACACACCTTACCCTGTCATACAACTTTACTTTTTTGCCTGAGAATGTGTAGAACATTCTGGTTAGCCATGTTGACATCAGTGCCCATATTCTCAAGTCCTGCAAGGTGGCTCACACTTTTCCTCTTTCCGTTTTCTTCAACCTATCCTTCACTTGATGCCACTTCCTGTTTGTTTAGAAGACAGTATCAATTATATTGACAAGGGTCCAAAAAGAGAGTCTTAACTACAGGCGAGTAAGCTCACTTCCAGTTATAAGCGAAGTCATGGAATCCACATTGCAGGTAACCTCAAATCTTTCCTGCTTCAAACCACTTGATGTCTGATCATCAATTTGAATTCCATCCTTGTCACTCAGCTTGGGACAAACTGTTGCTTCTCTCTCAACAATAGAGAGACTCCAAATCTCAAACAAGAGGTCAGGGCTGTGCCTCTGGACATATCTCTGGCATTTGATGAAATCTACACTTCCTTCTGCTTGCTAAGCTTTCTGCCAATGGCTGACAAAGTCACTTTTACAGTCATGTTTTAAAAAATTTCCAGTCATGCAGTTAGCTCTCAATGAAATCCTTTCATCGCCTTTCCCATTAGAGGCTGAAGTGTCCCAGGGCATCTTTGACCCAGTCATGTTTGTTCCTCAGATACATAAATTATCTTGTTTGATGTTCTGGAGAACCCAAGTTTTCTCTTTGCCTGTGATTCCAGACAATGCTGTACAATATCGTACCTAGTGACAGGCCAGCAGCAACTACCTCTCTCACTCTCTGCAACCTGGAAAGGAGATTTTGGTGTCACACTTGACACATGTTATTCATCCAAACATTTCTGTCTGTCTGTCTCTGTCTCTCTGCGAAAGGATCGCCTTACCAACCCACCTCTGTATTTGCATCATCAACCACTGCGTGTTTTATTCTTCTGAATGTCTGGGGCCTCATTTCAACCAATACCTCTCTTATAAGGAAGAATATGAATCAAAGCTGGCCTCCAAGTCCTGTAACAGATTGTATTAATGATTCATCCTTCATCATGTACTTGTGCACACCTGTCTCCACTGACTGCTGTGCAATGCAATGCTCCCAACAACATTGCCATCTCCCACAAAGAATTGTAAGTAGAGGGCCTGCTGCATGCTCATCACAGTCAGGATGGTAGCCTTTCTATATTTTTTTTCTGCACTTCTTCCAGTCTTGCTCCCTACGCTCATTCATCCCTCATCCCTCCCTCACCACATGCATTCTTTGAGTAACCCCCTCCATGATAAAATACCCAAAATCCAGACTTACTGCTCCACTATCCTTCTTTCCTTTTTATCCTGCTTGTAGAACTGGCTTCCTTAATATTTCAGTCCCTCCAGTGATTCAAGTTGGTCAAGTAGCTTCCCAAATTTCAGCTTCCTAGCTCAAATGATGGCTGAGATATCACCGGGACAAACAAACAAACAACCAAGAAAACAAACAAACGGAGTAAAAACTGAGTACTCCCTTCCTTCGGTGCCCAGCGATGATGTCATGCATCACCTGGATATGAAATTGGGAAGGAGCGGTGTACAAAACAGTTTTTTTTTCAAAATAATTTGCAGTGACAGGACCAAGGGCCATAACCTAAGAGTAAAGTTGTAGGAAAAGAAGCATCTCTATCAGATCCCCTCATAATCACCTCCTTTCTAATGGTAAAAAGTCACGTCTCCTTCAATCAAAATTGGCATAGTTGTTTTGCTCCACCTCATGGTGGTGACCTTGAAGTACTTCCCTCATTTTGAATTTGTCATTGCTGTTCTTAAAGCCTCGTTCTCAATCCAAAGTATGTCCTTCCAAGGGGTGTAACCACTCTGACGTGTTCTGAGTTGTGAGTGGACCTGACCGTTTCAATTTGCCTGACCGTCCTGAAGGTTACATCATTACATAATTTTATGTATTTGGGAACAGGCGCGTCTTGCAGACATTGTTGAGTTTCTTCTAGTACTGGCTTATTTTTGGTACTACCTTGTTTTTCCTATTGTGGTCCTTCATTTGCATGTTTCATTCAAATTTAGGCTTTTACCTCCATCCAGACATTGCTTCATAGAATGATGCATGTCCTTAGATAACAGCCGCATTGAAATAAGACCGAATACTTTTTAATATATTGCTTGAGCTTTATGGCAGTTCAGTCTGAATAGTTCCATCTGCCGAAGGCACCTGCAACTCTTCAATGTCGAAAGAGTGCCATGATGCTGCGTCTACCTCTGATTCCTCAGTGTGCCACAGTTCTTGGAGAGCGAGGACAGAAGGCTTTGAACATAATGATGTTACAGTTCTAATGAACTGTTCCACTTGAGGGGATGAGACACTTTGCTGGTCTTGTTGAAGGCGGGTTTCCTTATGGATGGCACCATATAGGTGAGAGAATTAAAGTGATGCTTCAGCTCTTCTCGAACATGAACAGTTTACAAGTCAACTGGGGAATTATATAAGGTAGTCAGTATCGCTTAAAACAGGATGTATAAACTAAAAGTTGGCAAAGGTATGCGAACCGTCATGAGAAACAAAGTAAACTTCCATTTGAGGTATTAGGTCTTTGTCAGAGTAACACAGTTCTCACGTCACAAACTTTAGTTGATAACACCTATCATTTGAACTGTCTGCGAATGCAAATCAACACTAGACTTCATAATGTCTCGTATTCCTCTAGTTTAAAACATAGTTTACTCTGATTTCGGTAGTGAGACAAAAATGTATCTGCAATGAAAAATAAAATAACTAGTAATCGGTGTCCACAACCATGCTTGACCATGTTGTGGAACATTAGCCGAGGATCTCACTTTTAAAATTTGAGGTCCTCACTTCATTCGCTCTTAAATTTTTCCCCACAACCGCTTGAGTGATTGACACAAAACTTTCAACATAGGTGAGCCTACCCATGAATAAATTTTTAACAAAGTTATGTGATGATTTGATGGAAAATGTGGCCTGTGTTCCAAAAAGTCTATTTTCTGAAGGCATGGGTTAGAGGGTGTTTCACATATCAGGAATAAACGACCTTGCTTCGCTCAGTCTCGGACAAATCAAGACCATAACTCTTTACTGTTTGACACCACATTGCATGAAGGGTACTTTGAACAAATACTTCATTTGAATAACTCAACGCATCATCTATGTCAGACTGGATTGGCCAATAAAGGGACAAAGTGTGACAAGGAAAGAGGTTTGGGAGTAGGTAAATGGAAGGAAGAAAAATAAAAAAAAACATAAATGAAAAAAAGGTTATGTGTTCATGGGCATAACAAAAACATAACTGAAACTCTCCTTCAAAAGACGCCCTGAAGACTCAAAGACCCGAAGACCCCAAAGACCGAAAAGATCCCAAAGACCAAAAAAGATCCAGGTCAGGTCAGGTCAGGTCAGGTATGGGAGCATGCGCCAGAGCAGCGCGTCACTGTGTCCACTTTCCGCCGGTACTCCAGGGGCCACGTCTGGCATCCCCAGGCAGATGCCTGGCCCATCCCATTTCCTTGAGATGCCATCAACATGCTGCAACCACGAGGCACGTGGTCGGCCCATTGGCCTCCTCCACTCACGAGACTCCTCGCTGAGAGAATCTGGTGAGCAGGATCAGCATCAGGAAAACGAGCCACATGTCCGTACAGCCGCAGCTGACGCTCACGGACTATGCAGGTAACAAATCTCATGTGAGTCTCTCTCAGCAACCGCTCGTTGGACACAAAGTCCGACCAGTGATAGCCAAGGATTCTCCAAAGAGTCCTGGTACCAAAGGAATTAAGTCTCCGGCTCAGATCCTTGGCCAGAGTCCAAGTCTCACATCCGCAGAGCAAGACTGGAAGCACCAAGGACCTGAAGACTCGGACTTTCATTCTCCCACACAGGTGCACACCCCATTATCGAGTGAATCCATGACTCCCCAGGCCCGATTCCAGACGTCTATTGACCTCTGACTCACAGCCAGCAGACACATGAATATCACTGCCAAGGAAAGTGAATCTCTCCACGACCTCAACATCCTCACCACAAACAGGCACAGACAGGACAGCAGCATCCAAGATGTCATTGAAAGCCTGGATCTTAGTTTTGACCTAGAAGACCCGTAATCCCAGCGGCTCCGACTCAGACTCAAAAAGATCCTGAAGACCGAAAAGACCCCGAAGATCCAAAAGACTGAAAAGACCCCAAGAACCCTGAAGACCCAAAAGACTCCAAATATCTTAAAGACCAAAAAGGCACTTGAAGACCCAAAAGACTCAAAATATCCCAAATATTGAAAAGACCCAATAGACCTAAAAGACCCCCAAAAAACCCTTAAAGGCCCGAAAGACCCAAAAGTCCCCGAGGACCCAAAAGATCCCGAATACCCAAAAGTCACCAAGGACCCAAAACACTCTTTACACCCTTTAGACCTGAACACAATTTTGACCCCTTACACCCTTCAGATAGATTAGACAGCTTAGACCCTTGACCATTTAGCCCACTTGGACCTTTTTATATCACAAATAAATTTCAAATAAATATAATATCACCAATATTACAAATAAATTTGGACAAAAGAAATGTTTGTATTATAATAATTGATGAAAATAATGACAACACAACAAATCTGTCACGTCAATCTCTGCAACGATGTGTGGAGAGGCAAGCGTAGTGAGCCAATCCACGCTAGTAATCTAAATGATGCTAAGTCCAAGCTTCTTACATTGAAGTGCGAGTTCCACAATGACCTGCTTTGTGCCAGCCTCATTGGATACTTCACAACAGTATTTTCCAGCATCTGCAGCAGTAACTTTGGCAATATGCAGGCCAAAAGTACCACGCGGCCCACACTCGATATTGAGTCTTCCTCCTGCTGTCAGACGGTCACCATTCCTGTACCATGTCACTTGAGGTTCAGGGGTGCCTTTCACCTGGAGAGGATGAACGAGTACAACATAAATGATTATACACACTCTTTCGCTTGTGCGTTTGTTTATTCTTGGGAAAATAAATATATGCATAACAACCATAATAAGTGCAATAAAATTCTACAAATCTACCCCAAGTTGTTCAGCTTGCCAAGTAAGTTTCTCCTACTTGCAGCTGATTTTATTCCACTACAAGCCAAAGGCCTACCTCCAATCCTGTTGAGGGCTAGTTGGCATACTCACCACACTTGCCAAATGCTGGTTGGCGAGATAGTTAGGGCAGGAATTTGGCCATTATGCTAACTCTTCCTTGACAGACAGCATTGGCTGTTTAACATCCAGCAAATAATGCTATCAAACGAGTACCAAGATTAACATCCACCGAGGGATGGTACACTCACAGATACAAGACCCTGTCTATGAAACACCAATCTGAGAGGATCGAACCCAGACGAGACATCTGAAAGGATGCCTACTACCTCCGCACCATCCTAATGGGGACAGATTTTTACAGTAAAGAAGTCTGGCACAGGTAGGTCATTGATTCAGCCTCTCCACACACCACCATCATGGAGATGGTGATAGACTTCATGCATATAGGGAAGAGGGGAGGATGGGGGGGAGGATGGGGGCGAGATGGGAGCAGGGGGGGACATGACCACTTGGATAAACAGACTTTGGTGACTTGAAACAAAATATTGTATAACCTTCACCCTTCCTCAACCATCGCTGGTTTCCCTGTAAACCATCGTTAGAGACAACCATCATGTAAATTAAAGACTATAAAGTCATTTTTAAAAATGTATAATACACTTCTCAACCTTCATTACAAACAACACAATATTCAACATCTGATGGCAGGAGAACAAGAAAAGTTTGTGTTAATTGTCATTCAGAAGTTCCATGATTACATTTTAAACAAATAAAAGAGTTCCCTTCCAAGTACTTCAACGCAGGAGGCCATGAGGCCCATCAAAACCTGCGCAATTATTACCAACCTATGGTTGCTTGTCCGTGCTTCATCCCTTTAAATGCTGAGCATCAAGCAAGGAAAGCAGCACTTTGGTACGACTCACCCAAGGATTGAACCACTGA
>CM068956.1:62506521-62538300 GCA_035128595.1 Eptatretus atami
AGACTCAGAGCGGATAATATATCCATTATGGCACTGAGGTTGGTCAATTTTTGAATGAAGAACATTTTCAGTCATATAGTCCTGGCAAGCGGTGACGACGCACAAAGGTGAGTTGAATGTCCTCGAGTTGATCACTTTTGTTGAGAATAAGAAGAAATGTCTGAACTCATGTACTGCGTAAATGTGATGCAATATTAACCAAGCATGTGTGCGTATGCGGTATGCCATATGCATTTCATTTGTTCACGAAGACAATGCACCAATAATTCGGTTCAGGTACGCAGCTTCCACTTTGTCAAAAGATCTTACAAGCCGAATATCCATATGCAGGTGAAGGCAAAGAACTCAGCCTTTGCACCATCAATTACATCCCAATTGCGGAATCATGTCGGTCATTACCAACATGTCAGCGTTACCCCCAAATCCCTCTCTAGATTCGCTTATCCCCTCCTCCATCACCATTATGGCTTTGAATGTTCTCACAAGGAGCATGGCTTATAGCCAGGTTGATTCGGTGATGAGGTCATTTGTTGTGTGAATCATGGCGTCATTTTTGAGAAGTAGAAATTGTTAAAAATTAAAAAAAAATCCCCTGTGGGTTAGTAAATGGATGAGATAAGCGGAGGTTCGTGTGGCCAGACGATACTGCATTCTTCTTTGTGAATAGGGAAAGCAGATATTCAGACCGGATTGACAGGGTGGGGTCAAGGGATGTTTTGAACACTATTTTGAACACTTTATCGAATGGAAGTGTGCCGTCGCAAAGGGCGAGTTTACAATCAGACACAGGGCAAAGATGATAGAAAATAAAACTTACATTTGCTAGTTATATCCAATTTAAATGATATTACTGGAAAAAATTTGGAAACATTTACCTGTTGATGAAAATGGAAGCTATACGAGTGTTACTAATTTTTAAATTCCAGTCGAGAGTCAAGTTGCAATTCGTGTCTAGTTTCAGTCATCTGGTTAAAAGATTTAAACGCCAAAGCAAGTCCCAAAGTCATGACCAATATATTTCTCAATGGACTCAAAAATCTTGCACTTCATCCCAGCCGAGGCAACACCTGATGTAGTCTGCGGATGTACATTAAGTATATGTTCACTGCAGAAACAAATGTCAAGATTAAATTCTGTTTTATTTGTCCATTCCACACATAAAATACACACAACAAGCAATACGATTTGTCTTATCTGACTCAGAGAAGACTGTCGAAGTAAACCTTGTGTTTCACAAGTATGTGATACGAGCAGGGTACCCGGCGTCACCCAGTCTATGTTTTGTTGGGGACTAAAACATTTCCCTACACACACTAAGGAATGGGGTCGGGGATCATTAAATATTGCCTTTCACATCTCTACAAAGGCTTCGGCACGATAGAGAGATTTTACAATGGCCCGTCACGGTCACCTGTCCAACTCTCAATCCCGTGAGAAATGCGGAAACCCCGTGGAATTGCAAATGTCAAGTGACCATGAGACCCGAAACCAAGGAATCGCATAATCAACTTCCACTTCCTCTTCAATCTCATTCTTCCTTCCAGGGCTTCAATCTAGGGTCATCCCCATACATAACGATGATCTTTTCCACTCCCATTAACCCTCCCGAAGTCCACCTCATTCTAGGTTTTCAATTTTCTTTCCACTTCTGTGATTGAGAGTTTGTGTCTGTATCCATCTTGCTCATCTCCTGTGTCCTCACCTTGATATCATTCTTCCCCATGTTCCTTATCCCTAAAACTTTCCCTCTTCTTTGTCCCCAAACCCTGCTGTAGGTGTACCCCCCCCCCCCCCCCCCCCCCCCCCACACTCCTCCTCTCTTTCCTTTGTTCTTTTACCTCTGTTACGTCCCAGTCCATTCTTTGTTCCAGCTCCTACAGGAGCCTAGACTCTGTATATAAAACAGAATAAATCAGATTATATTTTTTAGTTCCTTAAAAAAATAATCAGCGAATGAAACACTTTTAATAACTTTCCTTTTATCTGTTGCACCCTTTAACTTCCTACAGCTTACGTGTGATAAACCAATGCTGGAAAAAGGACATGGAAATATTCAACTTTTTTAGTAGCAGGTAAGCCCAATGTTTTTACTGACCACATCAGTACAGTGGTGTCTTATGCCAATTGGTGAGCAGGTGCTGAATAAAAATGGTCACTGGATGACAATGCTACATTGGTAATGCAGTGATGATCAGTATGACCTCTGCCAACAAATGGAACTTTTGCCTAATTTTTGGAGGAGAAAACCATCATGCTTTGTACCAATATGGACAAAACTTGGCACCCTGCAGCATATATAATGGCAGGTTAGTGTTTTGGCCGGTAGCTGGCTTACGAGTGCTTAAAGGCACTTGACATAAATGCCAGACATGCGAGATTAAAGAGAAATGTGCCGCAAATGACCTGATTGATGTGCTGCGACCCCATTATCGCTAAAGAAAGTCCAGTTGTGTTGCTCATCAATGGTATATCCAAGTGTGGATTTGCACCAATGAATCATAAGAAAGCACGTCCATTTTTTGACCGTCAATTGCAAAACTTTGACAAGAATTTTGGTTAACACATACACGAGGGTCGTTCAAGGATGTCATGAACTTTTTTTTATTATAGAACATGTTAAAAAAACTAGAACGGCACTCGGTAGAGCGCATACCTCTGCCACGTAATGCCTGATCAATGAGAATATATCGGGCCCAATACATTTTTGAAATATCATGCTACATATTGTTTTTGGCCATATCTCTCAATGGTGAAAAATCACTTAAAAAAATTATCGGATCCGGATCCAGATTGGGATCTTCACCAAAACTGACTCAATTCTTCCTTGTCACACACCCAACATGTCGACCAAATTTCATCAGAATCCGTCCACAACTTTTTGAGATAGCCTTCCAACAAACAAACAGACAAACAAACAAGAAGAAGACGCCGTGCAGAACACGATACTTGCAAAATCCATAAAACATATTTGACCTCAAAAATAATTAATTGGTGGTTGAATTCAATGACCAAATATGCAACTCCTCTTCAAATTTCAAGTCAATGGGATGAAAATTGACAATTTTAGAAATTCGGCCTACGCTGACCTTTTGGCCAATGTTGACCTCAAAATAATTGGTGGTTGAATTCAGTGACCTGATATGCAAATCCTCTTCAAATTTCAAGTTGATCGTGTGAAAATTGAGGATTTTAGAAATACCACCTTTGTTGTTGACCTTGGGCCTATGTTGACCTTTTGACCTTTTGAGCTGAAAAATAATAAGCTTCTTCCTTATGACAAACTCTACCATGTGGTAAAGTTTTTTGAAGATCGGTTTAAAATTGTGACCTGTAGGTGAAAAACAGAAGAACAAAATCGACTAACCTATAAAATCTTCAATTTTGCAAGTGACAAACAGACAGAAAGGGGTGAAAACATAACCTCGTTCACCTTCGGCGGCAAAGGTAATAATAGTGGGGCAACTCAGCATAACAATTGTGCATTTTGTGAGGAAAGCACCAAATTTGGCACACAAGTAGCCTAACATATTATGAACAGATTTGGATATTGGGCCATCTCAAATTCAGCCGCTGATGGCTGTGGCAGCCATTTTCCACTGCCATCAAAAATTTTGAGATGGCCCAATATCCAAATCTGTTCATAATATGATAGGCTACTAGTGTGCCAAATTTGGTGCTTTCCTCACAAAATGCACAATTGTTATGCTATATTTAGCTAAGTTGCCCCACTATAAGCAATGCTGACATTTTGTGCAACAATGAGCATCTTACACAGGCTCGGAAGTGACATCAATGCTGGTCAAATAATTCTGGGTGAAACCAATATGGTGGTCATAGTAATAACTTGTGCTGATGAACAGAAGGTGTATCATCAACTTCTTTGTGAAGGGAACATTAAACCAGTTGAAATTTGCATGAGAGATTCTTTGTGGACAGCAATGACAAAAAAAATGCAGACATCGACCTGAAAGCTTATGGCAATGGTGCATTCGGACATTATAATGTTTTAACTCAAAACAATGAAGTAGTACGTATAACACTTACACGATGGACAGGTATGCTGTCTTCAGGCATGACTTTAATGCACGATACTTCGTTCCCTCAAACAGCCAATGTAACCACAACTACTCCAGTGAAGATGCACTGAAAAATTCTAACTCATCCTCCGTTCAGTGTAGACTCGTAACTTTGTGATTTTAATCTCTTTTCACCATTCACCCTATCCGAAAAATTTCAACCCATTTGGCATCAACATGCTACCATATCGATGGGACCAGTATGTGTGTGTAGCAATGAAATCCCTTGAGAAAGAGATGAGGTTTCATTGATTTTGCTATACTTCCTTATTTTGTCGAGCAACATCCATAATCAACCATGAACTATGACTTTAGTAGATAAACACTGAAGTTGGACTTTGGATGGACCAACGAAACATTCCTTGCTAAAGACAGCAGCCCAAATTGATGTTGGATTTTATCATGGAATGATTTAATCACAAGCTAACCACTTCCTGGAGTTCATATGAAAACAACTGTGCTGTGCACAATCATTTCCTTGCCAAACTTCCATTCACATTTCCTTGAAAATTAAATACCGTATTTGCAATCAGAAATCAAGATGTCATGTCCTTAAAACGGAGAGAAAATGCTTCCAAAGTCAAAAATGTCAGCGTGTTTTTTTTTTTTTCCTCTGCTTGCCCGCAAGGAATCTTTACACAAGTTTCAAGTGCAGTGCCAAAGCTTTCCCAAAAAGGCCAGGTGGATGAAACCTTGTGGTGTGTTAGTCCATTTTTGGGTAATGCCCCACAACACAGCAGGGAATTTGGCCTTCTCAACTTGTATCGTAAGATATACACCAACCCAGAGCAGCCACCCCCTTGTCCAAACAAGAGATAAGGTGGCATGTGACTCGCCTGCCGAGCATTTTCTGGATTAACAGAAATGAAAACATAATCAGGAACCATTTTTATAGCAGAAACCTTTCCAACGATGTTATAAGTAGCTGTTCTCTGGTAGCAGTAATTCTTACTTGGATTAAAACTGTTGCATTCATACCAGGTGGATTAAAAACGAATTGAATCTTTTCTACAAACTGCATTATTCAAAATAATTTCAAACATAAAGGAGTTGGACACAGAACCGTTTCCCAAATTGGCAACGCAATCAAGTGTGATGTGCTGTTTTGCACAAGGTTACGTACGTCTCATCTGCAAAATTTCACCGAGGATTAAGATTTAAAAAGAATGATTTAAAAACACATTGTCAACATTTAAATCACACTGACAAGTCTAAACTGATGTTAAAGACAAAAGCTGCAATTGTATCGCTTTTCAATTAAAACCCTTGAAAATAACTGTCTGGTGTGGTCTACTATTGAAATACGATAGTCACAGAGTCTTAATGGGCTTCCATGGTGGACTTCTTCTTCTGCTTCTTTCATATGCAGCACAAAGCTGTGGGAATTTGGAATTTGTTCCAGCATGCTGGGTATAGTTTGCCTACTCTTCACGAAGTACACTGAGGGATCTTTAAAAGTCCACCAACTAATTCCGACAGATGGGACACCCGATTTAACGTCCATCTGAGGGATGGCACACGTATTGATGAATCACCCTGCATGTGAAACACCAGGATGACAGTTTGCATAGCTGGGTCGGTATGCGAACCAAGGCCAGCAGCTCAGTGGTGAGTGCGTGCACCTCCAGGCCATCCTGTCAGCCCTATGACAGACTGAGAAAAGTCCAAATGAGGAATTAGAAAGAAATCTTACACTCAACAACTAAAAGGAATGTCATATTATAGCCAGGATACCGGCACAAAGGAATTTTTTCAAAATTGTAAACGATAGGCCAACTTGTAATAAACATCAAATCAATCATTTTCATTTATCGTCATCGAAAGCAATATCAGCAGTGAGATGATCTTGGTTTCAATTACAAAGCCTGTGTATAGTTCAATGAGCAGTATGTCCTTAACCAGACTCGGTGGTGTAAGGGTTGAAGCATCCACTTGCTTTAATCGATGAGAGGTCGGTGGTTCTAACCCTGTCCAAAGACTTTAAAAATCTTACTTACATGATGCTCAGCATTTTAGGACAGAGTACTGAAAGACAACCATTGTGCAAGCTTTGATGGGCCTAATGAGATCCTCCTGCATTGAAATTTCTTATCAGGGAACAAATATTATTTTATTTTTATTATTATTGTGAAAATAGTGACCATAAAATGAAAGACTTTAGAGATGCAAACATATGAAGATTGTTTCCGTTTCCTTTAAGGAAGTGAGAATCATGGAAGAGCTTAGGTAGAAAATGAAGAAAAAGTTGTTCTGGAATTAAAAATGTATTTGACTCAAAAGTTCGTCGAAAATAACTAAAGTTCAGTGATGTCATTCCCTGAAACTCATCTTATGTTGAAACAAAATGTTGAATTTGGACGAAAAAATAACAACAGGTAATTCAAACACCATTGATAGAATTATCTCAATCGTGGGGGAAGAATCATAATAAATTTTGAAAATGTCACTCACTCGAAAATGTCAGAATTTAAGTTCTGACTATTCAATGCATCAATTGAGATTGAAAAGAAACAAACTTTAATACTTTATGAGGAATGAACTAAAAGATTTGATTGATTGGGTATAGGCGAAGCACTGGCAATAAAGGCCGAATGGCCTTCTCTTTTGTACAAGTAACTTGTAAAACAAGCTCGAATGAGCTAAGATCCTCGTCCTCTTAATGATGACGTCATGAAAACGAATATGACGTCATTGTGAGGTATCAGGTTTGCGATAAATTATCTGTGCTAATGCCCGGCTTGATTCCCACAAACAAAATTCAAACGGCTTGCCTAGTTTCGGAGATAATGGTATAGTATAGGCGATTTCCATTAGCGGCGATATTATGACGTCAACTTTTTTTGTAGGAAGAATTTCCCAAATCGGAGATGGTTACTGCCTGCGCGTGGGCTTTCTGCATATACATGGCAAGTTTCACGAAGATCCGATGAAAACTCTGGGTTGTGAAACAAAAAATGTCAAAAAATAGGAATGACGTCATAAAAATTGATGTGACGTCATAGTGATGCATCATATGTACGGTAATTAATCTCTGCTAATGCCCTGTTCGATTCCCACAAACAGAATTCAAAAAGCTTGCCTAGTTTCGGAGATAATTTTTTAGGCGATTTCCATTAGCGGAGATAATTTTTTAGGCGATTTCCATAAGCGGAGATAATTTTTTAGGCGATTTCCATTAGCGGAGATATTTTGACGTCATAACTTTTTTCTAGGAGGAATTTTCCAAAAATCGGAGATGGTTACTGTCTGCGCAGGTATTTTTACATATATATGCCAAGTTTCAGGAAGTTTCGATGAAAACTGTAGGCTGTGAAACAAACTAGTTTCGGAGATAATGGTATAGGCGATTTCCATTAGCGGCGATATTATGACGTTAACTTTTTTTCCTCGGAAGAATTTCCAAAATCGGAGATAGGTTACTGCCTGCGCGTGGGCTTTCTGCATATACATGGCAAGTTTCACGAAGATCCGATGAAAACTGGGTTGCAAAACAAAAAATGTCAAAAAATAGGAATGACGTCATAAAAATTGATATGATGTCATAATGATGCATCATATGTGTGGTAATCATCTCTGCTAATGCCCTGTTCGAGTCCCACAAACAGAATTCAAAAAGCTTGCCTAGTTTGAGATAATTTTTTAGGCGATTTCCATTAGCGGAGATATTTTGACATCATAACTTTTTTTCTAGGAGGAATTTTCAAAATTGGAGATGGTTACTGTCTGCGCAGGGTATTTTACATATATACGCCAAGTTCAGGAAGTTTCGATGAAAACTGTCGGCTGTGAAAACAAAAAGTCCACAAGAACAACAACGTGAGTAAGACTTAGAGATCCTCCACGAGGATCTAAAAATCATGAGCATTCTTGTTGCGCCACCTGGAGGTTGAGCAGCTTTTTCAGATGAGTACAAGGTGTTCTCAGCTCGAAGATAAATTCTCAAAAGAATGCGCACGGAAGTGTCGATCTGGAAGACGGAGCTTTGAAGTAAGCCTTTAACTTACTGGCTTCAATGTTGCATTTAGAGATGTACAAAGACAAGGAGTACAATTGTACTGTGCCTCTTCTGCTTCCAGCTTGGATGTGCCACAAAGCAGGTTGGAACCATTTCTTCATCTCCTCGAGATTCAATCACCCCTCGCTCTTCTCGAACACAAATCGAGCCTTAAATCGAGTCAAGCGATGTAAAGGCCCTTTTTATTACTGTGCCAAACTAGCACAAAAAGTAATCTTTTTTCGATTTCTTTTTTAATGACAAATTAAAAAGTTAAATGCCACTTACTTATTTATTTACCTTCCAGAAGTTTCTATCATCAAATTGCACATGATGCAACGTCCAATTGCCTTTTGCTTGAGATTCAGTAGTGTACACAAATGTTCATGGAGGGTTTGTGTCGTTCTCATTGTTCAGTAGGAGCCAAATACACTGCTGGCAGATAATTTCTAGGCCAAGGATATACAACGCATCGAGACTGTTCAACTGTAGAAGCACAGTGCCCCCTAGCAGAGTCAAAAGAGACGTTTACATTTAAAAATTCCGAAATCCGACAATGCCTAATATAACATCTTGGACAAAAACTACAGAAACGTAAATTAGGAAACAGCAGGATACTTTCAGGTTATAAAAGGACATTCGGAGATAATGGAAAACCAACATCAACACAGCGTGTGGAATTTGAACTTGGGGTCGTCACGTCACAAGGCAAGTGATCAAATGAAAACACCAAGCAGGCTACAATGGCTAATGTTTGCTGAAAGGGGCTAGGATTGAATCTGTTTCCAAATTGCTGGTGCATGGAGAACATGCAGTGTTGATGAAACTGGCAATTGGCTACATTGGGAAGAAAGTACAAGCTGCAACTGCCAATCTGTAGAGAGACAGGTGGTGCGCTCACAGAAAAGGGTTGTGGAAGGAGATGAAAACCACGAAAACTCTCGAAGAAGTTTCTTTAATCTGATGTGGTCTCCTGTTGGATGCTGGCCACTCATTAAGCTTCACAAGGCCTTTGCAGCAGTTCTAGATGAGAAAAAGTCTCCATTGAGGCAAGGTCAACCTTTAAGGTTAATCTTGCTCTTCTCAAGTTTAATTAATTTTTCTCTCTAACGATATAAGCAGATGATACTAAACTGCTCTTGGATAAAATAAGGAATCACAATAATTTCACTGCAAATAAAGTGTCTGCTATATAATGGCAAGTTGCGTCACTTCATCAAGATCGGGTTATTTTGACTTCAGTAAACCAACAGGAAGATTGATTTTTAAAGCTACAGTAAAAAAATTAACCCGAGAGTGCACCATGGCAATGATGGTCCAAATGACCTCATTTTCTTGTTTGTGGTCATGTCCTCCTGTCTCATGTCATTTTATTCACATGATTTTCAGACGTGTATGTATATATGTATATATATATATATATATATATATATATATATATATATATATATATATATATATGCAGAGAATTTCGTCTTTTTTTTCGATCGGGGATCCTTCGACTTAAATGTGCCACTTGCCTTCCAGATGCTTCGGTGTTTCTGTGCCCAGGCCATGTCTGCCTCTGGATATTTGAATTAAAAAATTTTTTTGACGGGTGCGAACGGGTGTGCCCTTGCCATCCAGTCGAGAAGCTGGGCCAAGAGGGTGCTCTGGGCCTCGAGTTGAGGTCTTCTCTTATCTCGTGTCTGTCGTCAACATTCTCTGGCGCCTCGCTCATGAATGACATGAATGTGCGCTGATGGCCTGCCTCGCTCATCTTCCTGTTGTTGTGCGTCTCCTACAACAATGCCCGGGTATTCATATTCTACAGAGGACCTTTTGTGCATACGAGAAACCTGTAAGAAAGCCAGGCTATCACTGCATGTGTATCGTATGCTAGAGGACTATGGAGTATATGCAGTATAAACACAACTAGAAGAGCACATGGCTGCTTTGAAAAACGACCATATCAGATTCCTGTTTTAACATGGTCTAAATATCGACCATCTCATCAAACGCAGTTGGTAAGCTCTGTCATCAGGAACCTGATTTAGGTGATGCCTGTTGAATGTTTTATAAAATTATGTACTTTGAACATGCAATCAATAGATTGCAACTTTGAACATGCAATCATAAGACCAACGATTTTGTAGATTTCGTACTTGACAACAACTATGATATAGTAGCTGTGTGCGAGACATGGCTGAAGGAGGGTGATGATGTTATCACGAGGAACATCACCCCTGCTGGATACAGCTTTGGACATGTACCTCGACCAGGAAAAGTTGGAGCTTGGAGGGGCTTTGGACTGCTGTTCAAATCTTCGCTGTCGGTTGAGATTCAATGAGTCACGCCATTTAGGTCATTTGAGTTTCTTCACACCCGGGTTTCCTGCAACTCCCGGTCAATCAAACTTGTGGTGGTATATCATCCTGAGGTTATTGATGAACATGGTCTATGTTTACCTTTTGGCCTGTTCTTAGAGAAATTCGGTTCATCACTCAATTTGGTTGTGCTACTTCCATCAGATGTTCTCCTAACTGGTGATTTTAATGTTCAGGTCAATGATCCCAGTGATCCAAATGCAAAGCAATTCATAAGCGTTGTGTCAGCATCTGCTTTGAAACGGCACGTCCTTGAAGCAACACAAAGATACGGACACACACTTGCCTTGTTCATTACCCAGGAATCACAACATGTTCTTTCTGATGTCTCTGACAAGCTTGGTCCGTCAGATCACTGTGCCATCAAGTGTAATCTCTTGATGCAAAAACCACCCACCTGTGCGGAAAACTATCAAACACGTCCACCGAGGTTAATGGACAAGAAACAATTTGCCAAGGTGTCCACGAAGCTTTGTCTGCAATTAACTTTGAAGAAGATTCCATCTCCTCCTGCATAGACAGGTATGAGATCTCTATGCAGGCTTTGTTGGATATACTTGCACCAAAGAAGACAAACACAGAAGTCATCAAACCCAGTGTGGATGAATGTATGGAGACGAATATGGAGATGAACCCATGGATGAACGACAACATTCATGCTGCCAGGTATCTTCGGAAGAGACTGGAACAAAAATGGTGAAACTCCGAGGCAAATCCTGATCGAGTATTCTACATCAGACAACGTCAAGTTGTATCACATCTCATTTCACAGACAAGGAAGCACTATTATTTATTGACTGTAGCAAAATGTGAAGGAGACCAAAAACGTCTCTTTCACATTGTCGATGCACTCATGCATCGGAAGAATGAACCTGTTTTGCCAGATATTTCTTCAAATCAGAATCTGACAGATCAGTTCAGTGAATTCATTATCAGCAAAATCATCAACATTCGCTGTGACATTGAATATGTCATATCTTGACATCAATGAGTGTAAATGTGCAGTCAAGTTCCTCTCTCTGTACCCGTCCTGACTGACTTTTGCACAAACCACAGTCATTGAGATCAGGAACGTCATCATGAATTCACCTACATCATTATGTGACCTAGATCCAATACCAACGAGTTTGCTCAAAGAGTATGTTGATGATTGTGCTCCTTATATTGCTGACATGGTGAACAAGACTTCAAACTGGTGCATCCCCATTGCCTGCAACACTCACTCAAGACACCACTAAAGAAGGCATATCTTGACAGCCAGGAACTAAAAAAAACTATCGTCCTGTGGCAAATTTGAAATATTTCGGCAAAATTAAGAGCGTGCTGTTTCTGTATGTCTCCAATCACACCTGAATGAAAACTGTCTTCAGAATGACTTTCAGTCTGCTCATAGAGAAATGCACGGTGGAGAGACTGCTCTACTGTGAGGGCAAAATGACATCCTTTCCGCGATGAACAACAGAAGAGTAACCGGTTTAGTTCTACTCGACTTAAGAAGTGCTTTTGATACTGTTGATCATGCAATCTTACTGTATATGTTACAGCAGATTGGCATTCGTGGGACAGCTCTACAGTGGCTTAGGTCCGACCTCTCCAATAGATCACAGGCCGTCTGTCTCCAAGATGTCACTTCCAAAGCAGCTCATCTTGAATTCTCAGTTCCACATGGTTCCGTATTAGGCCCTCAGGACCTAATACTATCACTGCAGGACATTATAAAGAGTCACAATATCAACTACCATTCATACGAAGACGACACTCGATTGTATTTCTTATGTCCACCAGCACAAGACAAAGTTGACAAATGGATCACACAAGTTGAAGCTTGTGTCGCTGATATCAGGCTCTGGATGAATAGCAGTTATTTAAAACTCAATGATGAGAAGATAGAGTTCGTCCTGTTAGGCTCAAGGCAACAGCTTGCTGAAGTCAATGTTGCTCACATTAAGATCGGTGATGCCCGCATTGCACCAGTCGATTTGGGAAAGGAGTCTGGGGTGATCTTTGACTCCAAAATGACAATGGAGTTATACGTGTCAAGCTGTGTCAAACTAACTTACGAAAGCCTTCGCACTTTTCGATCTATTAGACAATACTTTACACTACCGGACACTGAACACCTGCAACTCTTTACTCCACGTCCACTACCGACACCTGCAACTCTTTATTCCACGTCCTTCCCAAATGCCAAATTCGACGACTGCAGAAAGTGAAGAATGCAGCAGCTCGTCTAGTCACCAACTCGAGGAGGTTCTCCCACATTACCCCAATTCTACAAAATCTGTGCTGGCTTCCTGTCAAACAAAAACTCATCTACACAGTACTGCTGATCACTTTTCGGGCAATTGGTGGGTTTGCACCACAATACATCATCTTGCTCAATGTGATCTGAAGCTACACCATCTCACACTGGATTGAGATCATCCGATGATGTGAGGCTTGTGGTGCCGAGGTCCAACAGAACGTGGGGTGACGGAGCATTCACACCAGCAATCCCTCGTCTGTGGAACACTCTACTCAATGAATTAAAAACGTACAACAGCCTCACATTGTTTAAGACTATATTGAAGACGTACTTAAAGAGGGACACTTGATTACGATGATTCACCTTTCGTATTAATGAACTTTGTACCTAATGTAAGATGAATGTTGTTTTAGTTTTTCTTTTGTATTATGTTGATGATGACATCGATACAAATAAAAGGCAGTGTGTGTGTGTGTGTGTGTGTGTGTGTGTGTGTGTGTGTGTGTGTGTGTGTGTGTGTGTGTGTGTGTCCTCCATAACTCCAAAAACCACAAAACCTAGCAATCTGAAACTTTACATGCACACTAAGAAAACTCCAAGGAAGTGCAAGAGTGAAAATTGTGTGTTTGGGTTAATTAAAACACCCCTTTTGAAGATAATTCATGGCCTTATTTAATTATATCCTTCATCAAGCGAAACTTGGCCACCTCGCTGTCTGCGGTCTTAAGGAGTTTCCTGGGTAACCTTGATGGGGTCTGAAGCCACCATGTTTTTTGGCCTGCTCAACCTCACCTTACCTTGACTTGGAAGAGGCCGCAATGATTTCTTAATGATAAAGTTAATTTTTCACTTTCCTCACTCATATTGAATGCCTGTACATCATAGCTAAGAATCGTTGTATACATCGCTTTTGTAAGTACTGTAGTTTTCAAATTAGGAGCTTGGAGCGATTTCATGCATGGTATGAAGCGATTTTCCACGATCTACTCTCACGGACTAATTAACGTACATCCTTGAAATATTATTTCGATTTGAGGGATCGGATATCATCTGGATTAAATAAGTGTCAAAATCTGTTGCGAAATCTGATAATTTAAAGAAATAACAAGTCTTTTAACTAAGCCGATATACCTATTTACTTTAAGCAAACAAGGCTATGTTCCCACCTCCTCCATAAATACACAAGAAAATGTGAAATTTCCAAAGCATTAAACTTATTTTTCAACTGTTTGGCGAATTATAGAGTGAACAAAAAAATTAGGAAGGTACCAAAATTAACCAGCTTTATTTAACCGTATTATTTAATGCATGCACTGGCCTCGTGCCCTGTCCCCCAGAGGGACTGCCTATCCATAGCGTCTGCCAGATCTGTGTCTATATTTTAGGAGGTTTCGCGAGGTGCTCTACAGAGAATCAAAGCAAATCTGGTAAAAAAAAAAAATTAAAAAAAACGGACGTTTAAAAAAAATCATTGGGCGTCTCCAGGAGGTGTATGTTTAATGTGTGACTAATTGCATTTAATGTGTGGCAAAGTCACTTGGCGAGCACTCTCCAAGCTGCTTGGTGGTTCGTTTTGGTAAAAGTATCCGTACTCTAAATGAAACATCAATAAGACAGACGTACGTTTCCGCCTGTGTTTGGCCCTGCAGTACCATGCAGTTGGTGCCTTGGGAAGTGGTACCATCCGCTGAAAATGTGCAATTTGATTTTTACATGACATAGTTTTGTGTTACCTTTTGTGTGATTCTAATATAATCCACCCTTACTTCAACATCGATACATATATAAAAACAATAAGGTCCATCCGACCAGGTGTTTGCCATGATCTCGCTGTGAAGGCATAAAGCATAGATCGACATTTTGTGTTCTGTGCCTTGATATATTTTTCAATTTAATTTTGCTAATTCCCACTTGAATTCCACTTTCAAAGAAACTCTGTTTAAAGGTAAATATGTGTTTGTCGTCTTTATGTGTTTTATGCGTGTGTACGTACGTATATAAAATGTATTACCATAACGGAAGTGTGTGTGTGCGTGCGTGCGCGTGTGCACGCGTGCGTGCGTACGTGCGTGTGTGCATGCATGCGTTGTTCAAAAAAGCATAACATTCTCTCTTTGCTAACTGCCCTATCTTCACCCCTCTCTCTCTTTCTCCGATCCTCACTCCACCCCTCCTAATATAGTGCAGCACCCAACCACTTTTAACTCGGCCTGTCATCCTTCCGAGGTCGGCAAAATGAGTGCCAGCATGCTTGCTATACTGTGTCGGAGTGGCGACCCGTCCAGGAATGTGCCCAATAACCAAGGAGACTGCTTAAGCAGCACCAACGCTCTGTACAGAGTATGGTCCCCATCTCCTCCTACTCCTCCTCCTCCCCCTCCCCCCCTCTCTCTCTCTCTCTCCCTCTCTGTCTGTCTTTGTCTCTGTCTGCTTCAGACATATCCAGACAGTGGTTATCTCTGCATGTATCCAGACTGTGGTTATATCTGGACATATCAAATGTCATGTTATCTCAATACATGTATGGACGGTGGTTGTGTCCAGAAGGTGGTTGTCTCCCCTCCGCTCACACGGCTTTCACTTTCCCTCATGCTGCCTTCCCTCCCCCCTCCCTCCTCGCTCCCCCACCCTCCCTCGTTCTCCCCCCCCCTCTTTTTCTCCCCCTCCCCTTAGTACACTAGACAGCAATAAAACAAGTGGATAACCGATTATAACAGAGCGTAATTGAAAAAGGTATTTAGAAGTTACAACGAATCAATGTTAACAGAAAAGCAGAAAGCTATTCAGTTATAAATGGAAGGAATTTTTTCTCATTGTCAATTACCTCATCAGCATTGGCATTATGCCAAAGATCAAAAGGTAAATCCATGACTATCAAAGTGAAATTACAGTTTTGCCAAATTCCAAAACCATGCCTGTGAAGCTCACAATGTGCTGTGTTTTTCTTTGCTCACCCTGACATTCAATGTGCTGCCAATTTTCTAAACCTTGTGAATAGCCATCGGTTAGCTCATCTCATCACAATGTCTCCAATGGTTAACAATTGGTGCCAAAACTATCAATCAATTGCACAGCACAAATCCACAAACAATCTTTGCCAAGACAGGAAAAACTCCTTAGATTTCATTTGATTGCAAGTGCTCACAGTTAATGCTGTTTGAGCATTCCGTGTGAAACAAAAAGGGCACTCGGAGAGCACACCTCCGCCAGGCTGATTCGTTTCGTTTTGTATCCCATTGATAAGCCGGATCTAGATTTGGATCTGAACGAAAACTTAATCAGCTTGTTATTGTCACCGAACCAATTCATCCACCAAGTTTTGGCCAAATCCGTCCAAAACCTTTTGAGATATCCTGCACACAATCAGACAAAGAAACAAAATGGACAGACAGGGGTGAAAACATAACCTCCATCCACCTTCCATGGGCAGAGGTAATCAAGTTCAAGGAACCTCCTGCCAGACAATCTTGAATTTATTTCATTTGTTTTTTTTTTTAAGTATATATATGTTACCTGGACACCTTTCCTGTATATCCACAGAGTTTAGCACATAGCTCCTCATACTTTTGAAATTGCAGTTCCAGAGGTGGTAGCACCCCAAGAGCAATTTTTCAAATAATTTTATTTCGGAGGCACTGTACAGCAGCCGTAGCTTCATAGCTATTTGAGATGTTTGTAAAAATTGTTATGCTGCTTGACAACTTGCTATAAATCACAAACCTACGAGCGATATCGCTGTTCAGCCATGATTTTCACAGCTGGTCAGGAAAAATCCCTTTAAACCTCAATTAAAACACATTAAAGGAGTATGTATGTGCTCGATATGCACCATCTCTTGTGTACTGTCACACATGAGAAACAGGTGCATCAACACTTTAAATTCGTTACTCAACACCAAAATCATCATACCGCAGGACTCAGATTTCACTTTTGTGCATTAGACGAGTCAAAAAGCAAAACCCTACATACATGTCAATAATTTTCAAAGACCTGGCCTATTGAGGAAAAAATACCTTACAAATCGAGATCTCAATGTAAAATGAGGATCTATTCAGATTAATGATGAATTGTGCAGTGCTGTATCTACTTACAGTCACCATATGTTTACAATTCATTCAATCAACCTTCAATGTGGGTACAATTCCAACCAATTACCACCTTTACGAAACAGAACACCAGGACCACTCTCAAGAAGGTACACGAGGTCACAATCCAAGGTTGACTGATCACCTTCCGCCAAAACAGGCTGAGTGATCGGTCCTTTCATTCCACCCCATAAGAAGCTGATTCCCCTTCCCCCTCTAAATCCCCCCTCACCTCCCATGGAGCAGGAACTCTCACAAGGGGAATTACCACAATTTATATGACAACTGCTTCCAGGAATTTGGTTGCAAGGATGCCAACCTATAGCCCAGCAAATGCATGATGAAACCCGAGATTGTGTGACTCCCCCAACCACTTCTTCATAATCATGCCACGATGCAAGTCATGCACTTCGGCTCCAAGGCTGCTTCTGCTGCTGTCACCCTGCTATGAGGCTACACCAGCAGCTAACTCCTCTCTTTGGTCAGCTGCAGCAATTTGGCTCTATGGGCCTTGCTGAGAGCTGGATTCATGACTGAACTAGTGCAGCTGAGCAAACGAAACTTCCTTAGCTGCCTGCCACTGGTGCACCGCACAGCTGCTGGAATGCCTTTGGCCTTCAATACAAAATCAAAGAATACAGAGATGTGTCCGCTTTAACCATTTGGTACTTTCAAGGTCTTTCATCCACAAGGTTAACTCAGAGAAATATATAATCTATTTTTATTTATCTAATCAAAGGAAAACTGAGAGATATTTTTGCAGTAAATATGTAATATAGAGATATGTGATCTTTTATGCTTCACATGGTATTTCGGGTTAATGCTGTGTTGAAGTGATGAATCTAAGAAAGTGCTTTTCCCACATGCCCAATTCTGTGTTATTTTTTAAAACTTACAGGATCTAATGCATTACACAAGCTCATTTATCACAAAGCTAGCTTCTCAAACTTTTGAAATTGCAGCTCCAGAGGTGGTGATGATGATGATGTCTAGATTAAACTTTTCCCACATGCCCAATTTTGTGGGGTTTTTTTTAACTTACAGGATCTTAGGCTCATAGTGGAGCTGCCACACAAACAAACAACTCGCACAGATGGACATACAGACATATATACGAGACACAACGCGGGACTGTTAGACAAGGGAAATAGCCACTGAGCTTGCGGTGCCATCACTTCCCGGGGAATCCTGGGTTCCAGTGATGCCACAATAATTGCGCCGCATTTCTCAGCGAACTCAGTGGAGCATTTCCTAAAAAGGAACTTCCTCCTCCCAAATTGTACAAAACCAAGAGCTGACAGGATAGCGAAGAGGTATAAGTACTTCCCTTTGAGCTGTCTAGCTTGGGCTTGAAGCCTGACCCAGCTATAAACTCTCACCCTGGTGTTTCTCATACAGAGTGAGGCATCAGTGTGTGCACCGTCCATCGGATGGACGTGAAACCGAGGACCGGCCATCTGTCAGCTCTGGTTATTAGTGGAAGTTAAAGATCCCACGGTGTCTATCATGAAAAGTATGAGAGTCATTACCAGCACCCTAGTGAAATTACAAATTCCTGCCACCTTTCGTCGAACTTCAGGCCTGCCCAGCAAGTATGTGAAAGACTTGGGCCAGATTTAAATTCCAGATAAGCTAAAAATGTAAACATTCGCAAAAATTTTTTTAACATGGATGGTTGTTCAAAGTTGTATCATAAGTGTCAACATAATGATTCAACAATTTTCGTAAATCCATACAAGTTGATGATTTTCAGACAATTATTTCAACAAAATTACCTTGAACTATTATCCAGTATTGAAGGGTACCTGCACCGAATTAACGAAATTAATAATTTGATAAAACCAGCGAGTTGCTTCCTCCCAACCAAAACAAAAAATGGAAATAGAAATGCTCTAACAGCAATACCCATGAGTGTGATGCCGTCGAATGCCACCGAGTTTTCAAAGGCATTTTCAAAGAGGAAGTGATATCTTATTTATCAAGAAACAATGAAGTTTTTGTTGAAAAAAAACAACAAACAATGAAAAAAAAGCTATCACATAAATTATGATGATTAGTCTTTCAATAGTCTTATGTCTGAGACATCGTGCCTCCCACTATATTCTGCCAATTTCCACGATCTTAAGCATCATCGAGAATGTTTGTTAGATTGGTTCCACCCAGTTCCTCGATTAGAGCGAACCATCTCCCTCTTGGACACCCATTTCCTCTGTTGCCATCGACTCTACCCAACATGCAAATTTTTTCAAACTTTTTCCCATCTCTTGGGAAAATGTGGCGAAAGTATGACAATAAATAGCTGTGGGCACTGCTAAGTAAACTAGTTATTAAAACAAGTCCTTCTTTCACACCGTTGTTGTTTCTCTTCTCTGTCCATGACACCCTTAGCACTCTTCTCCAGCACCAATTCTCAAAAGCCTACAGGCATTGCCCATCTCTTTTGGTCATACTCTAGCTTTCAGATGAATATGTTGCAAGGGGAAATGTGAGACCTTTGATAAGACAGGCTTTTGTGTGTTTACCGATGTTACGATGAGACCAGATCCTGCTCAAGTTACTCATCGTTGCTCTTCCCATCCCGAGACATCATCTAATTTATTTTTCATAATTTCCATCATTAATTACCAAAGCTCCTGAAAGGTTGAAGCTCTCGACTATTTCTAAAGATATTCCGTTAATGTTGCTAGCTTCTTTTTCTTCACCTGTTATCATCATTTTAGTCGAGCTGGTAATGATGTACAAACCTGCTGTTTTGCTTTCTCCTTTCATTGTGTGGAAAAGGCTCTTCATTTCAATGACAGACTCTGCGAGCAGAGTTGTGTTGGCTGCATGTCTGATATTTTAAAATCTTCTACCACCGACTGCAATGCCAGCAGTCCAGTTATTGAGTGCTCTTCTCATGAAGTATTGAGCATACTGATATTAAACAAAGTAGGCGACAGGATGCATTCTTGACTCGTTCCTCTAGAAACTTTAAAACCACTTTGGAGTTTTCTTACTCAATTCAAACATGGCATTTCTGTCCTTCATTGAGCTTTTGTATGAGCAAATGAAAAAAAAAAAAAAACTCAATAAAAATAAATTTTACCTAATAATAAATAAGTAAATAAATAAAATTAAAGACTTTCTTTAAATTTGGTCAAAAACTCTCAATGAGGAATCAAACAGGATGTAAAGTTGAGGAGTAACATCATTGTATTGGAATTTCCCAATATTGGTTCTGTGGGATTGGACTAAAATGCTGTCCTGTTGCTGCACAGGCAGGGGTGTTGCATCATGGAACACACCGTCCTTTGTACTGGTATGTTAACCTTTTCAAAAGAGTCGGTCGTTGTGTGCGAGCACTGAAGTCAAATTCAAATTTCTTGCCAGGATCTATGATGGGACTGCTCCACCTCACTGATGATGTGAACAGCAGAGCGAATGTGTAATCAAACCCTGGTCGGGTATACATCTGCTAAATTAAAAAGTAGCAATTATTATTAAACGAATTCTTGTGAATTAAACGGCGTGTGCAAAAGACTAGACGTTCACAGTCTGCAAAGGTAGTGACTCAAATATTTACATTTTTCAGCAAATTCAAAGCGTATGAGAAAACGTCTTTTTTGCTCGAATGAGAAGAATACACACTGAGGTTGATCACACACTAACGGCACAAGTGACAGATGGGATAGTCATGTCTCGCTTCCTCGTGGTTTATGTGGAGTTCACGGTGGTCCCGCTTGCCAAAGCGTAAGCTCTCTGCTTCATTCTGTACACAGGACAGCATGTGAGATCCAAAATTGTGGCCTTGAGAATGAAAACAAACATTCCAGCAATGAATGTGGTCTTTTATCAGCCCTAAACTACAGTAAGTCTGGAAGGCAGATTCTTGCTCACTCCTCTGGTGGACACTTAAACATCTTGTTGAGGGATCTCGCAGCTGTGTGAATGCATCAAACCTTCATCATTGGTGTCTAAAGTGTAAGAGCTACAATTAACCCACTGTAACGCCATTAATCCACAGTAAGGGCAAGTCAACATCCCTTACAACTTTATCATTGCAAGACCTGTAATTGTGTTCATCATTGCCAGACGTACGATTAATTATTGAGGTGTTTTGTAAATGTTCAATACAGTGCCAATGATGTCAACTCAAATTCTGCAAATCCCTACCCGATTCTCCTTAACCCATTGTTTACTGAAGGATGGGGAGAGAGTGAATGAACAAAATTAAATTTGTCAAAAGGAAAGGAAGGGGAGAGGATTGTAGAGTTCATGGAGAATAAGGGGAAGGAATGATTTAGGAATTTGAATGAAGATAAGAATAAGAAGAGGGAAAAGTGGATGGATGTGATACGAGGGGAAGAGAAAGTCCAAAACTCTGCATTTTTTGCATTATATATAGGTTGGTTCTAACTCTAAGATGTAGCAATTTTGATAATTGGTATAGTAATCAATAGTAAAACCTTTCGTTTTTTTTGTTTTTTTAAAGAACATACTCATGGACCAATGCACACATCCTTTCATGTAGAGATGTACTAAATGAGATAAAACTAATAGGGCACTCGGTAGAGCGCATACCTCTGCCCCATAATGCCTGATCCACGAGAACATATTGGGCCCAATACATTTTTGAGATATCGTGCTATATATCGTTTTTGGCCCTATCTCTCAAAGGTGAAGAATCGCTTAAAAATTTCTAGGAGTCGGACCCGGATCCGGATATTCACCAAAATCAAATCAATTCGTCGTGGTCACCACACACCCAACCTGTCCACCAAGTTTCAACTGAGATATTGTGCTAAGTATCATTTTTCGCCCTACCTCGCAATGGTGAAGAATGACTTAAAAAATTATCAGATCCTGATCTGGATCTTCACCAAAATCTAATCAATTCTTCCTTGTCACACACCAAACGATGTCCACCAAGTTTCATTCGAATCCGTCCACAACTTTTTGAGATATCGTGCTATATATTATTTTTCGCCCGATCTCTCAATGGTGAAGAATCACTTAAAAAATTCTAGTAGTTGGATCCAGATCCGGATCTTCACCAACATCTAATCAGTTCATCCTTGTCACACACCCAACCTGTCCACAAAATTTTGTCTGGATCCGTACACAACTTGAGATATCCTGCACACAAACAAACAGACACAAAGGGGTGAAAACATAACCTCCTTCACCTTCAGTGGCAAAGGTAATAATCTGCCCTGCTTAGAGTTAATGAGAATGGCACCTGGAGGCATATTGAAGTTCATTTGCATTCTCGAAAGTCAAGGTAACCACATTAGAGTTGACGTCATTTGGAAGCGATTTGAAGCGTGTTGGTCTGGCTGGCTGGGCACGGGAAGGGGTGGTACCAGGAGGATGTAATTATGGTTTGACCTCACTCTCAGCATGCAGGGGTAAGTGGAGGATGTGGCAAAAGTGTGGGGGCACGATGCCAATATGCTTGTGGAGCCAAGGCATTAATTATCGAAATTATATGAAACCTTCAGAACCTTATCATGGTAAAGCATGGTTTATTGTTAAGGTTTTAGTTATTTTTATTCATAACATTTATATTCATGACATAAAATGGCAGAAACAAAATCAAACAAACAAAAACACAGAGGAAAAACCAAGATAATGAATAAAATCACAAACTATATAATACCTCGAACCACAGCTTGTTTAATTTTGCTCGAACGTGAAATGTATTTGTTATAACAGTATCAACATACAAAATAAGTATGTTTACGGGTAGATCAGGATTTCTTTTCTTTTTTTTTGGGGTGGGGGGGGTAGGATGGACCAGAAGGATAAACATTAAACAAATATATTTTTGATCACAATGTCGCAAATGTATATACAGATCATGAGTGAGACAACTTGTGGAGAACCCCTTCTCCCCCATTTCATTACTGTCTGTCTGTCTGTCTCTCTCAACATTCAGCAAAGGTCGGAGACAAAATGAAAATGGGGAAAGGTGGAGGATTGCGACAATTGCAAAAAATATGACCAACTGTGATCAGTCAGACACAACAGCAACCTCCCCCCCCCTACAATAAAATAACATTTCATTCAATGCATGGGATGCCCTCGAGGCAGACAAGGTCACATCTGTATGCCACATGATGTCACATTAGGTCCATTTGTGGGACAAACGTTTCAGTAAGTTCCCCTACCCCAAACTTCCTTCAAATTATTTTGTGAAGCTTGAAAATCCAACAACTGTAAAATGACGCAGTATTTAAAACGATACATATAATATATATATATGAAATATTAAAATAAAATAAATACAAATTTTTTTTTTAGTTATAATAATAAAACAAATAATTCAAGAAAGTACATTTAAACGTTTAGTTTCAGGAAAAATGAACATTCAATAAATACAAACACAAGCGTGCTGCAAATCTCCATGAAGTCAATGAGAAAGTACGTCTTGCAATTCTCCATGAGAAAATGAAGGAATGTATCACTTTGAAAGAGGAGTTATTGTTTCGGGCTTTAGACCCTTTCAAGTGAAATTTAAGAATGTGATGGGGAAGATTTACACTGCCATTTTATGGGTATACAAGAAATGGTTTACAATGTTACCAAAAATATTTTAAAAAACGTCAAAAACTGTGGACAGAAGAAAGTGTAACAGGACCGTGAAAGGCAACACTTACCAAGGAATGTGGGGAATAACTATGATGCTCCATATTAGAGCAGTTGATACCATCAGAGAACCAGGAAATTGGGACATTCATTTATTGTTTTGTTTTTTTTAAGTACAAGGATCTTCAGGACTTATTCACCAGTTGCTTATATCTATAATCAATCTATATTGCAAAAATATTGCATTCAAAAGTGTACGCCAAAGAACGGAGAATGCCAATGAGAGTTCATCAACTGGTTAGTCATAATGAATCCTTTTAAACAGCTGGTATGATGAAACCCTATGACATGATGGACCTTTCCTTATACAGTTAAATTCCAACTTGTTATTAGTGCAGTGTTCTGGGGAGAATTTATTGCATAGTCTGACTGCCATGATCCGTGCAAATTACATTTTCTTTATATACTTTACCATAAATAACATTGACAGCGATAGATACATCCAAGACAACTCCACTTTGTCATACCAATGACGCTGCACCGTTTACGGAGCATGACATGGACTTAAACACTTAATTTGGGAGAACCCAAGTGAGGATTTGTGGGATTCGTTGGAACATTCTCCAAAAGGACGCATGTATCGATTTGATATTTGGTATCTTAATTGTTATAAACTTGGCTTCCATGAAAATAACTACACAATCAGCAAATGATTAAATAACCCTTCACATGTACAATACTTGAAATATAAATTATATAAAAAGTAAAGGTATGAATGTGAAAAACAGAATGGGATCAGAAACACCACCCATCGCCTTCTGGCCCGAAAAGTAATGCAAAATTATGTGAACACCAGTCAATCATCCCACTTCGCCCCCCACCCTGCCCCAACCCAGCCCATTCCAACCCCCCAAAGTATGCAATGGAACTTTGTCTCCTCAATTGTATACCACCCCACCCACCCTTTAACGGTTATGAAAGCTTTGGCCAAACAAAGTACGGTGAGTTTCCAATAACACAGCAGAGTACAAGGCATGTTGTAAATTCCATAAATTAATTCGTGGAAAGAAAAACGAATGAAATAAAACCTCTAATTGATAAAAATGTGATTGAATAACCCCAAACACATTCCATATTATAAAGTATGTTGGAATTGGAACCCCATCAGGAAATTGGATGTGAAACGTTAATGTTACATTTATTGGCACCTGGACTGAGAAATCCTGGAAATTAATGTGCAAATCAAGTCTCCCACATAATCTGTGTACATGTATGCCCATGGCCAATTTCATTCAATATCCTCTATAACTTAGCCATCCAGGCTATCCAAGTCATTTAGAAATAGCTCGGAATCATTTAAATCTTGGAATGCTGATGATACAGCTGAAAACGTTAAACTAATTGGCTGACCCCATCAGGAAGGTTCAAGGCTGTCGGTGCTTCCCCGACATGACAACGCTGATCACAACGGCATGTCAAGGGCACCGACATGGTACCGACATACTGGATAACTTATAGAAAGATCTAAGTCTGGTCACCCAAGGGCTACGAACCCTCACGAGGATCGTCATTATGTCACCCTTGCTCGAAGGAACCGCTTCTCGACAGCACAATATTTCCAGAATGGTCTGCAAAGAGGATACCATCAAATTTCCATCCAGACAGCTTTGAACGGGCTTCATTGCCAATGGCATGACGTCTACAAGACCACTGATCCGCATCCCTCTAATCCAATACCCTCGGCAGCAACACATGCAATGGGTGACAGAACAACAAGAAGCGCAGGGTGAAATGGTATATTGTTCTTTTCACCAACACATCTAAATTCTGTCTTGACTTTGAGGATGGTTGTGCTGGAGTCTGGAGTGTGATTTGCAAATCCTGTAATGAGGCCACATGGTCATTTTGGTGGGAACAGTTCGAAGGTATGGGCAGGCATTGAAGTTGGCCGAATAATTGATATAGTCATCATTGGGAGGAATGCATGAACCGATGTCAAATACACAAATCAAGTGATGATGTGAGAAACACGGATGAGGTCATTACACCTGCATTTGTAGCTCTTGCCTAAATGAAAGGTTCCGAGTTCAACTAAATGGATGACAATGGACACCCACCGCGTACGTGTTGCGAATGCTGTACTTCAGGACAGCAGCATTGCTCACGTGGATTGGCCTCCATGGTCTCCATACTGATTGAACAAGCTTGGGACAACTGAGTGATGCATGTTTACGGATGACAAATATGCACACAGTCCACTGATCAACCGGAAATGGCCCTGGTCAAGGAATAGTGCAACATCCTATAGCAAGGGTCGAATCGTTTCATTTGGTTAATGAGCTTGCATTATGGTTAACGGTGGTCGCATGTTAACAATGTCCTTTGTGCAAACGTAAACTCGTCCGTGATCGTTTGTAAACTGGCGTCGTTGCCAATTCAAATGATAATTTCCGACAGCCAGGTTGTTTATGCATATCAACTAAACTCTGGCTTCCACCGACATCCTGTTAATGTTTGTGGAGTGGATGATATCAATGTTTTTGGTTCTCTTCAGCGACAACATCTGAACACATTTGAATTCAGAACAAAAACAATTCAAGCCTCAAAATGCTTGTTGCTTAACACCTTGGAGAGAACATGCGCTTATTCACTCACTGAGTCAATTTCTCTCCTGAATCAGGTTCTTGGCTCGGTTTATAACTGGTTGGCTTGCCATTACCTTCCCAGTGTTGCTTGTCCATGCTCTATCCTTTTAAATGATGAGCATCAAGCAAGGGAGCAGCAAGTATCATTGAAAAAGCCTTTGGTGTGACTCGGACAGGGTTTGAACCACCAACCGCCCAGACTCAGAGACGATGCTCTCATAATTGTGCCACAGAGTCTGGTTAAACCAGAAGCAAAATGTACCGTTGTTATATTTTTTTATAAGCAGTGAAAAGTGAAAAAAAGAAACAATTCATTCTGTTCTCACATGAGCTCTCATTTGAGATGGACCAATAGAGCCTCGTGGGACTGCAATGACACGAGTTACAAACTAGGACAAAATAGATGGTCCGTAAACTCGCCAACATAACCAACGGTGCAAAAAAATAAACAAACAAAAAACAAATCACGTGATGTTTAACATAGAGACAGGATAGCCAGCATGTCTTCCCCTGCAACTGGTAGCAAACAATGCTGTAGACTCCCAGCTGGCTCGATAGATATGCAGTTTTAATCAGATCAGATTTTGTCTTGTATCATCAGCATTCCAAGATTTGATTCGGACGTTTCTTTAATAAAAAAATAAAACTCCTTTAATCCATATATGGCAGAGCAGAGAAGCTAATTTTTCCACAAATTTAAATAAACATCAAATGTCTGTGCGGTCCAGTCACAAAGCACGCGTGAGTCTGGAAGTCTGGTTGCAGCAATAACATTCCATCTGTGATATGCTCCGTTAGTCCAATCCAGCACCTATGCTGGAGGCATAATAAAGTGGACAACATCGCGCAAATCACCCCGGGGATCTCATCGGTGTTTGGTTTCTTGTTGCAATTTTCTATCACACTTGTATACTGGGCCAAAAATCACATTCGAGCATCTTCCCTCTCCTACATAGAGCTGGCATATACAACATTCCACTTCAAATGTACTCACCTTAAGAATGTTCCAAGATGCATCACCAGGTGAAGTTGGAAAAGAATACAAAAATTGACAGAGTGATTAACGGTTTTAACATTTGATCAACAAAATACAACATATATGATATGAATGGAATTTTCTTGGAACATATGGAATACATGATGCAGTGACCTAAACTATGTAGAGTATTCAAAAGTTATATTAACGAGATACTGACAGTAGTCCAAGATTCACCAAAAATATAACATGTACAAATTAATAAAAAATACTTTTGGACATTATATTATGAATTGTCAATACTGCACTGGAATGTTGAGAAATTAAATAAAAAACCATGGTGAAACTTTGGAACACCCTTCCTAATTCTGGGAAAGTTTCTCTCATTGCCGACTTTCGCTCCTTGAGCTACATCAACAATTCAACAGTTCGGTGCACCGCTGTGCGAGATATTAGATGATTAAAAAAAAGTCCATCCCTTTCCTTACGCTAACAGGGGAGCATCCCACCATGGTTTCATTGTACACTGGGCTGGCAGGATAGCCTCGAGAAATGCACACTCGCCTCTGAGCTGTCTAGCTTTAGTTCGAATCCCGACCCAGCTGTAAACTGTAATCCTAGTGTTTCACAGGCGGAGTGAGGCATCAGGCGCTTTCAAGATCAAAGTGAAACTGCACATAAATGATCAAATAGCCATGTTGAATAAAGTTTGATAACTATGACATTGTAGGTCACATGGTCTGGCAGCCATCTTGGATTTACCCTAAAATATTCAAAAATCTTCTCCTCCAGAACAGCTGGACAGATTGAGGGGAACTTCACACACCTATTCAGCATGCCTTGTTGACACTTGGGTGATAAAGAATAGCTGATAAGTCACGTGGTTCGGTGGCCATATTGGATTGAAAAAAAAAAATCAAATAATGTTTTCTCTGGAACCGCTTATCCGACCGAAGCAAAATTTACCAAATATCATCGAACCCTATTGCTGCATATAGTGTGGAAATTATGACATCATATGTCATGTGGTGTGGCAGCCATATTGGATAGAAAAACAAATCTTATCCGATCAAAACAAAACTTCACATACGTGATCCTCTACCAAATCGTGGGCAGAGTCCAAATTTTCAATGTCATAGGTCATGTGGTTTAGTAGCCATGTTAGTTTGAAAACCGGAAATTAAAAAAACTTTTTTTCCAAAACCGATAAACAGATTGATGTGAATCAAGTTGCATTAACATGGAGCAAGGGCAGTGGATCACAATTGCAAAGTTTCGCATCGATCGCTACAGTGGTTTCTGAATATTAATTTTTTTTAAATATTTTCCTTGAAACCAATGTGTCTGCCACACCACATGACCGATGATGTCATTTTTAACTGCAAAGTCTGGTATTGATAGGTTAAACAGTTTTAGAGAAATAATTGATTATTTCCTTAAAACCAACATGGCTGCCACATCATGTGACTGATGAGGCCATTGGTTAAATATAGTATTTGTAGCATCAGTCGTGGTTCATCACTGCAAAGTCACGCATCCAAAGGCTAAGCGGTTTCAGAGAAATATATATTTTTTTGAATTTGATCGACTCGGCATGGGGAATATTGATTGAAAATTTCAACCTTATCCGATCAACGCGAAACTCCAAAGACGTGATCGGCCACCCATTCTGAATTTGATTTGATAAAGAGGACGTCGTGGGTCAGGTGTCTGATCGAAGTGGGGTTATATTGAAGCGGAGTGGCACATTTTTTTTTTCACCATAGAAATTTCACGAAATTTTCACCATAAGTGGACTACTCATGTAGAATGTTTTTGTGATAACTATGATATCATAGGTCATGCAATGTGGCAGCCATGTTGGAAAAAAGGAAAAACTTTGGACCTCTGTATCTCTGAAAGCGCTCCATGGAAAAAATTGAAACTTGGCACATGGGAAGTACTCCACATGGGAAATAAGTGTGATTTTTTTTGATGACATCATACGTAGCTTCGTTTTGATATTATAATTGCATATGTCAAACACTTTATCCGATCAGTGTGAAAAATTTTTGAGGGTCATCTCGGGATAAATTGTAATTGGCAAAAAAATTGATGACGTCATTGGTCACGTGGTTTGGTAGCCATATTGTTTTTAACATAAAAGTTTCAAAAATCTTCTCTGTAACAGCTGAACAGATCGAGGCGAAACTTTACAGGTATGATCGCCTATCCATGAGGAACAAAAAGTTCTCCACCAATGACATCATTAGTCACATGGCTTGGCAGCTTTTATTTTTTGAAGAATAAACATTTTAAAATCTTCTCCAGAATGGCTTGAGAGATCGAGGGGAAACTTTACTTACATGTTTCCGAAGCCTTGGGGATACCAGGGTGTTCACGAATAACTAATAGGTCACATGGTCTGACAGTCATATTAGTTTGAACGAAATTCTTTCATAAAAATTTCTCTTGAACCGCTTCATCAATCGATGTGAAACGTCACAGTTATGATCTGGTGGACATGTGGAATATATGTTTTAAATTTCAACCTGATGGGACGCATTGTCTGGCAGCCAGAATTATTTAATATTTTAAATCTGGGGTTCAGGGATTTAAATCAAACTTGGTACAAGTATGCAGAATGATGTAATAATGTGGGCGGAGGCATTCTGGTGACATCATGACGTCGAAGATTGACCAGTAAAACAAGAATGATATTCTTCACAAATGTCCCAGGTATCAATCTCATGGCAATGGTGCAGCCAATCCTGTCACCCTTCATGTTTTGTGAACTCAAGTTTTGTGGAAAACATCTTCAGTAATTAACTACCTGCTTTTTTGGCTGTATTTGTACACATCTGACTGACCCAACTGTTCTTCATACCTTGGTGCATGAAAGATTAAGGTAACTGTGAAATTATATGTCCTTTTAGCCCAGAGCGGGAATATCGATAAGTCCAGATTGTTCTTCCACTCATAAGATTACATGGGAAGTACTATATCCCTGAAGAATACGAATCCACTGAAGCTGCAAATGTATTCTGCAGAGCTCTGCTCATTATGCATTGTACTTCAGATATAAAAATCGCAACAACTGTTGTCTTAGCAAAGCACAGGAATCATGTAGAATTCCAAAAGCACAAAGTCTATAAAATCAGACAAAATCTGGCTCTACCATTTGCCGGCATCCCCTTTGGGAGGTCAAAAGTTCCATAACATCTTTCACGAATAGCAGGTCACGGTTTGCCAATATCCTGGCCAAGTTCCAAATTCCTTTACACGTCTGCTCCGTGCCACTGGGACTTTGCGCGTGATGTTGAGAAAAATGATTCTGTGCCTGATATCTGACCATTCCTTTTCATTTCGACACCAAGGCACAAAGAAAGGTTTTTGTACAAGTTGTTCTAGTCTTGTTTACCACAAAGGTAGCATACTTACCTTTGAGCTACCTCGTCGAGGTTCGATTCCTGAACCGATTATAAACCGTCGGATTGGTGCTTCGCATACAGGGTGTTGCCTCACATAGGTTGACCCAAATTAGCTTCAGTTGAATATTCCTCCTGTCGCCAACCCCCCAACAAGGTGGGAATAAGTGGGGGCCTTTAAAGTAGTCATGTGAAAAACTTCATTTTAAGGAGTAGCTGCCAAAACAACGAAAGTACCATTCACACTCACAAAAAATATATATTAAATTACTTTAAAAGGAGTACTTTTGCTTTTGCGACCTGTGGCAATTATGATCGAGTTTAAGTCACATTCCAATAACGGGGCATGTTGTCACACAACATCCAATGTACGAGGTGACTACACCCGGCCAGGAGGGCGGGGGTACAGAATGTGAAGCAAAGCACATCAAGTCTTCACAGAATGAACTCGGATTCGGAGTAAGGCTCTACATGGTTCACATAAATTCTACCACCCGAGGAGGATTGCTTTCTGCGCATTATTTCACAACGCCAGCCACAGGAATGCACAGAATTCTTCCCAAGAGGATGCAAAGGCCCCAGAAATCAAAGCCATAAAGCAAGCAATGTTTATATATATATATATATAATATAATATATATATATAATATTATATATATATATATATATATATATATATATACATATAATGCAGCAATGTGGCTTACTTATTATGCAAGTGAGATGAGGCTATATTCTCAATAATAATTATCTTTCTTGACCATTGATACAAGATACAAGAAAAAAAAAACATTTCAAAAAAATGAAAAAACAGGGAGCTGTAATCTTTTTTAAAAAACAACCAACAAGTAGAAATGACACCACATTACGATGCCACAATACGACACCACAATCTTCTTATGGATTACCATCACGACATCTTTTGACATTTTACTTTTGTTGGGAGGGAATTGGGGGGGGAGGGAATGAACTGATAGGGTGAAGGAGGGATTGTTAAACTGAGGTTTGGTGAAGTGGGTTATTGGTGGATGAGAAAGGCAGAGGGGAGAATGGACCAATGGGGTATGGAGCGAAAGATTGGAAGGAGCAGGGGGGGGGGGAGGAGAGAAGACATCACACCGGGGAAACACAAATAACCTCAATGCATGCCCCTTCCCAAACCATCAGACAAGGGGTAAAGGTCTACCGACACATAGGCCATTGAAATAACTCATCCTCGGGTCACCCACACTACTGCGTCAAAAGTTTTAGAACTCCCCCATTTTTCCAATTTTTCCTGAAATTTAAGCAGTTTCATGTTTCAATGTACTCTGAAATTAAACCCGAGAACAAATAAACAATTGCAGATAAAAAAAAGAAATCATGGAATCGTTTTGTTGAACAGAATTTAATCTAAATTTTTGACTCATCAAAGT
>CM068956.1:62538601-62586816 GCA_035128595.1 Eptatretus atami
TTTTTTTTTTTTTTTTTTTTTTTTTTTTTTTTTTGTTCCAATTTTTCCTGAAATTTAAGCAGTTTCATGTTTCAATGTACTCTGAAATTAAACCCGAGAACAAATAAACAATTGCAGATAAAAAAAAGAAATCATGGAATCGTTTGTTGAACAGAATTTAATCTAAATTTTTGACTCATCAAAGTAGCCACTTTTTGCAGATATAACAGCCGAACATACTCGTGCCATTCTTTCTACAATGGAAATCAAATATTGTTCGGAAAGTTCTTCCCAACACTGTTGCAGAAGTTCCCACAAATGTGTTGCACTTGCAGGTTGCTTTGCTTTCACCCTTCTGTCCAGTTCATCCAAACCAGTTCGATGGGGTTTAAGTCTGGAGACTGTGCTGGCCATTCCATGATTTGAAGCCTACCATCTTGTTCTTTTCTTCTCAGGTAGTTCTGACATAGCGTGGAGGGATGTTTTGGGTCGTTATCTTGCTGTAGGATGAACCCCTGACCAACTAGGCGTAGACCAGAGGGTATTACATGGCGCTGCAAAATGCTGTGGTCGCCCTTTTGGTTCAGGGTGCCAGTCACTCTGTGCAAGTTGCCGACTCTGGATCCAGCAAAGAGCCCCAGATCATCACGCTTCCTCCTCCATGTTTGACAGTTGGTGTCACACACTGAGGAACCATCCTTTCACCTACTCGACGGTATCAACCAACCCTGCGTGATGAACCGAGGATTTCAAGTTTTGATTCATCTGTCCATAAGACCTTACTCCAGTTTTCAGTAGTCCACTGGGGTGCTTCAGGGCCAGACAAGCCACTTTTTCTTATTTTGCCATCTTAGCAATGGCTTTCTTACCTGTCATTTCTTACTCGACCTGTCAAAACTGCAGCTCGAAGTCTTCTCTTCACAGTTGAAAATGAGACTTCCTTACTTCGACCAGTGTTAAGCTGTGCTTGAAGCTGCTGTCCTGTGAGCCACCAATCACACAAGCTGTTGACTCTCAGAAACTTGTCTTCTGATTGTGTTGTGGCTTTAGGTCTGCCAGACCTCTTCCTGTCAGAGTTTCCTCCAGTTTCCAAGTGCCTTTTGATGGTGTAGGAAACTGTACTCACTGACACTTGGCTTCTTTGCAATTTCTCTAAAGGAAAGACCTCCACTTTTAAGGGTTATAATGGCCTGTTTGTCTCCTTTGTTAATTGTCTTTTTCTCCGCCATTATGATAGCAATATACTACTTCCTGCAGTGCAATATTGTCCAAATAATGTTTCAGAGGGTGGAGCAACACAATCTGTTGCAACACTGCTTTTATACAGACAGAGGGTTTGTAACTAATCAACAAAAGTTGGGACACCTGTAGGAATTGTTTGCATCAACTTTCAAGGCTTAATTTACTTCCATTGCTGCAGAACAGCTGTGGTTGCTAACCCATTACTTGTTCCCTGAAAAGGGCCTTTTTTAACACTCTGGAATTTACATTATTTTTCAGTTTTTGGGAACCTAAACTTTTTTTTTAACCTCTGGCAGTTTACCGCTTAGCTTTGTAGTACCATTTCAGTTTATTCACTGGACTTGAACTGCTTAATTTTCAGTAAAAACTGGAAAAATGGGGGTGTCCACATATGCTCTCTACCTGGTATACATTTCCAAAGCTGTCACAATATGGCAACTCCTATTGGCATTGCACCGCAGTCATACTTGGGAGCCTTCGTGGTGCGCGTTTCTGTCTACACTGTCGCTGATGATTCGCCAACAAGCAATGAAACCAGTGCGGTGCCTGAGGGAGCGTGTAGCATTGGGATTCTCATGTATGTGCTCTTTGTGAATGTCTGCAGCTGTAGAGGAACCAATGCAGGGTTGAGAATTAAATTATCTTCCCAGTATTGCTGCAGTACAACCAAACTGAGAAGCAGGCTATCGCTCTCCTAAGCTTACACCCAATAGGCAGGCCTATGAAACTGTTTCGCCAGAAGAAAATCTTTCCGTTCGGTGAATTTCCATGTATCAAAATTAATTATCCCATATGAGGAAATGGGATGATTAAATTTGATATATGGAAATTCACCGAAATGGAAATTCATCATTATAAGTTTAGATAGGTTCCTACGAAACAAAACCTTAACTCTACAATGTGAAAAATATACATATTAATGCAACAAACTTTCTTAAAATACTGTTGCAGAAATGGCCCTTAGTGTGTTACAAAACATAGGATTAGCGCAGATCCCCCATTAAATGCATGTTTAGCCAGGTTGTTCGGTAAATGGATGCTACATGGGTGTCGGGAGGTGTAAGAGGCTGTTCATCGTTGGTACATTGGTGGTGGACCGAGAGGTTCCTCTTCTTCTTCCCCCTCTTCTCCGGCAACAGTCCCCGCCCAGTGTTCTGAGGGGGAGTGGCCTAGAGAAGGAAGTGAAACTGAAGGGAGGAGCCAGGGTTTTTTTTTTGAGGCGAGCGTGCGCCGGGAAAAGGTGGTGAAACTGAGCGCCGAGGTGGCGCGATCGGCTGTACACGGGACGGCTGTGTCTGTTTTCGTGAGGGAACGAGCCGAAAGAAAGGCAGGGAAGGCAACAGAGAAACGACGAGTGTCGAGTCGCGATCTGCTGGATGAGCGGTCAGTTTTGAGGCGAGCGAGTGAAGGAAAAGACTGCAGGAGCACCGGGAAGACGGTGATAAAACTGAAAGCACAGAGTTGGGCAGTCGGGCTTCGAGGTGAGCGAAAAAAGGAAGGGGCAGTGTTGAATCTGCCGGGAGAGAAAACTGGACCTGAGCACGCCGAGCCTGCCTCGGCTGGATGAAAAAGACTGGTGGGGGTCATGATCTGCTGTGTAGGGGACGGCTGTGTCGTCTGCGATCTGCTTCGTGAAGGAGGCAGAAACAACTAGAGGCTGCCTGCACGTCGAGTCGGCGATCGACTTTCATAAGAAGGTCCTCGACACGTTTGTCGATCCGCCTGCCGATCCGCTGCCGGAGCCCAACACCTCGATTTGGCCTGGTCTGGTGAACAGGCCAGGCCTGGACTTGTATACTGGACCTTATGCGAAACCAGCTGAAACCCACCATCGATCTGACGGTCTTGTGGCGTTGACCTTACGCGGGGTCAGAACGCGCGGAGGCCGCGTGCGTGGGCAGTGCGACAAAAGGAGGACGAGCACCATCTTGCCATGCGGCGTGTTCGAGCTGGGGGCTCTAATCCCTGGACATCGGCTTGCCATGAGCCACATTCGTGCCTTTGACACTTTCCTCTCGTCCATGAAACATCACCAAGTACTCTGTGTCTTGTCTGCATGCTGTCCATGTCTTGTTTGCATGTCGTTTAAGGTTTATCTCATTAGAGTTCCCTTCAAAACCCATAATCCGTAGCTCCCTAGTTAAGAACGGGTTATAGATTAATTATAACATTGTCGTGAATGCTTTGCTTGTGTCGTGTTCCCCGATGTCCCCAATAAATCTGGCTGATTCGTATGAAGTTGCCGCTTTGAATTAATTTGTGCCGCGTCGAGGAACGATCCGCTCGATTTGGATATAAAAACCAAAAATGGTTACAGACTGGTAGACTCCGCTCGGTCTCTGACAAAACCAGTCTGTAACCGGAGTCTATTCCCCCAGCTGGCAAGGTACAGGTGTATTTTGGTATCGTGATTCGAGACGCATAACCCGAGAATTGTGCCGAACCAGCCGGCGTTATAACCCCGGAGACGGCGGTGGTTAGGGTGGCGCCGAATCTGTAACATTTGGCTGTCGAGAGTAGGGTGCGAAAACCCAAACTGGTTACGGACAGTGATTGACGCGCTCGTCCGGAATTCCCCCCCACCCCCGATCCGTAACAATACTATGTGTTTGGACTGAGGGGTGGCAGGCCGAGGGTTGACAGGCTCGTCCACATCCCCTGAAGAGGTGGCTGACTGGGGTGTGGCAGGCTTGGTGGCTACATCTGGGAAGTACTAGCCCCATCATCTAACTTAGAGAAATATGCATGCAAGGTTGTCTGCTTTGCATGTTACTTCTTTTCCTTGTGCAGTTTCCTGTCTCAGTTGATTGAATCATTGGTTTACTTGACTGCTCTGAGGCTTCTCTCTCTCTCTCTCTGCAAGGATCATTGTCAGTGAAGATTTGGAGTCTCGCTTTAATGAGAGTGAAAATTACTATCGGTACGTTATTGTGGTTTATGTACTGCAGTAAGGATTGCCAGTAACTGAAGTAATTACAGTTGTAATTACAGTAGTCTGCAAAGAATTACTCCTTAAAACCAGAGATAAAACATAGTTGGAACTGTAGTAGGAACTGTAGGAAAGGGATGCTATTTTTGCCTGGGTATATATTGTTGCGCTTCTACGAAACTGGCACTCCCCCAAAGCAATAGCACCCAACATATAGCAATCCAGAGACAGTTATTTCATTAGTATTTGTTTAGTTAGCCCTTCCATTATGTCTCGTGGGTAAATGTAACAAGGTGTGTTGTGTAGGGCTTTTAGTTAGGTCTTCAATCCCTGATTCTTTCACTTATTTTATTTACTTTTCACACACAAACCTCACCATGCATTCATGCATGCCAGATCAATGATGCTTCCAGAGGAGCAGGAGTAACTAATGCCAACGCAGCCTCATTTACATACGCGCATCATTTCCCAGTTCAAACAGCTCGCCATTAACCAACCGACGCCTCACCTCAGGCCCTCACCACACTTACCATGATACTACATTGCTCACCATAATCACTACAACACCTCTCAAAAATCCCCACAACAACCTACACCTGACCTCTTCACCACAATTGCCTCAACCACTCCCAATGCTTCAATGACTTTACCGCAGACACCACAGTGCTTTGTCCACCTCACAACTGCTGCAACTGCCATCAGCTCCCTGGATGCTCACGACAGTCATTGGAGATGCCGAGGAATGGGGGCATTGCGGATGCCTGTGAGTCAGAACATTTTGGCATGTCGCTTGAAGCACGAGTGTGCGCTGGGACTCATTCGGTGACAACTGGGTAGCTCTAGTGTACAGCTCTGCTAAATAACAATATTCAGGTGGGGTCCAGTGCACGTTCATGGCTAGAGAGCACTCCAGAAAACCTGCGCCCCATGTAAATTACAGAGCTCCATTATGTGGCTGACCCTGGGAGAAACTGAGGCCATTTTCATCTCTGGAATCTGGCGGGGTGGGGCCACTTCTCGAGGTGGCATTTACGTGCCAATGGGGATGTGCATAAATGCCTCCAGGGTCTTTTGATCCGATTTCTGGCTCTTCCTTCACCCCGGGCTCTATAAAAAGAGAGCGGATCAGGGTCATCTTGTCTTTCCGAGCAGAGCGTTGTCGTCTTTTGGTCTTGCTGAACGAGAGCCGAGCCGAGAGGGCAGCATGAGAATGAGCCAGAACAGCACGAGAATAAGCCAGGCGAACAGCACTGAGTCATTGCCGTGGAGTTGCTGGGTCATCAGGTTATCAGTAAAAATCATCAGGTTATCATCAGGTTATCATAAAAAAACCAGGTTATCAGTGCTCGGCTCCCACAGCGTTCCGCAGTCATCATCAATCACATGTACAGACTCTCTTACACATCCTGTTAAGCTATCTCTCACGCATCTTCCTCTCCCATCTGTTGTCTCGTCCACTGTGGATGCATCACTGAAAGAGCATTCATACTTCCTCTTCTGCATCACATTTTGCACCTCCCACTCACACACCATAGACACCCCAGTTTTCTTACCTCCTCCCCCCTCTAAAGCGATTGGGTTACGTAGGACAGTCGACTGCACCAGGTACAAGGACGTCACTTACACATCAACTGCTTCTCCTCTTTCTGGACTATCTCTAATTCCCTCAGGCGTGTGTCTGCTGACGCCTGTAACGTGTAGCATAATTTAAGATTGTAGAAGTTTACATTGGTTTCGCACTACTCTGTGTCCTCTTTTTGTTCAAATAATTCCATTTCTTTTGCCACAAATCCTTACTTTCTCCTGCCGTACATACTTGTGAATAAAACCCTTTATTGTGCCAAATGACCTTTCCTCGCCCTTGCTTAATAATAAATTGCTTATTAATGTATCGATCTGTTCATGTTCGTCTTTTCCCCGATGGTCCAGCAAGGTCCGCACATTAGTTTAGCCAGGAAGTTTTACCCCGTTCATTTTCCCTTGTTTGCCAGCACATGCTGACTGTCCTGCTCGGCAGTAATCTGGGTGTGCACTGAGGGCATGAGACCCTTATTGGTTTGGCCATCCACAGGTAAGGTATCACGTGAATTAGTGTAACCCTGCCTGGATTGGCAGTGCCAAATGGCGTTCATGGTTGCTAAGCAACCTGCCGGTGCACGGAGTTATCTGTGCACGGTGGCCTCAGGACCGAGCGTTCCAAAGGGACCCGAGTGCTTCCCCTCATGGTGAGCCTCAAACCCCGAGTCCGCAACAATATATTTTCTGAGATGCAAAATTTCTGCTGTAGCAATTCTTACTTCCGTATGTCGAAATGTAATCCCCAATTACTCATTTTTGTTATAGCAAATTTCCAGATATTGAATGTTCTGTATATCAAGGGTTTACTGTATACATTCAGCACATATGGAACATTACATTGTCCAATGAGACTAAGAATAACATCACTCTGTATTTTAAGCCGATTTATCTTGCTGATGACGCCATTAGTCTGAAACATGTATCCAAGACTGATGCTCAAATTATACAGACACAAACACTTCCTCGTATGGATTTCTATCTTTCATAATCTGCGGTGAGATTCTCTCTTGACATTCCAGTGCATTTTATAGTGCCTGGCACCAGCCATACTCAAGCGGCTCAATGTTGATAGAATCAATTACATTTCTGGATGAAAAATTCATCAGTGCATGAATTATAGATTTAAACAACATCCTATCCTTTACCCTGTGAATGTCAACAAGAGGATTGCAGCATATAGTATGTGGTTGTCATCCTCTTTCTGATACATATCAACAATATGTCCACCACTCTTAGATAATCATTTATTCCACCGTTCAAACAGCACAGCCTAATAATGGGTGCAGTGCTTTTCTGTCCGAATGAGATAGGCCACAGGTGCACGTCAGGATAGCTACGAACTATCAGTCTGGTGAAGCATTTGGGATGACATTCATGAATGCTCTTAGCTCTGCCTCTCAGGAAATTCGGACAGTCACGCTTCGCCTGAGATGGGATCCCCGGAGCATTTAGCATTCTCAAATCAGTGGCAATCTATCACAGATGCACAAATAGTTACCTTTGAAAGAGGATAAAAAAAATTCTTTCCACCTCCTCCTCTTCCCTCTTCCATTCCTGGCACTTAACTATTCATTTCCATTGTGTACATGCATTTTGGTCTTCCCTTCCCCTTTTAACCATCAGTCTGTAACGCTGATTGCCCTTTTTCACTCAGTTCCTCCATGAAACTAGTCCTCTGTAAAAAAATTTTTTAAAGACTGTCGCTTTTTTTTCTCTCCCAAATGCTTTCAAGCTCCTGGGGGAGGGGGGGGGAACTATGAACGGGGCAAGCCTCAAGAACAGACCAAGCTTTTCTTAATGTTGCAAAACCTAAAATTCAAGGAAAACACCAGGAACTCTCTTTCGACAATATAGCCCCAACTCCGTCAATTTGTTGAACCCACTTCTTATAATTGGCAGTCATTGAATCTTTACTTGGTGATATAGATGTGGTTAAACGGCTATCAAGGAGGGGCTTCGTGCAGTACCTCCATTGTTCTACCGCAATGGCTTCCGAGGAAGAAATTTATTCAGCTTTCGATGCAGCCAACTTTCCTGCACAAAAGCAGTCGTTTAGCAACCAAGTCATGGTGTATCGCAATTCACAATGCCATTGTTACTTGCTGGTTACAATTCACAATACATCTCATCACATTTAAAATTAATATATAAATAACATACATTCAAAGTATGGGCTGCTCAAGCAGGTAAACAATGTGCTTAATCGATTGCCATTTCCTCACCATTGTTAAATCCAAAGCAATAATTTTGATTTGGGCTAGGGTACCAGCACACAAGAAGCCTGCTCTTTTCAAGAACAATAGGATCTTAACCTTGCACAAGCAAATGGCAGACGATGAGACAGCTGGCTTAACACCGTCCCCGAAAAATGGATTACTCTCTATGAAGCGACGATGCCGCCCATGAAGCACCAAGACAACTTGACGGATCCTATTAAATCACAAATCAAACACATTCTGGACCACTCAAAAGCGAGCATGTGACCTCTGAGCTACCAATGCTATTTGCAATTTCCTTTGTAATCTCGATATCTTGTCCAAGCTGTTATTATAGATGCATGCACTTGATCAAATTTTGAGGAAATGGTCCTCTAATCCTGCTACATCAATGTGCAAGTCTTGCGATCAACTATATTATTGTTAATATCATGCGGTCCGCACGTCCAACAGAAGGAAATAGTCTTCACATGGAAAGGTAAATAATTATTGTGCTAAGAGAGTCACCCCAAAAGTTCCGTTACCTAACCTACATAGTGGACATATCGTGCAGTTGACAAACCTTATTTGTATCAAGTTATTTTAAATAATCTGTCCCCTTCAATGCACTTCTTGCAGAGGTCAAACAACTTTTGTTTCATCCCCACACAGAAGACCTCCTTCTGACGTCTCCTTAACTCAGTAGTCATGGCTGTGTTAATCTCTTCAGCGGACGCTTCAGCGAACATCTTCCTCAACCTCATTCTTGGACTTCTTTTGGATGAAAATAATTTGGAATTTTTGCATATTTCTTCCACATCACCATTAATTTAATGCTTTACTTTAGCCTTTCTCCTATCCCATGGACATGTCCCTTGGCACCAAAAGCCATTGTTTTAATTCCAGAAGCAAAACAAATAGTTGGAGAAACTTGGAGTTTTAACAGCAATCAAATCAGGAGAGGTTAAACATATAATTTTTTGATCACCTTTAAAACTTTTGCTTTAAAAAGCTCGAAGCGGGGTGGCAAAACACTTTGGACAACCCTCGTGTTTGAACAATAAACATTGAATCTTGTGCAAAATATCAAAGTCCAATGTGCAAATTGCTTTTTCACTTTTTCTTTAAATTATTATTATTATTGATATTTAGGATCACCATTATCAATACTATATGACCAATGACATTCTGGATGCGGCCTGGCAGGATAGCACAAAAAAATACGTACACTCGCCTCGGTTCGAATCCTGAACTAGCTATAAGCTGCCACCCTGGTGTTTCGCAAGCAGGGTGATGCATCACTGTGTGTGCAGTCTCTTCGATATACATTGAACTGGATGTCCCATCGACCAGCATTAGTTGGTGGATGTGAAACACCCCATGGTGTCCTTCTTAAAGAGTAGGTGAGTTATCGCTGACACCATGGCTAAGTGCCAAATTTCTATCACCTTCAGTTGCAGGTCACATTTGACCAGCTAATTCGTGAAAGACTGTCAAAAACGTTCCCAGGCCGACCCCACACGGAGGTGCGTATAATTGTGGCCGTTAAACAATTAGCAATAGTAGTAGAATGACAATCTTGAGGTGCTGCACGGACCGGTTACTGACAATCATGAATGTCAGTCAACGTGTGCAGAATTTGATTCCCCAAACGACATCAGGAAAGAAATGGAATACAGTAGAGTAAAAATCTAGGGCGGGGGGGGGGGGGGACTATATCTGCAGCAGATGGTGTGAGAAGAGCAAGCAAGACCAAGAACAAAAAGACACACAAAATGCTCATATAACTACGAGTGACAACAACCAGGGAAAGGCTGAGAGATTCAAATAGAAAACAGTCCTGTAAATTATATGTGGTAGGAAACCAATGACCCACTGCCCTCCACATCCTGCTCAAGCTGTAAAGAACTCCACAGAATGAGCCAGTGTGTGACCATCCCATGATGCTCGACGGCCGTGCATTGTACTCCAGCCGAACACGTGACGAGCCAAAATGCTTCAAACAAATCTTCCGCATCACCATGGATCAGCTATATCGGCCCAACTCAAAACAACCCATTGCCGCAGATTCTTACAAAGCAATCCACAGATGGCAAACAGTGAGCGATGCTTTCTCAAAAGCCAAGATGGAGCTTTGACAGCTATGTTACTGTAATTTTTCCAATCTTATTGGTGCTCTTTGGTGATGAGAAAAGTAAACTAATACTTCAGCCACTGTAAAGAACAAATAAAGAGTCATTCGTTGGCGTTGTTGGCAGGACAAACGTAAAAGCTGGAATGCAACAGAATGTAAATGAGTAGCCTGGATGAGAACTCCAGAACATACCTCCAAGCAATAAATATAAAAGGAATGGATGAAAATCATGCTCAACGTTCTGAAGAAACTGAATAGTTGAACCAATACCATTTCCTGAACATTTTTTCTGCAAATCTGGACGTTTTTATGAGGCTTTTGTTTTCCTGCTTCATAGTATTCACAACCCTCGTCGGTTGCTCGCCGTTTACCTATGGATGTAAAGTTTACTCCGACAGTAAGCATGAACCCTCAGCCACATTTACAAAGTGCAGTTGGACCTGTGCGGAAAGAAATCTGGGCAAGCCGATGCCCATGGCTGCCCGAGCACGTGGCCATTAAGTCATGCCTTGAGCATCTTACCATTTCCTCGGAACAGAGTCTCCAAAATGTCGGGCCTGCATAATGCAATTTCCAGCGGCGCGCGTCTGGGCATGGCTGGAAATGCATAGCGACAGGTTCCTGTTGTTCGAGCCAAGTCACTGATCCGAGAGAACTCCAGCCCCCAGCAATAGCAGACTGCTGCGGTGAGGTTTCCACTACACGCTACGATTCATTCCCTTCTGATCAGAATACGATACAGGCCTAGTCAAACACCTTGCAACTGAAAGCTTTGTTTTTGTCTTGCTCGTGCGATGTAAAGGCACAAACATATCCAAGCCTGAGATTTAAAAAATTCTGACTTGACCATGTCCCTTTGGGATTGTTGTTACAAATTATTCGCAGCGATCTTTGCCCCTCATAGTCAATTTTGAATTCTGAAGCTGTTTTTTTTTGTTTTTCCGCATTTTTTGAGCTGTGATGCCTCACAGATATGGTCAATAGACCTGTTCCTACAAGTAATAGAAATGTCCACAAGGTAGTACCATACGAGTTCCATCAAAACCGGTTCACATTGTGCTCATTAAAGGCCCACGTGTGAAGGCAGAGAAACAAACAAAAAAAATAAAATGGGAAAACTCTGAAACGCCAGCAAGTTGAGTTCTTTCTTTCCATTCTCACTACACACCAATATGTTTAAAGTAATGGTAAAAACCACAACTCAAGCTGACCCCATCGTCCTCCACATTACCATTCCACGCTCCTCTATGGTCCACGGCAAATTGCTTGGCCACCATTTCTGCCTTTATGCACACCTGGATTAAGGAACGCAGATAAAGGAATGAGTAACACTGCCGAGCTGATGCTCAGAGTCGACATCTTTACTGAAAGAACGAGATTTCAAAAAATAAATAAATAAATCACCATCTTCAAAGTGTTCTCACTTAAGAGCTTAAAACTCCAAGTGAAGGATGAGAACCCATTGAAGCCTCCCTTCCCCTGAATATTTCCTGCAGCTGAAAAGATCATAAAAAATTTCCACCAACGACATTAAAATATTCGACTCCATCTCTTGCTTTCAAGGATTTGCTCCGTCTGTCTTAAAGGAGATCCAGACAGGAAAGACACTTTGATGTTTTCAAGCAATGGGAGACATCTCACAAGCAGAATGCAGCTTCCTGAGCCGAAAGAGACTCACCTTTCCATCGAAAGTAGCGGTCGCCCCAGGAACTACACGTACATTCCGCGGGGACAAGGCAAAGGCTGGTGGGTACAAAGGCGTCCGTTCCAGCCACACCGAGGCCTTGGACACTTGCGTTGACTTGAAAGCACCGTGCCCGTCCCCCATTCTGACCCTGGAGATAAATTATCCAAAGGAGCAGGTCCGTCCTGGTTGAAGAGAGGCAACAGATGATCTCCATTTGTAATACGACTGCAGGGACCAATTCTTCATGCCAAAAGTCAAACTACAACTGTGTAAGCAAGACAAATATGCTAGCATATAAATTATTATATCTTATTGGTGTTGTGATGACACAAATTAGGATTAGAGTAGTGAAATCGGATTGACATTGCAGGCTGCTCCTCAACTTCTCACAATGCACAGAATGATGACATTTATTTGAATATGGGTTTTTAAGACACACCGAGTGGTTTCTGATTCTGATGTACCATAAGCCGTTACAGAGCGTCGGTGCTGCCGAAGTAGTTTCTTGGCAACGGTTATACTGGGTGGTTTGCCATGGCCTTCCCAGCAGTAGTTCGGGGCAGGAATTTGCCATTTGTTCAGGGTGCCGGCGATAGCTCACCTACTCTTCGCGAAGGACACCATGGGATCTTTAACATCCACCAACTAAAGCTGGCAGACGGGATGCCAGTTTAACATCCATCAGAGGGACGGCACACGCATTGATGAATCACCCTGCCTGTGAAACACCAGCATGACAGTTTATAGCTGGGTCTGGATTCAAACCCAGGCGAGACAGCTTGGAGGCAATTGTGCGTACCTCTAGGCCATACTGCGTACCTCTAGGCCATACTGCCAGCCCCAACGATTGGTTGCAATTGACAAAAATAAATAAATAAATAAATAAATATATTTTAAAACTTTCTTCTTATTATTCTTTTTTACACAATAATCCTAAGCCACCACCCCACCTCACAACCTACCTCCTCCCCGATAAATCCTCCCCCAACTTCCCTCCTTGCTTTTCATGCTATTCAGTACAAGTAGCTGCTGAAAATCTGATTCTTCACACATTGCCTGACCAAAAGTGAAATTAATATTTAAAATATTCTATATTAAAAAGGAATGAGTTGCACTGCCTGTAGCAACCGCTCACTAAACATGTTCACTGAATGAAAAAGATTATTGAAAAATCACAATCTTCAAGTGTTCTCACTTAAAAGAGTTTAAAACTCCAAGTCAAGGATGAGAACCCATTGAAGCCTCCCCTGAATATTTCCTTCAGCTGATAAAGTTTTTTTTAATTTTAATTTTCCACCAACGACATGAAAATGAGGATCCAGGATGGGCACTGCCGATGGAGCAGGACACCACAATCAGGACCAGAAATAACTGGTCTAACATTTCAAGGTGCTATCGATGGATCCAGACAATATTTAATAATCACATTTCTTTTCATAAAGCAAGTACTTGTCCATGCTGCAAGCAATATTTCCATTTTGGATGCAAAGAGCTTCAGGATTAGACTTCAGACCAATGGAAACGTATCGCATGGTTAGATTAGTGATCATTCACTTTGTAATTGGATGGAAGGCAGGAAATTGTGAAGAAGTCAACAACTGGCAACAACCTTATGAGATCATAAATTAATCCGACAATGCTTACAGGCTTACAGCATAGCTCAGGAGGTAGTGTACTTACTTTTGAGCCATCTAGTCTGGTTTGCTGACTTGACTTTGAAGCTTTATGCTTACACAAGCAAGGTGCCACATCAATGTTAAAGCCGTTCTTAGGATGGGGTCATGACTGGCACATGTAACATTGACTTGTGGTTGTTAAATATCCCATGCCTATATCTTTCAAAATGAGTATGCCACTTTCTATGGCTAGTGCTACAATATTGGATGGGTCGCCACTCCGACACAGGAAGTCAGGGCAGGAATTTGGAATTTGTTCACCGTGCCGGCGGTAGCTCGCCAAGGACACCATGGGATCCTTAACGTCCACCAACTAATGCCAGGAGATGGGATGCCCAGTTTAACGTCCATCCGACCGAGGGACAGCACACACACGAATGAATCACCCTGCCTGTGAAACACCAGGGTAACAGTTTACAGCTAGTTGGATATTCGAACCCAGGCGAGCAACAGCTTAGAAGCGAGTGAACGTACCTCCAGACGATCCTGCCGGCAGTACATTTGGGCAAATTGTAAATGTTCCCCCTGGTTATCAGCAGCACCCTGCGATGGACCAGTAAACTTTCAGGATTATGTCTTAGCTATGGAAACATTCTGGACTGGTCATGCGCACCTGATGTGGCTTGTGACTTGTTACTGTATATCATCCAGAAACTCAGAGTCAATGTCCCAAAATTACTTAACTCGCTATTGTGTGAAATGTTAAGCTTCATTGATGAATAAAATCATATACTATGACTACAAGCAATTCTAAACTATAATATACAAGATATGCACCTATTCCCCAAAAGTTTCTGCAGTTTCCAATTATTAAAAGTCACATTATATTGTTGGCAGGTGAAGCATCAAATTCCATCTCACTTCCTACCTAATGGGAGGTATAATGCAAACTATTACAGAAGTGGCTATTTATATATTACACATGAAAGTACAGCATAGGACATTTTGACACCCATACCCTTCAATGTGTGACGTCATGTATGGCACACCCCTCCACATCCCCAACCTATTTTCTCAACATCGTTTCCTTTGATCCATGATATCCTACAAGCTTATTGTTTTTTGTTTTTTTGGATTGAAAAATAACTTCTCTCCAAATGGTTAAAATTATCCTGGAGAAGAAAGATATTCTTTCATCCCCACCCAAACACGAGGGTTTACCAAGCCATATCACTATTTGCAATTGTGACAATTCATTTCTCTTAGGTTCAAACTCACCTCATTGACACGTACAAACGGGAGAAGGAAGCTTGAACGTTTACAAAAACAAACAAGAAAAAGAGCAATCAGAGATTGCAGATCCTCGCCAGGACATGTTTTGTGTGGTGTTTGTGTGGTTTATTTTGTTTTGTGTTTATGTACTGGTGTGTTACGTAATTAATAAGGCACAATTAGAACTGCCACTTTATAACTGCTGGCAATGAAGACCGGGTACCAAGACATCCCGCTTCGATGCAACCCCGCTTGACCCCGACTGATGACGTTTATTATTCAATTCAATTCAGAATTAGATGAAAATAAATTCAATTCAAATCAAATGGAAGACCAAATAGGTTCAGTCCTGCACTGGGGTCATCAGAAAGAACCCGAACAAGCAAAGAGCAAAGATTAAGTCATCAGGAGGAACCTAGATAAGATTCGGGTTTCAGCTGCTACTCCTCTACCCTCAAACCCACCAAGGCACTGCCAAGTGAGCCTTATTCAAAAATAAATAAATAAATAACCCAGATTCAAAAAATTTAATAATCCTGGCTGCCGCACCATGCGTCAAATCAGGTTGAAGTTTAAAATATCTATTCCACATCACTACTAGATCATAAATGTGAAGTTTCACATCAATTGATTAAGGGATTCAAGAGAAAGAATTTTTTTTTAAGATCTTCGCTCTGTCCAACATGGCAGCTAGACCATGTGACATCAATTATTCGTGAATACCCTGGTATTGACAAGGCTTGGAGAAGATTTGTGTGAAGTTTCCCTTCGATTTGTCCAGCCGTTCTAGAGAAGAAGATTTTTTATGGGTTTTAGGGTAAATCCAATATGGCTGCCAAACCATGTGACCTATGACATCATATGTGTGAAAACTTTGCTCCTCATGGATCGGTGGTCCTACATGTAAAGTTTCGCCTCGATCTGTACAGCCATTTCAGAGAAAAAGATTTCTTAAGGTTTAAAAAAACAACAACAACATGGCTGCCAAATCACGTGACCGATTACATCATCATTTTTTTTTTCTGCACACCATTTTATCCCTACATGACCCTCAAAAATTTTCATACTGATCATATGTAGCATTCTACATATGCAATTATGATGCCATAACGAAGGCACCTATGACGTCATAAAAAAATCACATATTCCCAATGAGGAGTACTTGCCTTGTGCCAAGTTTAAATTTTTTCCTTGGTGCGGTTTCAGGGATACAGAGGTCTAAAGTTTTTCCTTTTTTCCAACATGGCTGATGCACCACATGACCTATGATGTCATAGTTATCATGAAAACAGTCCACATGAGTCGTCGCTCCTATGGTGAAAATTTTGTGTCAATACAACAGGCGGTTGCAGAGAAAAACCGTACTCACGTTCTGTGCGGACAAACAAATGAAAAATCACTCAGTTGGGTGTGCGCTGCCGCTCGCCACGTCTCCACAGGGCGAATCCCCCTTACCCGTGGCTAATATTTTAAACCACCCATTAGCCACTGTGGCTAATCCATGTTTTAGTGGTTTTTTTTTACAGTTTTAGACGAAGTTTGGGTGATTTTAGCACAGAATTCAACCTTCGTTGAGACGGCCGAGACGGTCGCCATTTTGTATGTTTTGATTACGGGAATCACGCGTGATTTCGTACAAGCTTATATATACTAACTTTAGTAGTTTTAAACTAGTTTCTAGTAAAAAAAATCGACCGAAATTACGCATGATTCCCATGATTCTCGTCTCAAAATTGTATTTAATTTTTTTGAAAAAATTTTTTTTCCCGGAATGATTCGGCATGATTTGGTGCTACTTGGCGCTACATGATTCGTTGGGTCAGTGGTTGCCAGGTGAGTTTTGACACAATCAGTAGTAGTACCTGTAGTAGGACGAGTTTGTTTGGATGAGAGAGTTTGATTGGCATGAGGTTGGTCCTCCTGGTCCACAACCACCCCCATCCCCCACTACCACCTACTAAAGGCACAACGACCATACCCCCCCCCCACACACACACACACACACACACACACACACACACACACACACACACACAATCACCACCATCCCTCACAATCACCACCTCCCCTGATGGTCGTTCATTCAACCAATCTCACACGTCAAACTCACTCATCCAACCAATCTGAACAATCCAACTCACTCATCCAACCAACCTCACCCATCAAACTCACACATCCGCCTTAAAAGTAACTTATTATTTCATATTGCTAAAAAAAAACTTTTGAATAAAATATGTGGCTATTTCCTTTCTCTGTGGCTAATCATTCTAAACCTGGATTAGCCACAGTGGCTAATTCCTTTTGAAAGCCAGAGCACACCCAGCTCAGAATGACACTTCGTGAAACGGAACAGCAGTTGGTAGAGTGCATACCTCCTCCGCCAGGCTAAACAGTTTAAATTTTGTATCCCACCGATAGGTCGGATCTGAATTCGGACCTTCACCAAAATCGAATCGCCTTGTTCTCATCATTGAACCAACTCATCCACCTAGTTTTGTCACAAGTCATCCACACTTTTAGAGATATCATGCACCACCATAGTTTTTGGTCCCATCTCTCAATGGTGAAGAATCACCTAGAAAAATTCTCGTATCTGGATCCGGATTCAGATCTTCACCAAAATTGAATCAATTAGTCCTTTTCACACACCCAACAAGTCCACAAAGTTTCTGTGGAATCCATCCATAACCTTTTGAGATATTGTGCTATGTATCGTTTTTAGCCCTATTTCTCAATGGTGAAGAATCACTTAAAAAATTCTCAGATCCGGATCCGGATTCGGATCTTCACCCAAATTAAGTGTTGCTGTCCTTTGTCGGTCACCTTCACACATAAAATTTCAGAACGATTGCTTGAAAACTCTGTCCAAAAATCGTGTGACAAACAGACAGAGACAGAGACGTTGCAGACCAACTGACTTTGCAAAAAAATTTGTTCGCCAAGTGGCAAACGGATCTAAATGCAATACCGTCTCCTCTGGCGAGGGAAATGACTTAATTTAATGGCAAGCATGTTTATAAATCACTGCAATTCCCATTTTAATTATCCCATGTTCACATTCAATTAGTTATCCTCAATTATCACACATGAATGTTAACTTCCACAAACTGGTAGAGATTATATGGTTCCACAGGCATGCAGAAATTACAAGTCACAAATTCATGCCGGTGGTACACCACCATGTCAAAGCAACACCTCGCAACCCCACCCAATCATTTCTACCAACTAATTCATCCCTATCTAATCAAACCATTTGAAATCCAGTCTACAGCAACTGTGTTCCTTCCCTCCCATCCTCTCTCTTCTTTTCCTATTAATTTATTTCCTTGTTTATTGTGTCCAACTGTGGCCCATTTCCCACTATAGAGCCCCGTCAGTAGACTATAATTTAACCCTCTGTCACCTTGCTTTTCCATGAGCCTACATTTTGTACACAAAAGGTTATAACGCCCCAAACCATCATGCTGTCACTGGCAACATAGACTGATTATGAGAAGGAGCGATTCAAATTTGGTTCTTTTTCAAGAGTGGACTGACACGAGTGTCGTGTACTGATACTTGTGATAATAATAATCTAAATAATATTAAGTAATAATAAGATAATAATAAGTAAGATAATAATAAGTAACTCCCACTTACACGTATATCAAGTGTATTGTCAGTGTCCCCTTTCCCAGCATAATGGTGGTGACTATATGAGGCGCCGCGAGGAGGAGTGATGTAAGGGCCACATCGGCCATTTTGGAGTTAATGCCCATTATAGCACTATTTTAACCCTTACCCTATCATCCGAGCCTATCATCATCATATCATAAAAAAAAAAATGTCGCTTACATCACTCCTCCTCGCGGGGCATCATATGGGACTGGGCAGACCACCCATGACAAAGGGAACAGCAAAAAAGAACAGCAACATAACAAAAGGAACAGCAAAAAGAGGGGTTTTATGCCAGGTGTTGGCTTAATGGTTAGGGTGGTGGGCTTTGGATCCCAGAGTCCTGAGTTCAAATCCCGCTTTGTCGTTGAATTAATACCAGATGGGGCTGACTCAGCCTGTCATCCTTCCGAGGTCGGCAAAATGAGTGCCAGCTTGCTGGTATCCTGTGTCAGAATGGCGACCCGTCCAGGATTGTGCCCAATAGCCAAGGAGACTGCTAAGGCAGCACCAATGCTCTGAACAGAGTATGGTCCCAATGGATGGAAAAAGAGGAGGAGGGAAATGCCAGCAGCAGGGCCGATGGAGAAAATAAACAGATGGACCACAATGGATGCGGGTGAAGATGAGGAGTAATGGAGAATGCAAGTGGTTGACAGGATGGAGACAGACGCAAAAACATGATTTGGGGGTGGTTTAAAGAGGGTGGAGAAATCATGGTTTTGAATGGGGGATGATTTGAGACGATGGAGAACAGGTCAGGTCAGGTATAGTATGGCAGCATGCGCTGGAGCAGCGCGCCACTACGTCCACTTTCCGCCGGTACTCCAGGGGCCTCCGTCTGGCCATCCCCCAGGCAGATGCCTGGCCCATCCCCATCTCCTTGAGATGCCGATCAACCTGCTGCAACCACAAGGCCGTGGTCAGCCCGTTGGCCTCCTCCACTCACGAGGCTCCCTTGCTAAGAGAATCTGGTGAGCGGGATCAGTGTCAGGAAAATGAGCTACATGTCCATACAGCCGCAGCTGATGCTCATGGACTATACAAGTAACAAATCTCATCTGAGTCTCTCTCAGCAACCGCTCGTTGGACACAAAGTCTGAACAACGATAGCCAAGGATTCTCCAAAGGGACTAAGTATCGAAGGAGTTAAGTCTCCGTCTCAGATCACTGGCCAGAGTCCAAGTCTCACATCCGTAGAGCAAGACTGGAAACACCAAGGACCTGAAGACTCGGACTTTCGTTGTTCTGCACAGGTACCGACAGTGCCACACCCCATGATTCAGTGAATCCATGACTCCCCAGGCCCAACCCGGACGTCGATTGACCTCTGGCTCAAGGGAAGTGAATCTCTCAGTGACCTCAACATCCTCACTACAAACAGGTACAGACAAGACAGCAGCATCCAAGATGTCATTGAAAGGCTGGAAATCCTCTCCAGAATCCAGTCCGTACAAGTGCTGAAAAGTGTGGGGGCCAGTACACACCTATGACGAACTCCAGTAACAACTGTAAATAAGTCTGAGATGGAACTACCACACCTCACAGCACTCTCACTACCCGATTATAGTTCTGACATCAGATTCATCAGTTTTGGTGGCACCCCACGAAGACCGAGAATCCTTCAGAGGGCATCCCGATTCACTGAATTGAATGATTTGCAGAGATCAACATAGGCTGCAAGCAGCCCCTGCCGAAACTCTTGCCTGCATTCAGTGAGGACCCGAAGAGCAAGGATATGGTCATTCGTTGGCCTCTTTGGTGGAAAGCCTCACTGCTCTGGTCACTGGTGCTCAAGCAGATGGTAGCGAATCCTATCAAGAATTATCTGAGCAAAGACCTTGCCCGGCACTGAGAACAGTGTCACCTGCAGTAGTTGTTGCAGTCCTGGCAATAACCTTTCCCTTTCCAGAGTGCAACAACAAGGCCCTTCTTCCAGTCAGTTGGGATGATGCCTGTTTTTGAAACAGAGCACAGAACTGCATGGATTGACATGAGTACAGCATTTCCACAAGCCTTGAGAAGATCAGCATGGATGCCACAGACCCCAGTTCAACCAGTTCACCACAGCCTGTATTTCCACAAAAGAAGGTGGATCACAGTTGATTGGAGGGTCAGCAATAGAGATAGTAACAACCCTGACATGCAACTCAACAGCTGGTGGGTCAGCCTGGTACAGCCGTTCAAAGTAACCGCCCCAGTGAGCCTTCACTTCGAACTCCTCTGTCAAGAACCCACCACCCTCTGCTCTAACCGCAGGACACTGAGGGACAGGCTTGGAGGAACGTAAAGGCACAAATTCCCCTTTAACAGGACAAGAATCACTTGAAAATAGGTGATGCTTCACTCCATCACAGATTCCTCACACATAGGCCTCCTTGTCCACCCTCAGCACATTTACCATTTTTCACCTCAACTCCCTGAAGAGCTCAGCTCTGCCATTAAGCCTGGCCCTGTGACTCTGGTCAATGGTATCCAGTGTCCTTTGAGAGACAAAATTCCTCTTTGTCATTTGGTGAGTTCCAAGACATCCACCGGCAACATCAAGGATGGTAATCTTGAAGGCACTCCACGACTCTTCAGGATTCCCCAAAGCACCAAAACCCACAAAATCCCCACTTCACCCATTTGCAAACTCCTCAGCTACCCTCTCATCCTTGAGCTTTCCAACATCCAGCCTCAGCTGGGAGGGTACCATTTTCCCGGATTTAAGATGCAACTTCAGAGTTGCTTCAACAAGCCTGTGGTCGGTGTTGAGGAACTGGGCACTCCAGTGGACCCTGCAGTTCTGGATCATCCTCCAGCGACCATCAACGAACACATGGTCAATCGCCGTTGCCACACCACCAGCGTTGGAATACCAAGTCCAGTGATGAGCCTGTGGGCGCTGAAACCATGAACCAGCCACCCTAAGTCCATGACTTCTTGCAAAGTCAAGGACCTTAGTGCTATTCTGGTTCACAGTTACAGACCCATGGGGACCAACACATGTATCATAACCATCCCTATCAGTTCCAGTTGATGCATTGAAATCTCCCAAGACTAGAAGAGTATCTCGCCTGGGGCACTGATCAACCACAGACTCGAGCTCAGCATAGAATGTGTCCAGGTTGAGATCACTTGCCTCATTTGGAGTGTATACAGACACCAGGGAAACGACACCCAAGGAGTGATGAATCCTCAGTCTCATAATACGCTCCTTGACCAGTGTTACCTCAATTATCATGGGAGTAAGCTTATTGGACACAGCTTCAGCAACGCCTTGGGCGTGGTAACCATCGGAGCGACCAGACCAATAGTAGGTGTAACCACCCACCATGATCTTGCCACTATCCAGTCTCCAAACCTCAGAGAGTGCTGCAATACCGATGTTCAAACGCTTGAGCTCAGATGATAACAGACAGGTGATCATCCTTTCTTTGGGATCGGACTTTCCAGCACCCACCCAAAAGGACCGCCTCAGGTTAACTCAAGGAGACTGGTCTGGTGGATGATTTCTCAGCATGGTCTGGTGGCAGACACCACACACACCTCCACAATCTGACCCAGGAAGTTTATCCCATGCTTTTCCTCCTATCAAAGAATGGGAGAGAGGGAGTGGAAAACTTCAAAAGAAAATAAAGGAGAGAGAGTGAGTGTGAAGGCTTTGCCCCAACCTCGACGTCCGGTGAGCTGCCCTGCAAAGGGCAGCAGCACAGGAGGTACTTCCATGGAGTGTGTTTTCAGTTTTCTTTGCGTTCATGGGTTTTGCGGAATGAAGCGTTTCATGGTGGCTGGAATGCAAATCCTGCCACCAACCTCCTAAAAAAAAAGTAACCCAACTGCAGGAGGATGTCACCAGATAAAGTTGGGCACGAGATATGAATGGCCGTTGGCTCACAAGGAGCTCCTCCACCCTTTGAGGAGTTTTGTTTTTAATCCTGCTGGGTGTCCATATCCATACACCCTCCTCACCAGGAAACCTGGTGGGGGAGACGGTTTAGTCGCCGACAACCCGACCATGGAACAGGTTAGTACAGGTTTACATGGTACTTGCAGCAAGTCACAGATCTAATTTGGCCTAACCTGACAAGATGGAGAACAGCTGTCTTAAATACCTGGAGGGAAGAAAGAGATTGAAGAAAATGGGGAAGTTAGTTCCACAGGTGGGAAAAAAGAAGGGCAAATGAGTGGAGGTGAGCAGTAGTTCTGCACTTTGGCACTTTCACTTGGAGGAGATTGCTGGTGGATCGTGTGCACCCTGCAGATGCCTGGGAGAGGGAGGGGAACACAGCACAGAGAGGGTAGAGGGTGCAAGACCAGAAAGGAGGCGGAAGAAGACAGAGAGACCACCGATTTTTTGGTGATGGTGAAGTGAGAGGCCAACAGACTCAACTTCATCGTGGGAGATTCCAATGATCTTGAAGGCCTTGGTTTCCACAGCATCAAGAGAGATCATGGCTAAAAGGGAGACCCAAGAGTTTGAGTGACTGAACTTCTTTGAGAGAGTTGTTGAGAGTAGATAGGAGATCGGAGGGTTTGTGGAACAGTCCTTTCAGAAAGAGAGAGTGAGTGTGTAAGATTTCTCAGGGTTAAAAGTCATATTCCAAGTGTTTGACCAGTTTGTAATTTTGGCAAGGTCTGAAGAAAGGAAAGAAGCTGTTGCCTGTCTGTCTGAAGGATGAGGAATGTCACTGCTGAGAGTGGCATCATCAGCAAAGAGAAAAAGATCTCCAATCCAAAACCATGACATTTTCTACTGTCGTTAGCCCACAACCCCATTCATTTTTGGATGAATCTGTGCATAAGGAAAAGCAGGTGTCTGTGGGGCAATTTCAAGGCTGAGATTATATCAAGGGCGGTAAATATAACATATAGGAGACCAGTCCTGAAGCCAGTTTTCCTGAGTGAACTGCCAGACTCGCTGGCACCGAGGCTGTTCTCTGAGAATGGGTCGCGAGATGTTGACCTTCACAAGCACATGACGAGATGAACCAATTGGGACAGAGGAAGCGTAAGATACTTTGGTGGGGAAATTGGTCATCACCAAATCCAGAAGGGAGGATTTTCTATTGATATAAATCCAGGTGGGAAAGTTCACAGATTGATTCAGTCCCATGGAGTCACAAAAGCCCCTTTCAGAAGTGCCATGGCTGGTGAGAGAGGTACCAACACCCAGTCAATTAACATGGTGACAATTGAAATCACCATATATGAGGAAGAGAGAGTTGGGGTGAGTGGTTAAAAGTTGGTCCACGTCATCTGAAAAAGAGACTTAGATGGAGTCATCACTGTTGGGAAGATGGTCCAACACAGAGACAAACGTGAGGAGGTGGGAGTGGAGGGGAAGTCACAGCCAGAGGTACTCCTGGGGTTTGGAAGGTGTAAGAGCAGTACACAGAGAGTGAGAAATGGAGTTCTTGATGTACAGTGTGCCGTCAGGACGGGGTTCAGCTCAATCAAACCAGTGGAGAAAATAGCCAGACAGAGAGACCAAAGAGTCAGGGACATCCTGTGGGAGGAAGGATTCTGTTAAACAGATAATGTCTGGTTCATTGGCAGTGGACTGTATTGAGAGCTCTGTCAGGTTGGAGCGGAGTCCTCAGATGTTTGAGGTCCACACAGTTATGGACAGGGGGAGAGGAGCTGCTGATAGGATGTATGGATGTGGAAAGGAGCAAGCAGAGGGTGGGGTGGGGGGGGGGGAAGCTGTGAGGGTGCAGGGATGGGCCAAAGCTGAGAGGGGGATGAGTGGGGTAGAAACAGTGAGGGTGAGGAGCGGGGAGAGGGAGGGAGGGGAATCAGAGAGTGGCAGGACGAGGAGAAATCTGAGGTGGTCGGATGTGGGGGAAGCAGAGATTAGGTGGGTGGGACAAGGGGGAGTAGATGGGGGGAAGGGAGGGCACTGACATGGAGGGGTTCGACACCATGAATGGATGTGAAGGCGAATTTTTGGTCGCGTACACACAACCCCTGCAAAGTGGACATCTCAGGATTCTCAAATTAGTTAACCTGTGACAGAATTAATGGGTGAGGTGGTATGAATGTTTTGGTTGAGGGCAAGGAGGAAAATTCACCTGAAAGTGAAAGAGGAGACTGGATGAACTAAGTGTTTAGGAGTGAAGAAGATTTGGGAACAAGCTTTATGAAAAAGAAAAGGAAGAGTTTTTTTTTTTTTTGTATACCTTGTCGAGGCTCGTATGAGAGCTAACACACAACACACATCAAGGGGGCATGAGACAGGAGGGGAGGGAGTGGGAAGGACAAAACAGTGGGGAACAGAGACATTAGGAGATCTGTGGAAGGGAGAGGGATGGGACGGGGAACATGGGGAATAGAAGATGGACATTACAGGGAATTTCAGGAAGGAAAGCAGGGAATTTGAAGGAGGTGGCTTGGGTGGATTATCGGGGTAGAAAAGATCGAGATTTGGATGGGGATGATAAGAGGTGGTGGTGAACAGCTGTTTTGAAGGCCTGGAGGGAAGAATGGGAATGAATAGAGTGAGGGAGTTTATTCCAAAGGCGGGAAAAAGAGGAATGAAAGAGTGAAGGTGAGCAGTGATTCGTGATTTTGGTAGTTTTACCAGAAGGGGTTGTTGGCGGACCTTGAGCGCCCTGCGGAAATGTGGTGGGGACAAATCTCAGAGAGAGCGGGGGGGGGGGGTGAGGCTGGAGAGGAGACGTAGAAGACAGAAAGACCACCGACCAACCTGCGGTGATTGAGCGAGAGGCCGAAAGACTCAGCCTCATTGCGGGAGATGCCAATGATATGAAATGCCTTGGTTTCTGCAGCGTGAAGCCGAGAAAGGTGGGAGGCAGGAGCACCAGCTCAGAGGGGAGAGCAGTACTCCATCAGCTGCGGACAAAAGCTTTGTAAGTGGTCAGGAGCTCAGGTGGGCCGAGGAAGGACTTTGCACAACGGAGGATTCCCAGTCGGCGACCGGCTTTGGAGGCGAGGTTTGAAATGTGGCTTTCCCAGAAAGTCATGGCAGATAGTGAGACCCAGAAGCTTGAAAGAAAGGACTTCTTCCAGAGGATTGTTGAGAAAGTGATGGGGGGTTTTCCAAACGGTCCTTTCGAAGAGACATAGTGAGAGTGTGAGATTTGTCCGGATTGAAAGACATGTTCCACGTGTTGGACCAGTTTGTGATTTTATCCAGATCCGCAGTGAGCGAAGAAGCTGCTGCTTGCCGGTCTGAGGGATGACCGATGGTACGGCAGAGGGTGGAGTCATCAGCAAAGAGATATAGAGGATGTTCCAGAGAGTCGGAGAGATCATTGATGAAAACCAGAAAAAGAACAGGGCCCAGAACGCTACCTTAAGGAACTCCAGCCTGGACAGGAAGGGGGATGAAAGAACTCCATTTGGGGCCACACGGTGACTGCGACAGGAGAGGAAGTCGGTGAGCCATGAGTGGAGATGGCCTTGGATACCATAGGAAGAGAGGTTTGGTGAGCAGGGCAGGGTGCCAGACTGTGTCAAAACACGTGATATGTCCAGGGATACGGCTCGGATTTCCTGTCTGGCATTGAGGGCTTCCATCCATTGTTGGGAGAGCAGAAGCAGCATATCCAGGGAAGAATGACCTGGTCTGAAACCAAATTGCTGATCAGAAATCAAGCCATTGGAGAAGAGGAAGGATTTGATGTCTGAAGCGATGATGGATTCCATAACCTTGCTGATGATTGGGAGAAGGCTGATTGGTCTGTAGTTGCAGGGATCTGTTTTTTGCACCTTTTTGTGCAGGGCAGTGATGTTTGCTGATTTCCAAGCAGATGGCAGATGGCCTTGAGCAAATGAGAGTGTGAATAGAACAGAGAGAGGTGTGAGCAAGAGCAGAAGAGCAGGCTTTGAGGACACGTGGGCTGATGCCGTCTGGACCGTTGCAGAATCTGAGTCGAGGTTTGACAGCAAGCTCTCCACCTTGTCAGGAGAAAAGGACACAGAGTCCAGGGACAGTTGGGTGCGACTGGGTAAGGTGGGTAGAGAAAGTGATGGGTTTTGGACACAAGATTTAGCTGCAAACACCGAGTTTAGGCATTCAGCTTTTTCACGTGCGGTATCAGCAGTGCTGCCATTTGAGGTAAGGGAGGGATGGAGGGGGAACATACACCAGAAACAGATTTGATTAGACGCCACCAGGATTTTGAGGAGGGAGAGAGGTTTGAGAATTCAGACTTGAGATGAGAAAGATGTTGTTTTCTGGCTCTCCTGAGGTAGATACACACTTGTTCCGAGCTTTATGGAAGGAACAGAGATTGCCCTCAGTTGGGTTTGCTTTCCATGAGGCAAAGGCAATTGTTTCAGGACAACTGCCTCGCCACAAGCTTCAGTGAACCAAGGGCGGGAGGAAGGGTAGGATAACTGAAGACGAGAGGGATAAATCTGTGCATGAGGGAGAGCAAGTTTCTTTAAAGAATTCAAAGAAAGATTTTGAGGAAGAAAAAGAATGAATGTGTTGTTCCTGATGGAGTGATAACCAGAAAGGCATTTTAAAATACATTTTTGCAGCTTGTATTAATGTTGTGAAGAGCTTTTAAAGAAAGACATTTTATGCAGTAAAGATTCAGTTTGCGGATATTGAAAGAATAAGGGATAGAGAATGAAGTTGTAACTGAGCACTGGAGAAAGTTAGTTTTTTTCTGATGTTGTTGTTGTTGGTTCTTTTCTTTTTTTTCTGAGTGAAGAAGAGTGTTATATTGTTTGTATTTGGTAGTGAGTAGAGGAAAATGAGGAGGCTGAGGGATCAGAAGTACCAATCCCTGGGATAAAAGGAGCAAAAACAAAAATTAAAGGACAAAAGTAAAAAACGGGCACAACCCGACGATTAACAGTAGGCTGGAATTTGCCAGGATTTAACCTCCATGGTCAACATAACAAAATGTGCTTTGAGACAGAAAATCTGATAAAAAAACACAACCAGAAAAACAGAAATTAAAATAAAACAGTAAGCCACAACATATCAGGTCCAGGGAACTTAGCTTAGATGAACTGGAAGGAGAAAGTGCCAATCAGTCGTTCACATGCGGCAACCCCCTGATCCGGAAATTTGAGCTTTTGTCATCAAATTTTCAACAAACCTTTATTTATGACAATATGGAGAAGACAAATTAACAATTGGGTCAAAATATCAAAGGCAAAGTCACAGTAAATACAAATCGACCTTGTTAGCCTGTTTGCCATGCTCCAGCGTGAGACTGCTGGGTTTTGTAATCACTCCCGTGTTTCTATATTTATTTACCATTTGAGCGTCAGTGTGTCTGCCCAGGTCATAACTTTTATACCATTTGAACTTTCGTCATAAAATTTTCATCAACCCTTTGTTATGAGAATATAGAGAACACTAATTAATAAAATTTACATTAAAAAAATTTTACCTGTTGTTTTTGTCATGCTTAGTTTTAGTACAAAGCGGACACAGACTAGCTCTGCATTTTGAGATGTTTTCTTGTTTCTGTTGTTTATTGAGTATCTTACAACAGGTAGCTTCTATAAATCATGCTTGGAAATATCCAGATATGCAAAAAAAAATTACAACAAAATTGAATAATACAGTATAGTCAGTATAATAAACACGCTGTATTAGGAACGGCTCGAGCAGTGGGAGGCCTCTGATTGAGCCGAGATACCAAAACTAAATTAACAACCCAAAGTTCAAATGACCATTAATAATTTGACACAAAGTTGGCTTTACATCCACTCATTCAAAGCACGTGCTAATTTAAATTCAAATACTCCATGGATCCACTCAGAATCACAATCAAACACACACGGATTTTAAAAAACAAACACAAAAAAAACACGTTTCGTGAAGAGTAAATAAGGATGAAAGTAATCAACAACAGGAAATGAGGGAACAACATGGCAGGGAGACCCACTGCTTATCTCTAAACACAAATGGCCTCACCTACTTAAAATTAATCCTCAACCACACAGACATACAAGTGAGGATAGAAATACAGGGGGAGAAAGAAAGAAGAGAAATAAAATGGAGATGATCCATCGATTAATCACTTGGTTTGCATTTAAGGATGAAGATCTTGTGAGTTGATCGGTTCCCATCATTGGGGAAATCCCCTGGCAAGACGTACTCCATGCGACCGGTATATTGTGAGAACTCTCGGCAAACCAACTCTGCGGAGCACTTTGATTCTCCCTGATTGCAGCATGTCCTTCACTGGTCGAGTCAACTGTCAAGTGTTTAGTTACTCCTCATTACTACACATTTGTGGCATTTCATGAAAATATATTGTTATAATAAAAAAAAACGTACTCAACACGATTACTCACTGGCGTCACATTCCGTGATGCCTCAAAATGTATGTTAACCCTTTTTTGTTAAATAATGACTAAATAAACATAAAATAATATCCACATGACGGCATTGTATCGGCATGACATCAGAATGCAAAGTATTTGCTTTCTGATCGCAACACACAGGCATCTTATCAAACACTTCTAGAAGTAAAAATAAAAGTTTGTGGTATTTCTTATTTTGTAAGCACAGCACATTATTTTAAAGCTTGAGAAAGGTTAGATGATGGAAAGGGGTCAGGGTGAGAGAGTGAGATATGGTCGTGTGAGAGTGAGATGTGACAAAGGAGGAGGTGTGGATTACATGAGGGGGTTTATAGAGGGGTGATCAACACTGCTATGGTGACCCAATAATAAAGTTATAGGGTTTAATCGGAAAAAGCACACCTGGCAATGGATATTCCTCCTGCTGTGTACCAGAGGGGTGGTTAGAGATCGGCTGCTGGCCGACTAGGCTGCCAGGGAGAGGCTGAAGACCGACGAGGCCGCCATGGAGAGGCTGAAGGCCGACCAGGCCGCCATAGAGAGGCTGAAGGCCGACCAGGCCGCCATAGAGAGGCTGAAGGCCGACCAGGCCGCCATAGAGAGGCTGAAGACCGACGAGGCCACCATGGAGAGCTGAAGGCCGACCAGGCCGCCATAGAGAGGCTGAAGGCCGCCAGGCGCCACAGAGGAGCTGAAGGCCGACCAGGCCGCCATAGAGGGGCTGAAGGCCGACCAGGCTGCCAAAGAGAGGCTGAAGGCCGACATCGAGAGGCCGAAGGCTGACCAGGCCACCATAGAGAGGCTGAAGGCCGATCAGGCCACCATAGAGAGGCCGAAGGCCGATCAGGCCACCATAGAGAGGCTAAAGGCCGACCAGACTGCCATAGAGAGGCCAAAGGCCGACCAGGCTGCCATAGAGAGGCCAAAGGCCGAACAGGCTGCCATAGAGGGGCCAAAGGCCGCCAGGCCACCATAGAGAGGCTAAAGGCCGACCAGGCCACCATAGAGAGGCCGATGGCCGATCAGGCCACCATAGAGAGGCCAAAGGCCGATCAGGCCACCATAGAGAGGCTGAAAGCTGACCAGGCTGCCATAGAGGGCCAAAGGCTGACCAGGCCGCCATAGAGGGGCCAAAGGCCGACCAGGCCGAAGAGAGAGGCTGAAGACGGATGAGGCCACTGTTACTGTTGCAAGTAAGACTCCAGTTGCTAAGAATTGTTTGGCGAGCTGATTTTAAAAGTTCAACAAAGCCTGCACGGTGGTTTTTCTTTCCATTTAGTTTGCAACGAGCTGCTCCTGTTCAAATTTTGTCAACAATTTTCATCCTTTCTCAAATAGTGTGGATTTCAAGTAGTTTCTTGGAATACACCATGATATGTTATGTTGAAGAGGAATGTTTAGGTTATTAGAAAGACAAGGGAATTTGGATAAAACTGTAAAAGTAAAATTTAATTCCGAAAATGAAATTACCAAAAGATGACCAGGCTAGCAGGATAGCCAAGAGGTATGCATACTCGCCTCCGAGCTGTCTAGCCTGGGTTCAAATCTCGACCCGGATATAAACTGGCATTCTGGTGTTTCACTCGATTTCATAAGCAGGGGATGCATCAATGTCTGTGCCATCCATTGGAGGAGCATGAATCCGGAGACCCTGCCTGCTAGCCCTGATCATTGGTGGACATTTGAGACCACGCATTGTCTTTTGCGAAGAGCAGATGATTTATCACCACCACCACTCTGAAAAAGTTCTTGCACCTTCACCAGTTCAGAAAAACCTTCCCTGGCTGAGCCCACAAGAAAGTGTGAATAATAGTGGGAGAGAGGAGCGAGAGAGAGAGAGAGAAGGAGAGGAAGAGAGGAGAGAAGGAGAGAAGGAGAGAGAGAAGGAGAGAGAGAAGGAGAGAGAAAAAGATAGAAAGAGAAAGAGAAGAGTACCAATGGATGACTCCATAACTGCACGTTTTTCCATCTATTTGTGTTATTACTTCCTTTTAGTGCATTCTGAAAATATTTTCCATATTAGCTGAACAATCTTTTTTTCCTTGATGTTCTGGTTTGCAGGTTTCTTTTTCCTCCAAAGACTGAAATCATGTTTTTTTTTGTTTTGTTTTTTATTCCACACAATTACCTTATTCATTGGTATTGCTTATACAGTTAAAATACAAGAAAAACCTTCTTGTATAATCTACCAGTGAACCTCCAACTTCATTTGCTTCATGATATGGTGAGCTATCAGTGAAAAGGAAATCATCATCATGACGAGGATTTGTATAAAGAAATCCGAGCATTCATATGCACTAAAAGCATCTTCCTGTTTATTATCAAACCAATAAAACCATTACACGTGGATAGTCATACAAGGAAACAATGCTACACTCCATTCACTTAATCTATACATTTACTTTTCCTCCATGTACTCATATTGTTACCATCAACTTGAGCATTAACATCCACATTCCATTCATCATTAAATTCAATATCCAGTCTAACCTCTCGAAAAAGGAATTTAGTCAGGGAACAGAGTGGCCAACTTTTATCGAGAGATATTGTGGGATATTTAATGCCTGTACAGTTACCTAAATGCTTACAGGACAGCAGTCTTTGCAGTTTGGTCTTAGGGATGGTATTTTCCAAGATGCTGCACCCTACGATTTCGAATCAAAGTACTTTCTGCAGATGCTGCACCAAGATGGCACTTTCTTTTTAGTTTGCTTTGCCTCCATAAGAGAGCAAATCCACAGTAAGTGTTTTTGACTGAAGTCCCATGAAAAAATTTGTTGGCTGCAATGAATAAATTGGGATTTTCTTTATAACCACCTTCTTATATCAAGCAGCAAGACCTTCATCCTCACAGCAGAAAGCCGAGTAATGTTGGAGCCTCTGGTGTGTCAAGACAAAGCAACATTCCTTTCCTCAAAGCAGTTTTACTCTGCAAGCTTTTCATCCACATTTTTTACAAGAGCAAACGTTGAGATCCACATTTTCAAACAATGATTAAAGTCTTCAAACTGAGCGAGGAATCTCCATGAAGAACTGCTCAGACATTTCCTCAGACATAATGAAAATGTTATGTTTCAAAGGTCTGACCAATAAACATTGATCAACTTTTTCTAAACTGCCATGTTCATTTCTCCAACCTTCACTCCCACCACCACAATAATGACTTGATTATGTATTCACCGAATATGATCCGTCGAATAAAAGTTTATATTTTTTATAATTGGACTCAGGTATTTGTGAATATTTATTTCAACATATATGTAATATATATATACAGTAATATATATTATATTATATATATATATATATATATATATAATATATATATATATAATATGTGAATATATAAATAAATATAATTGTATATATTGTTATGGTTGGGAAATTCACAGAACACCATTCAGGTTCCCCAGAGGTCAGTTATTTCGGTAAGTGTGTGTTCCAGGTTAGATTTCCCCACCAATGTATAACGGGTTTGTTCGTGTGCTGGGCTGTGTGTCTTTGAGGTAGTGTTATTCTTTTCTATCTTTTATTTTATAACAACAACAATAACAACAACGACAACCCGTCTGCGTTTGATGGCGATTTCCACCACGTCCGCGTGAAGCCGGTGATTTCAACCACGTCCGCGTGAAGCCGGTGATTTCAACCACGTCCGCGTGAAGCCGATGATTTCAACCACCTCCGCGTGAAGCAGGTGATTTCAACCACCTCCGCGTGAAGCCGGTGATTTCAACCACGTCTGCGTGAAGCTGGTGATTCAACCACGTCCGCGTGAAGCCGGTGATTTCAACCACGTCCGCGTGAAGCCGGTGATTTCAACCACGTCCACGTGAAGCCGGTGATTTCAACCACGTCCGCGTGAAGCCGATGATTTCAACCACGTCCGCGTGAAGCCGGTGATTTCAACCACGTCCGCGTGAAGCCGGTGATTTCAACACACGTCCCCGTGAAGCCGGTGATTTCAACCACGTCCACGTGAAGCCGGTGATTTCAACCACGTCCGCGTGAAGCCGATGATTTCAACCACGTCCGCGTGAAGCCGGTGATTTCAACCACGTCCGCGTGAAGCCGGTGATTTCAACACGTCCAGTGCAAGCATGACTTGCAAAACGGATCAAAAAGGCCTTACCCTCTGAAGAAGGTGCCCAATCGGAAGTGAAAGGGGCGGATCCAGCCTGGGTGAAGGTTCAAAGGTGAAAAGGGGAGGGCGCTGATTTTGGGAGGTGAAGCCCAGAGCGGCCCTCTCCTTGGGGCTATAAAAAGCCGCGCTCGCTCGCCGGCAGTTGAGTTGAGTTGGTGTGGGGAGCTCGGAGGCAGTTGAGAGCAGTTGAGAGCTGGTTGCTGTGAGCTCGTGCTGCATGGAGCTCGTGGCTTGCAGTTGCGGTGGGAGTGGAGAGAGCGCCCGTTGAGAGCTGGGGAGTTCAGAGTGTTGGAGTGCAGGCAGTTGGTTCGCTGGGGTTCGCCGGCGCAACCAGGAGGCCGGAGTCGAGACCGTTCACTCCTCCAGCGCGTCGTCGGCTAAGCCAGGCCGCAGTGGAGGCCGGACGACCAAGGGAGCCAGTCGGACTCGGGGGTCCGGGCAAAGACACCGAGGGTCGCCGAACAAGGACCCATCGAGTCATCACGAGGGTGGCCAGGTAGCCCGCCCAGTCTCTCGGAGCCCCTTCGGTCATCCCGGCTCTGAGTAATTATAAGGCTCACGAGCCGGTTCTTTCTTCTGGGGTTTCGGATGAAAGTCTGTGGCGCCTTGTCTACCTAAGTAGAACTGATTAAGTGCATGATTGTGTATATGAAAATAGACATCGGCTGTAGGTTTTTGCTCGTGTCTTGTCCCTGAGCCCCATTGCTTCATTGACTGCTTACGTGTAAAAATAAATACCCCTATTGTTTGAATGTTAACCTGCTCGTTGTGTCACTTTCTGCCATTGACTGCCATGATGCGTTCGGAATATTAGCTGGCTGATTATAATCAAGCCGATAAAACGTACATCTGGTCCGACGGGACTGGGCGATATAAAACCGCTCGGCAATCGCATACGGAAGAGCTGCTTAAGCGGCTCGTTTTCGTGCAGGCCCCGTCGAGGTATAAACTCCCGGTATCTCTGTCTGCGGAATAATTAGGTACATCGACAATTCGGCGATCGACCCTGTAGCGCGTGGACAGAGGGATTGGCTGGTTTATGGTGTGTTAAAAACACCCGTAGCTGGGTTTCGGCATTGATGGAAGCTACGACTAGATTGCGCGTTCGGTGGGCGCGAGTGGCCACAATTGGGCTAAGGCGGTCGTCCGCACGCCGAACGGGCAGAAATCTACAACAATATATAAATATATATATAGATAGATAGATACAGTGTGTGTGTGTGTGTGTGTGTGTGTGTGTGTGTGTGTGTGTGTGTGTGTGTGTGTGTGTGTGTGTGTGTGTGTGTGTGTGTGTGTGTGTGTATGTGTGTGTGTGTGTGTGTGTGTGTGTGTGTGTGTGTGTGTGTGTGTGTGTGTGTGTGTGTGTGTGTGTGTGTGTGTGTGTGTGGTGTGTGTGTAAGATTGGGCAGTTGATTACACATTTTTAAAGAAGGCTGAGGCACTTATAACCAAAAGTAAAACTCGACCTACTCTGCTAATTTGAGCAATAGCTTCACAGCCGGCTTCCTCAGGCCAAGTCCATCAAGTCAATAGTACATTGACCTGAGGAAGCCAACTGTGAATGTGGTGAAACGTCGCCTGAGACCGGGTGAGCTCTTGCTCATTGCTTAAATTAGCACAGTAGATGTTGTATTTTTGTTTGAAAGCACCTTCTTCTTCTTGGAAAAAAAACCCAAAATTTGTACGTATACTCGTATATATATATATATGTAATAATATATATACAATATATGTATAAATATATGTAATAATATTATTTATTTATATATATATATATAATGTATGTTAAAATATTGTTTATTTATATTATATATATAAATATATGTTATAATATTGTTTATTTATATTATATATATATATATATATATATATATATATATATTATAGATATATATATATATCTTATATATTATTTCCGAGTTTGTGGTTTCGTGTCGCGCTATCTTGACTTTGTTCTGCGCTCGAGTAACGTGATATTCGGCTTACATTATCTCAAAGACCATATCTCCCGTCCAAAGGCAGAACCTCGTAACTCACTTCTAATTGATTTTGAGAAAACAAAGAAAAACTGCTTTTATATATATTAAAGCCGTATCCATTCGAGAAGATTTGATTATTCCTTTACAGATGTTAGAGCGCTGCCATTTCGATGTCATGTGACTAAAGCGTGGCATCAGATTGGTCCATTGAGATACTAGGTTTTTTTGTGGTATTTACCGAATTCTGTAGGAGTTGCTAGGTCCTGCCATGAGCGTACAAGCTTACGTAGGGAACAAATTACAATAACTTATACACTAACATGAAGCCTATAACCTAGTAACTCCAAAATTAGTATTAGCTCAGTTTTGATCAAAAAATGAGTGACTAGGTTTTGCCTTTGGACGGGAGATATGAGGTGCATGGTACAAAAAAAAGTAAATAAAATGGTTCTGAAACAGTGAAATCGTATTCCACTTACTGCATTAAAGTAAAATTACTACTGATACTCTGCATCAGTTCCTTTCTCAAACACACCCACCCCAACATGTCGCGCAGAGCGCGGGTATGCTAGTATATATATAAATATATGTAATATTATTCATAGTTTATCCAATAATATATATATATATATATATATATATATATATATATATATATATATAATATACAAGTCTGGAGACGGCGATGGTTCACGAGCAATGTACACGGTTCGCCTTTTTTATTTTTTGACCTTCGAGGGGATGCCACGGGCAAACTGGGGGGAATCGGGAAAAACGTAAATGATGAAAGTTGTAGTAATCGAAGAGCACTACAAATTGACCACGAATTGCGAAATCCTAAACGTAGTTCGCCTTTTTTATTTTTTTATGGCAGGAATCGGGAAAAACGTAAATGATGAAAGTTGTAGTACTCGAAGAGCACTACTTGCATACCAACTTTCATTCGAAACAGTTGAAAACCCTAGGAGCTCGATGCCCAATTTATTGATTTTTTTGACATTTTCTAAGTTCGTGACCTTGTGACCTTGACCTTAGGATGAAAATGAAAAATCGAGCTCCGTGGGGCTATGCAGGTGCCATTGGGCTAACCAAATACTGAAACCCCTGCCAGATTCGACAAACCCCCTCAGAGAAGATGTAACTTGAAACCGGCTACCCCCTAGAAACATGTTTTTTGGGCGTGGCTCCGCCCATAATGGAGCAGCATGCCCATTCTCAGGAAAACACAACTAGATCATGATATAAACCTCCCACCCAAATTTTATCAGGATCGGATTAAAACCCACGGAGCTATGCTCGGGACAGACAGACAGACAGACAGACAGACACCCATAACGAATATAGTGGTCACTTACCGACTCGTGAACCAATAAATATATGTAATATTATTATTTATTTATATTTTATACATATATATATTAATAATATTACTTATTATATTTTATATATATATATATATAAATATATGTAATAATAATTATTTATTATATTTATACATATGTATACATATATATGTAATAATATTATTTATTTATTATTATACATATATATACATATATATGTATAATATTATTTCTTTATATTTTATACATATATATATATATATATAATTATATATATACATATATCTCCAGATCTCCACCGGATGGCACTTGCCTTCTCGTTTTTTGGTTTGCATTGGTGGGAACAATGGTCTGGGTGGCAGACAGGCTTTTGTTCTTTGCAGATTATGCGGTTTTACCGTGTGAGACAATCTGTGGCTGATGCTCACCATTACAGCCAAAGGGTGATAAATAGCATTTAAACGAGACTGTGGTCATCATTGGTTCGATATTTATACGGTATGCCATCCTGATGAAAATTTGGGGTGGCAAGCCATTAATGTCATTGGGACTCACTCCTCTGGAGGAGTATAATTGTATGACAATGCATTCTGGCCCTTCAGGGTTAGCATGCTTGTGTTTGATTGACCATGTACTTCAGCCTTTGGGCTGAGGGTCATGTGTGTGCCAATGGGACAGTCTTGTTGGGTTGTGTACTTTGGCATGGGGTCAAGGTGCATGTCCCAAGCGATTTAAATGTTTTGATAATTTTAAACCTTATTTTTGTTTAAAAAGGTGCCACCATAAGAGGGCAAATAAGTCCGAATTCAGGATGGCATGCCATTGATGTCATGGGGGCTCACTCCTTCTGGAGGGGTCTAATTGTATGACCATGCATTCTGGCCCTTCGGGGTTAGGATGTGTGTATTTGATTGACCATGTGCTTCAGCCTTTGGGCTGAGGGGCAGGTGTGTGCCAACGGGACAGTCTTGTCAGTGTGTACTTTGGCATGGGGTCAAGGTGCACACCCCAAGCTGTTTAAATGGTTTGATTTATTTTTTTAATCTTTTTTAATGTAAAATAAGCGCCTCCATAATGAGGGCAAATACGCCGGAAATCCGGATAGGAGGCTCCATTTGATGTTTAACCAATGATGACTTTAAATCTCTGTCTTTTAACATCAGCGGCAGGGATGAGGCCTCAGGGTTGGATGTGACGCTTTGGTCGGCACATGTACAGGGCTCACGTTCGTTTGAGATCAGGTGAGAGTGCTTTGGCACGCTCCATACATTTTAGCATATACATACATATATACACACACACATACAAAGTTGGTTTCAAAACCAGTATTGAGGCAGATGACACAATTAAAGGCTCTTTCGAAGCCGAAAGATGGCAGTAGCAAATTAATTGAGGAGTCATTTATATACTACATATGCAAAATAATGGAATTTAACCTCCCCACTTCCGTTCTGTCATTTTCATCTCCCTTATCCCCTTTGCAAATGTAATATGTAGATAACCCAGTATAAAAAGAACACATTTTGGCTGCTGACATTGAAAAAACCACCAAAATGCAACACATTCCTTCTTACGAATGGGAGCCATCACACGAAAAAACACTTTGGCACAAATCTGAAATAGTTACGCGTTAACAAATGCGATTTCATTCTACATGTTCCCTACCCGACCCTACCAGGGAAGATCAAAAGTCCAGATTCGTTTATCACACCACAAATTATCCCAACTTCCATCGCTTGCAATAAGCAGAGTACGGGACATACATCAGTCAATGCATTCAGATGCATAGTTGTCAATTTCTATTAGTACTGCAAAATAAACACAAACAGGCTCTGAGCTTGACAAACTGTAGTGGGGTGGTGGAATAGATAAGTGACCACAACAGATACTCAGGATAGCAAAGCAGCTGCACATTTAAAGCTGGAAGTATACCTTTGCACTTGTGCAGGAGTCAGGGGAACCCAGGCACGATGCGTGGACTAAGCACAGAACTGCAGGATTTTTCTTGGCGGCAGAAAGACCAGGGGCCGGCGTGCAAGGGGAGGGTGGGTAGAGGGTGGAGGGAAGGTCTCATCATGCTCGAATCATCACACAGTCAAACTCTAGGGCTGGGCCCGTGCAGGAGGAGCTTTCATAAACTCTTCAGACCATTTTGACTCCCACAGCTTCCATTTCTCTATCAATGGGGGAACACAGGATTAAAGGTAGGCTTTATACAAGCAAAGAAAACCACCTATAATAATAATAAAAAAATTTCATTACCATATTAAAGATGATTCATTGCGAGAGGAGAGAGAGAGAGAGAGAGAGACAGAGAGAGACAGAGAGAGACCAGAGAGAGACAGAGAGACAGAGAGAGAGACAGAGGAGAGACAGAGAGAGAGAGAGAGACAGAGAGAGAGAGACAGAGAGAGAGAGAGACAGAGAGAGAGAGAGACAGAGAGAGAGAGAGACAGAGAGAGAGAGACAGAGAGAGAGAGACAGAGAGAGAGAGAACAGAGAAGAGAGAACAGAAGACAGAGAGAGAGACAGAGACAGAGAAGACAAGAGAGAGAGAAGACAGAGAGAGAGAGACAGAGAGAAGAGAGAGACAGAGAGAGAGAGACAGAGAGAGAGAGACAGAGAGAGAGAGACAGAGAGAAGAGAGACAGAGAGAAAGAGAGAGACAGAGAGAGAGACAGAGAGAGAGAAAGAGACAGAGAGAGAGACACAGAGAGAGAGACACAGAGGAGAGAGACAGAGAGAGAGACAAGAGACAGAGAAGAGAGACAGAGAGAAGAGAAGAGACAGAGAGAGAGAGACAAGAGGAGAGAGAGAGAGAGAGAGAGAGAGACGAGAGAGAGAGACAGAGAGAGAAGACAGGAGAGAGAGAGACAGAGAGAGACAGACAGACAGAGACAGAGACAGAGACAGAGAGAGAGAGAGAGGAGGAGAGAGAGAGAGAGAGAGAGAGCTCTAATAACAGGAAAAGGAAGGGTGTATTACTGTACTGCAAATTTCTTCAAAATAATAATCTCTGGACGTGGGCAAAGTCACGACATCATAAAAATGAGAAATGTAGTGGTGTTGTAGTACCATGTTATAGCTAAACTTCAATTGCTGAAAAACATTTGCTCATAGTCCAATGTTACATTCAAACAACATTTTTTGTGTATGTGTGTGTGTGTATATATATATATATATATATGTAAATAATATATATAAATAAATAATAAACATAAATAAATTAATAAATATAAATAAATTAATAAATTATATATAAAAATTATATATGTAAATGTATATACATATATATATAATAGTTAAAAGTACAAGAGAATTGGTGTTTACAATAATTTTCAAAAGGCAGGTCATCTGAACTGTACAGCCAAGAGGTGGTCCCACTGCAAATGATCACAAAGTGAAACAAAACACTTCAACTGCACATGTCCTCTCGCTCGTTACAATTTATCAGAACATCTCATGCCTGTGGATTATTTTTCAGTTGCAATTTCGTTGCCCTCTTCAAAGAGCCCTCGATCATTGCTTCATCTTTTTGACCATGACACGGTTGACCATGACATTCTAATGGGGAAATACCAACTACCTCACTTCCAGCAAACGGTATTGCATTGTTGTTGATAAAACGAGGAATTAAAACAGCAAAGACGTCAGCAAATCGGTGTACAGTTCATGTGTTGTCTTAGATTCACAGCATGGCATCTTTAAAACAAGTATGAGGTGTCTGATCAAAATGTACCCCCAAACTTATTTTATAAACCACGTTCCTGTGTCGGTATAACGTCCCAAAGTAGTGTGTTAAATGTTCGACACCTCGTACAGTAAGTCGCAGCATAGGGGATATAACAAATACCATGAGTAAAAAGTAATCCTTTTGGAAACTATAAAGTTTTTTCCCCCCTCTTCAGTAACAGAGAGACCGAGACAGCCTCAGGATATTGCAGATGTATAGTGCACTTATCTTTGAGCTGCTTTGTGTGGGTTCGATTCCTGAACTAGACGATAAACTTCCAAACTGGTGCTGTGCAGGGAGAGTGTTATATATCACAAACTGTGCCGTCCCTCAGATGGATGTTAAGCCGGGTGTCCCGTCCGCTAGCATTAGTTGGTTGACATTAAACATCCCACGGTAGGTGAGCTATTGATGACACCCTGAACAAATTACTAATTCCTGGCCTGACTGACTGCTGGGAAGGCAATGGCAAACCACGGAGTGCAATCTCCACCACCAGGCTTCCTCACCAAGACTGAACTTGCCTTTGCGCAGAACACCAGTCAGAGGGAAAGTGAGCTGGAACAAGAAACAAATTAAACGTGCATGTGTGCACACATATGGTGGCACCACAACCACAACAGAAGTTAAATTTGTTTTTTAAAAAAGAAGAAAAAAATATTTATTTTGTAGAAATCAATATGAAAGGTAAAGCAAGGCAAGTGGTTTAATAATAAGTAAATAAAGACTCCTTCAGTTAATGACACACTTGGTATGAAAAATCACAAATGCACGAACAGCCAAATAGGTAACCATGTTGTTGGCTCAACGGTTAAAGTTGCTGGCTTGAGATCTGAGGGTCTTGAGTTCGAGCCCCTGTCCTGCTGTTGAAGTAACACCAGGTGTGTTGACTCAGCCCATCATCCTTCCGAGGTTGGTGAAACGAGTCCCAGTGTGCTGGTAATAGGGGCACTGGATCAGTGGCACAGCTGTGTCACTAACCAATGATGCAGCCAACAGCCACAAAGCCACACACGAGTGTGTGTGTAACCGACACCAGGCTGACAAAGTACAACTGAATCCAAATTTATTTTCCAATGCCCAAAAAAATAGGCAATGAACATACAGCTGAAGCATCGAGAAAATACAGGTTCATGATATTCGGCCAACAGATAATGAGGTTGGGCCATAGGTAGTCAAAAGAAAGTTAAAACATTCAATGGTGTGTAAGAAAATAGCTTTTAACAGTCTTTATCAAGATGGGACAAGTGAAATGTCATCTCACACTCTTGAAAGCAGTCAGACAGGAATATTGATAACTTACAAAAGCTTCCTCTTTACTTGAGCCAGCATATTCAGGCAAGTTGAGACATATTGTAACTGTAAAGGATAGCGATGCTGCTGCTTTTGAACAGCCAGTCCAATTATAGGTCATTAGAGAAAAACAAACGAAAAAAATAAATATGAAATGAGGAAATTGAAACAAACAAGGGGGACTGTGGTTCACATGAAGGCCTTTTTATTGCCCGTCATGAGAATGGTGAATAATGTTTATATAGACACATCATTGAGGTGTCCCCCAACTCTTCCTTTACAAGGAGTTGGGGCGTTAAAGCCAGGCCATTTGCATCATGATATAGATGGCGTTGAGGGCACACTTGCCTTTTAGCCGTCTAGTCTAGGTTACACTAGGCAGATATCAATGTTGCTATCCTAGGACAAGTGATGAATGCTAAGATCCACCATGACTTTGTTAATATACGAGTTAAGCACCAAGAGTAGACAAGTTGCTCGAGTCTGCGCTTGCCAAACATGCTGCATCGCCATGTGACACAATATTGAAAGTGTACGTCGTGGTAAGCGCCATGTGTTATGGAATACCTTGTGATTGTGTAGGCCTGACCCAACATGCAGTTTTATTTGTCCAGATAAAAACCGAAGTGGTTCATCGTGTCAGTATGTTATCATGTTTGTAAAAGCAGGCAATCAGCTTAAAACAAACATGCTTTTTAAAGTTATCTTAGTCAGATGATTCGTGGTAAAATGAGTGACGGCACCAGCAATAATGATGCGTTCACAACACAAAAATGAAGTGGATTCATTCGTGAGAAATATTTGACAAAAAAAATAAAATAAAATCCATCAACTATTTTTTAAGAACAGGCAAATAAACAAGCTTCTCCATAATTACAGGAAAATAATTTCTCATTCGATTTTGTTGCAAAAATTTTGATTGGCTTTTAAGCTTTTGTTGGAGTTTCGATGAACTCGTAGCAGAGTTTGCAACATCGAAACCAAACTCGTTCTGAAATGGGAGGATTTCATTACTTGAAGGGTTTTGCAGTTGTTGTCTCTTTTTCAAACCCATGTGACTTGTTAGACTGTTATCAAGCAAAAAACAGATGGACAGTCCTGGAAAATATCTGCATGAAGTTGTTGCTTCCTCAGAACAAAGCGAGAGGGCCGAGACAATTTTCTTCCGTGTGTGTGTGTGTATGTGTGTGCTGTATGCCACCCATCCTTTCAACTTCGAGTCATTTGTCTCACTCGAGACTATTTTACATGCAAGAAAAAGTTATGACAGCTCTTGAAGTATTCTTCTTTCGTATGCAGCACCCAGGTTGCGAGTCGCATAATTGGCCGAGGGCACGACAGTGCTTCTGATGCAGTGCCTCCTGCAGGTTAGGGGTGGAATTTGGACTTTGTTCATGGTGCCAGCGATAGCTCACCTGCTCTTCGTGAAGAACACCGTAGGATCTTTAATGGCCACCAACTAATCTCGGCAGATAGGACTCACAGGTTAACGTCCATCAAAGGGAGGCACACATATTACTGCCTCACCTTGTCTGTGAGACACCAGGACAGTTTGAAGCTGGACCGAGATTCGAACCCAGGCTATGCAGCTAAGAGGTGAGTTGTTTCGTATGCAGCCACTGGGTGCTGGTTGCATCATTTTCTGGAAGCGCAGCTGTGCCACTGATGCAGTGTCCCTGTTACCAGTAAACAGTAAACTGGTACTCATATTTCTGACCTCAGAAGGATGACAGGCTGAGTCAACCTACCTGGTGTTATGTTAACGGGGTGACGGACTCGAACTTAGGACCCTAAGATCTGAAGCCAGCCGCCGTAACCGTTAAGCCAACAACAGGCTTTAAGAGGTGAGTGTGCATACCTGAGGCCTCTAAGGCCATCCTGCCAGCCCAGCTCTTGAATATCATGAGGTGAAGGTCCAATGTTAAAAAAAAATGAAAAATGTTGTTTTTGGGAGGGAATGGGGGGGGGGAGGGGGTCGTTTGGCCAATACTGCTGTATTAGCAATACACCTTTCGAAAATGATCACGTCTTACTCTGTTATCAATAAATAAATAAAAATCAATCTTTGCACAGATGTGCACCATGAAATAGGTGTTTGAAGTCAGAGTTGTAAATAAGCAATCAGTTTAATCATATCAAATTAAATGTGTTTAATTTAGCTTAGTACATGTATAAATCATTATATATTTAAAGCCATGCAGTAATATTTCCATAATTTACAAATCTCATTTTTTCATCAAATGTATGAATTCATACAACCTGCGATTGCGGACAAGCGGGAAGCATGGAATGGCAAATTCATACAGATATACTGTATGACAGAGAGCTTGGTACGAAAGGAGCTGTCAAGTGGAGTATCCACAATTCAAGACAAGGAAGAAGCCAAATAAGGGAAAAAAGACTGTGGGATTTTAAGAGATAACAAGTCTGAAGACGACGATGGTCACGTGGCCGATATTTGACGATGTAGATTGTTTCAGAAGTCAAGGATGAGACAATGTGATAATGTTTGACCAAGTTATAAAAATGATCAACATGATGTGGTACGGGTGCAGGTTATTAGCTGCAAAATGTCGAAAACCCGGTTTCGTTCAACAACTTTCAAAATTTGACCTTTGCATAACCTTTAAAGGTCACAAAACAATGTTGTGGACATTAAAATAAGGAAACAGGATACGTGCTATAGCTTATTGGAGTTAGTTCGTCGAAGAAGGTCGAAACCCCGGTTCGATTCCACAACTTTGAAAATTTGACCTTTGTGAACTTTAAAGGTCAAAGGTCAAAGATTAGACCTTTGGTGCAAAACTTCCTCTGGAACATTCCAGGAACAATAAACGTCATATAGGCTATATGGCATTTCGCACTCCTCGGATTATCCAGACTTTGATGAAATCAGCGTAAAAACAAACTTGAAGGGGGTGCCACGGGCAAGGTGTTTGAGATAGAGCAAAATGGTTTCAAGACTTTAGGTGGGGAATGACCTCAAGATTATGCATAAAAAATATTGTCATCCCAGCTCTCAAATTTGGGCGGTCGTATGATTTTATGTCAAAATTCGCAATTTTCTAAGTTCGTGACCTTGTGACGAAAATGAAAAATCGAGCTCCGTGGGGTTATGCAGGTGCCATTGGGCTAACCAAATACCGAAACCCTGTCAAAGCAAATTGAAATCAGCTACCCCCTAAAACACATGTTTTTTGGGCGTGGCTCCACCCATAATGGGTGCACCATGCCCATTCTCAGGAAAACACAAATAGATCATGATATAACCTCCACAAATTTTATCAGGATCGGATCAAAACGCATGGAGCCATGCTCGGGACAGACAGACAGACAGACAAGCCGGTAGGCGGACATGGGTAGTCGACTACCCAATAGAACCTGACGCGATGGCCTGTTCGATGGGGAATGACCTGAGGATTAAGCACAATAAAATTCATGATTCTAGCTTCAAGGGTTAATGCTGCAGATTGTTTTTTCGTTAAAATACCCCCACATTTAGAGGCAACGGAGGGGTCACTAGCAACGGTTCTTTCTCCACACATAACTAGGACATACCATGAACCTACCATACCAGTTTCATGTATATCTAACTCATAGTCTCTGAGATATAACGAACTTTGTTTTTTATTGTTTTCGACCAGATTTCATTCAAAGTCTATCTTCTCCGACAGTTTTCATAGGAACCGGCTGGAAATTTTTGACAATATGGCTGAATGTACTGCCCACAGTCGCTCGTGGCCCGATTTTTGAAAAAATTAATTTTTTATGATTTTTCTAAAATTTCAAAGTCCCGTTGCTAGGCAACGGTGGTGTCCATAGCAACGGTTCTCATTTGCACACAACTAGGTCATGGTATGAACCTACCAACCAAGTTTCATCGAAATCGCCATTGTATTAACTGAAATCGCCATTTTAAATACTGATAATAAGGTAGAAACAATCTCAAAAAAAGAAAATTAAAAAAAAATTTTTTCGACTGGATCGACTACCCGACAGACAGACAAGCGGTAGGCAGACATGGGTAGTCGACTACCCATAGAACCTGACGCGATGGGCCCGTTCGATGGGAAATGACCTGAGGATTAAGCACAAGAAAATTCATGATTCTCGCTAGCTCAAGGGTTATGCTGCAGATTGTTTTTTCGTTAAAATACCCCACATTTAGAGGTTTTTCGCCCGTTGCTAGGCAACGGAGGGGTCCATAGCAACGGTTCTTTCTCACACATAACTAGGACATACCATGAACCTACCATACCAGTTTCATGTATATCTGACTCATAGTCTCTGAGATATAACGAACTTCGTTTTTTTTATTGTTTCGACCAGATTTCATTCAAAGTCTATCTTCTCCAAAAGTTTTCATAGGATCTGGCTGGAAATTTTTGACAATATGGCTGAATGTACTGCCACAGTCGCTCGTGGCCCGATTTTTGATTTCGAAAAAATAAATTTTTTTACGATTTTTCTAAAATTTCAAAGTCCCGTTGCAGGCAACGGTGGTGTCCATATCAACGGTTCTCATTTGCACACAACTAGGTCATGTATGAACCTACCAACCAAGTTTCATCGAAATCGCCATTGTATTAACTGAAATCGCCTTTTAAATACTGATAATTAATAAGGGTAGAACAAATCTCAAAAAAAAAAATTAAAAAAAAATTTTTTTCGACTGGATCGACTACCCGACAGACAGACAAGCCGGTAGGCGGACATGGTAGTCGACTACCCAATAGAACCTGACGTGATGGGCCCGTTCGATGGGGAGAAACCTGAGGATTAAGCACAAGAAATTCATGATTCCAGCTTCAAGGGTTAATGCTGCAGATTGTTTTTTCGTTAAAATACCCCCACATTTAGAGGTTTTTCGGCCGTTGCTAGGCAACGGAGGGGTCCATAGCAACGGTTCTTTCTCACACATAACTAGGACATACCATGAACTACCATACCAGTTTCATGTATATCTGACTCATAGTCTCTGAGATATAACGAACTTCGTTTTTTTTTTGTTTTCGACCAGGGTTCATTCAACGTTTCTTCTCTCCGACAGTTTTCATAGGATCCGGCTGGAAATTTTTGACAATATGGTGAATGTGCTGCCCACAGTCGCTCGTGGCCATTTTTGATTTTCGAAAAAATTAATTTTTGAGATTTTTTTGAAAATTTCAAAGGTCCGTTGCTAGGCAACAGATGGGTCCATATCAAGGTTCTCATTTGCACACACTAGGTCATGGTATGAACCTACCAACCAAGTTTCATCGAAATCGCCATTGTATTAACTGAAATCGCCATTTTAAATACTGATAATAAGGGGAGAACAAATCTCAAAAAAAAAAAAAAATTTGAATTTTTTTTCTTTTTTCGACGAGATCGACTACCCAATAACGAATATAGTGGTCACTTATTTTTTCGTGAAAATATTTTTTCGTGAACCAACAATTTCCCTTCTGAGAAATTGGACAAAAAAAAATCACTCAAAAAACATCCCACCTAATGCAGATCTTCATAGTCTTCGTTTGTATGCAAAATGTAGGCGTGGTGGGTTCGCATTGTTTATTGCAAGGGTGTGGCAAAGTCATTGATGCAGTTCCCCCTGTAGTTAGGGCAGGAATTTGGAATTTAATCAGGGTGCTGCTGGCAGTAGCTCGCCCATGGGATCTTTCACGTCCACCAACTAATTCTGGCAGTCAGGACGCCCAACTTAACGTCCATCAGAGGGACAGCAGACACGCATTGATGCCTCACCCAACCTGTTAAACACCAGGATGACAGTTTATAGCTGGGTCCGGGTTTCAACCTATGCTAGACAGGTCAGAGGTTCGTATGAGCATCCAGGCTATCCTGCCTGCTCTCTGCAGAGCTCTGTTAGAGTTAGACCACAGGTCCGTTGCCACATTCTGGTAAAATAAAGTATCAAATCAGATAAAGCTGTGCAGTTTGAAGATGATTATAATACAAAAGGTTTAAAAATAGATTTGACTACTCGACAGCTCAGATATCTGACACGATTTCGAAGTCAAAAAGAGATTACACACCAATCAGGTGTCTCTTGCCCTTGAGTCCTGCATCTCAGGGTTTGCTTCTCCCACGTTGCAAGCAAATTGGTGGCCTTGCAGTCTTTTATGTACTCCATTCTTGTATTGTTCCTCCTGCACTCTCACAATGTTTGTATCCCTCCCCCCAACCTCCTACAATTGTTGACAAATGCTCTACCAGAACCCTCAGCTTTTTACCTCCACCTACCCTCTTCAAATCTAATATTAACACTCATCCACATTCATTTTTCACCACTCTTCTCTCATCTGTGAAGCTGACTCCTGAGTCTGTTTATCTTCCAATCTTACCTCGAGTAGTTCAAATCCACTGCCCACAGATGCCTCATGGCCCGTCCCATTTCTCCTTTCAAGCTTTCCTACATTTGCTGAGACCCTGCCCATCTTTCAACTGTAACACGTGTCTTCCTATGTGGCCTTTGCCGTACATTTTGTCTTTTGACCTACTGCCCTCTGTTCTGCTATTTCACAAGCCTCCACAATTGTGATTAAGAAGTGCAAACGAGTTACATTTCAGGAAGAAAGACAAACTTTGAGTGTACAAGAAGGGAGTTTGGTGCTCTAGATTGTGACAAACTAACAGTGAGTGGAGCAATCAGCATTAGGAAAATGGGGAACCTTCAGGGAGAAAATGAGGAGTGTAGAGCAAGTAAATTACAATAAGGTGCAAATACAGAGGCAGAAAGAGACTGGGGTGCTAATAGTCCAGGAGCAAGGACCTGAAAAAAATGAAATCGTTCAACACTTCCTACAGAAAAGGTTTGACTTGACAGATGTGTAGAATAGACCCTATAGAACACCTCCAGGTAGTATGTGGTTTCAAATTGTGGTATCATTAAAATTCTACAGGCCATTATACATGCCAAGGGTACTTACCAAGAGGGTCACTGTGGGTGAGCAAAATTTAGGGGAGGGGGTAACGTAAACGTGAATATCTTTGCGAGACTCAACCAATTTTCAAATATTGAGGTATCATTGGCTTCGTATTATAATTCTCTTTCAGAATATGTACAGAAATGCTGCTACACTCATAGTTAACTCCTACCAGATCAGCACAGCTCAAATGACAACATTTGTTGAACAGAGACTGAATACCAATGAAG
>CM068956.1:62592332-62627118 GCA_035128595.1 Eptatretus atami
AAGTCAATGTACTTGACCTGAGGAAGCAAACTGTGAATGTGTGAAACGTCGCCTGAGACGGGTGATCTTGCTCATTGCTTAATTAGCACAGTAGTCTTGTATTTTTGTTTGAAAGCACCTTCTGCTTCTTGGAAAATAAACCCCAAAATTTGTACGTATTTACTGCATAATATATGTATGTAATATTATTGTATTATATATATATATATATATATAAATGATACGTTTATAATATTGTTTATTATATTATAATTATATATATATAAATATTTGTTATAATATTGTTTATTATATTATATATATATATATATTATTTCGAGTTTTGTGGTTTTTTTTTATTCGTGTTCGGCCCTATCTTCGACTTTGTTCTGCGTCGAGTACTGTATTCGGCTACATTATCTCAATGACCATATGAGGTGCATGCGTACAAAAAAAAGTAAATAAAGGATTCTGAAACCAGTGAAATCGTCTATTCCACTTATGCATTTAAAGTAAATTATAACTGATTACTCTGCATCAGTTCCTTTCTCCAAACACACGCACCCCACATGGTCGCGCAGAGCGCGGTTATGCTAGTATATATATAAAATATATTAATATTTTATATGTTTATCATAATATATACTATATTATGTAATAATATTATTATATATATATATATTATATAAATATATATAATATACTATATACTATATATATATACAAGTCTGGGAGACGGCGATGGTTCACGAGCAAATGTACACGGTTTCGCCTTATATTTTTATTGACTTCGAGGGATGCCACGGGCAAAACTGGCGGGGAATGCGGGGGAAAAACGTAAATGATGAAAGTTGTAGTAATCGAAGACAACTACAAATTGACCACGGAATTGCGAAATCAAAACCGTATTCGCCTTTTTTAATTTTTTATGGCAGGAATCGGGAAGACCGTAAAGATGAAAGTTGTAGTCTCGAAAGCACTACTTGCATACCAACTTTTCAGGTCGAAACAGTTGAAAACCTGGGAGCTCGGATGCCAATTTATTGATTTTTGACATTTTCTAAGTTCGTGACTTGGACCTTGACACTTTAGGACGGAAAATGAAAAAAATCGAGCTCCATGGGCTATGGCGGTGCCATTGGCTAACCAAATACCGAAACCCCTGCCAGATTGAACAAACCGCCGGAGGAAGATGTAACTTGAAACCGGCTACCCCCTAGAACATGTTTTTGGTGGCTCCGCCATAATGGGAGCAGCATGCCCACTCTCGAGGAAAACACAATAGATATGATATAAACTCCCACCAAATTTCTATCAGTATCGGATTAAAACCCAACGGAGTATGCTCGGACAGACAGACAGACAGACAGACAGACACCTAACGGAATATAGTGTCAAACTTACCGACTACGTGAACCAATAATATATGTAATATTATTATTTATTTATATTTTATACATATATAGAATAATATACATTTATATTTATATATATAAAATATATAAATATATGTAATAATTATTATTTATTATTTTTATACATTATAATGTACAATATTATATATTTATATTTATAAATATATAACATATATATGTGAATAATATTTTTATTTTTATTTATACATATAATATAGATATATATTATACATATATCTCCAGATCTCCACCGATGGCACTTGCCTTCTCGTTTTTGGTGTGCATGTGGAACAATGTCGGGTGGCAGACAGGTCATTTGTTCTTTGCAGATTATGCGGTTTTACCGTGTTGAGACAATCTGTGGCTTGACGCTCATTATTACAGCCCAAAGGGTGATAATAGCATTTAAACGATGACTGTAGTCATCATTGGTTCGAGTTATTATTACGGTAGCCATCTGATAAAATTTGGGAGGTTGCAAGCCATTAATGTCTATTGGATCACTCCTCTGAGGAGTATAACTGTATGACAATGCTTCTGCCCTTCAGGGTTAGGATGCTTGTGTTTGATTGACCATGTACTTCGCCTTGGGCTGAGGGTCATTGCGTGTGCCAATGGGGACAGTTCGGTATGGGTTGTGTACTTGGCATGGGGTCAAGTGCATGTCCCAAGCGATTTAAGTTTTGATAATTTTGTAAAACCTTATTTTTGTTTAAAAAGGTGCCTGCCACCAAGAGGGCAATAAGTCGAATTCAGGATGGCATGCCATTGATGTCATGGGTGCTCACTTTCCTTCTGGAGCGGTTCTAATTTGTAGTGACCATGCATTTCTGTATGGCCCATTTGGGTTGTAGGATGTGTTAATTGATTGACATGTGCTCAGCCTTTGGGCTGAGGGGAGGTGTGTGCCACGGACAGTCTTAGTCAGTGTGACTTGGCATGGGGTCATGCGTTGCACACCCCAAGCTGTTTAAAATGGTTTGATTTATTTTGTTAAATCTTTATAATGTAAAATAAGCGGCCTCCTAATGAGGCAAATAGCCGGAGAATGCCGGAGGAAGCTCCATTTGATGTTACCAATGATGACTTATATCTCTGTCTTTAACTCAGCGGCAAGGAGTGAGGCTCAGGTTGGATGTGACGCTTTGGTCGCACATGTAGAGGGGCTCACGTTCATTTGAGATAGGTGAGAGTGCTTTGGCACACTCCATACATTTTAGCATATACTACTATATACCACACACATACCAAAGGTATGGTTTCCAAAACCAGTATTGAGGCGGATGAACAATGAAAGCTCTTTCGAAGCCGAAAGATGGCAGTAGGCAATTAATTGAGGGTCATTTATTATACTACATATGCAAATAATGGAAATTTACCTCCCCACTTCCGGTTCGTCATTTCATCTCCCTTTATCCCCTTATGCAAATGTAATATGTAGAATAACCGCAGATAAAAGAACCATTTGGCTGTGACATTGAATAAAAACCACCCAAAATGCAACACATTCCTCTTACGAATGGGAGCCATTCAACACGAAAAAACACTTTGGCACAATCTGAATAGTTAGCGTTTACAATGCGATTTCATTCTAACATGTTCCCTACCGACCCTACCAGGGAAGATCAAAAGTCCGATTCGTGTTTATCACACCACAAATTATCCCAACTTTCCATCGCTTGCAATAAGCGAGTACCGGACATACAGTCAGTCAATGGCATTTTTCAGTGCATAGTTGTCAATTTCTGATTTAGTCTTCAAAATAAACACAAACAGGCTCTGAGCTTGACGAACTGTAGTGGGGTGGTGGAATAGATAAGTGACCACAAACAGATTACTCAGGATAGCAAAAGCAGCTGCACATTTTTAAAGCTGCGAAGATACCTTTGCACTTGTGCAGGAGTCAGGGGGACCCAGCACGATGCGGGATAAGCACAGACTGCAGGATTTTTCTTGGCGGCGAAAGACCAGGGGCGGCGTGCAAGGGAGGGGGTAGAGGGGGGAGGGAAGTCTCATCATGCTCGAATCATCACGACAGTCAACTCTAGGGCTGGGCCCGTGCAGGAGGAGCCTTTCATAAACTCTTCAGACCATTTGACTCCACAGCTTCCACTCTCTATTCAATGGGGAACCAGATTAAAGGTATTTACAGCAAGAAAACCACCTTATAATAATAAAAAAATTTCTATTACATATTAAAGAGTTCATTGCGAAGGAGAGAAGAGAGAGAGAAAGAGAAGAGAGAGGAGAGAGAGATGAGAGGAGATGAGAGAGAGAGAGAGAGAGAGAGAGACAGAGAGAGGCAGAGAGAGACAGAGAGAGCAGAGAGACAGAGAGAGACAGAGAGAGACAGAGAGAGACAGAGAGAGGACAGAGAAGACAGAGAGAGACGAGAGAAGAAGAGACAGAGAGAGGAGAGACCAGAGAGAGAGACAGACAGAGAGAGGACAGACAGACAGAAACAGAGACAGAGAGAGACAGACGACAGACAGACAAGAGAGAGAGAGAGAGAGAGAGCTCTTAATAACAGGAAAGGAAGGGTGTATTACTGTACTGGCAAATTTCTTCAAAATTAATAATCTTGGAGTGGCAAAGTCACGTAAAACATCATAAAAAGAGAAATGTTAGTGTGTTGTAGTACCATGTTATAGCTAAACTTCAATTGCTGAAAAACATTTGCTTCATAGTCCAATGTTACATTTCAAACAACATTTTTTGTGTATGTGTGTGTGCTGATATACTATATATATATATATGTAAATAATATATATAAATAATAATTAAACATAAATAATTAATAAATATAATAAATTAATAAATATATTATAATTATATATGTAAATGGTATATACATATATATTATAGGTAAAAGTACAAGAGAATGGTGTTTCAATATGTTCAAAAAGCAGTCATCTAACTGTTACAGCCAAGAGGTGGTCCCACTGCAAATTTGATGCACCAAAGTGAAACAAACACTTCAACTGCACATGTCCTCTTGCTCGTTACAATTTATCAGAACAATCTCATGCCTGTGGATTATTTTTCAGTTGCATTTCGTTGCCCTCTTCAAAAGAGCCCCGATCATTGCTTTCATCTTATTTGACCATGACACGGTTGACCAGACTTCTAATGGAATACCAACTACTCACTTCCAGCAAACGGTTATTGCATTGTTGTTGATAAACGATGAATTAAAACCAGCAAAGAGTCAGCAAAATCGGTGTACAGTTATTTGTCTTTAGATTCACAGCATGCATCTTTAAACAAGTATGCAGGTGTCTGATCAAAATTACCCCCAAACTTATTTTTAACCACGTTTCCTGGGTCGTTATAAGTCCCAACAGTTATTGTTAAATGTTCGACGACCTCGTACAGTAAGTCGCAGCATTAGGGGATATAACAAGATACATGAGTAAAAAGTAATCCTTTTGGAAAACTATAAAGTTTTTTTCCCCTCTTCAGTAACATGAGAGACCGAGACAGCCTCAGGATATTTGCAATGTATAGTGCACTTATCTTGAGGCTGCTTTGGTGGGATTCGAATTCCTAACAGACAGATAAACTTCCAACTGGTGCTGTGCAGGGAGAGTGTTATAGTTATCACAAACTGTGCCGTCTCAGATGGAGGTTTAAAGCGGGTGTCCCGTCCGCTAGCATTAGTTGGTTGACATTAACATCCCACGGGTTAGGTGAGCTATTATGACACCCTTGAACAAATTACTAATTCTGGCCTGATGACTGTGGGAAGGCAATGGCCAAACCACGGAGTGCAATCTCCACCACCAGGCTTCCTCACCAAGATAACTTGCCTTTGCGCAGAACACCAGTCAGAGGAAGTGAGCTGGAACAAGAACAAATTAAACGTGCATGTGTGCACACATATGGTGGAACCCACCAACCACAAACAGAAGTTAAATTTGTTTTTTAAAAAAGAAGAAAAATATTTATTTGTAGAATCAATATGAAAGGAAAGGCAGGGCGAAGTGTTTATAATAAATAAATAAGACTCCCTCAGTTAAATGACACACTTGGTATGAAAAATCACAAATGCACGAACAGCCAAAATAGGTACCATGTGGTGGCTCAAACCGCTGTTAAAGTTGTGGGCTTGAGATCTGAGGTCTTGAGTTTCGAGCCCCTGTCCTGCTGTGAAGTAATACCAGGTTGTTGACTCAGCCATCATTCTTCCGAGGTGGAAACGAGTCAGTGGTGCTGGTAATTAGGGGCACTGGATCAGTGGCACAGCTGTTGTCACTAACCAATGATGCAGCCAACGCCACAAAGCCCACGAGTGTGTGTGTGTAACCGACACAGGCTGACAATGTAAAGAATCCAAATGTATTTTCCAAATGCCCCAAAAAAAATAGGGCAATGAACGATACAGCTGAGCATCGAGAAAATACAGGTTCATATATTCGGCCAACAGATATGGGTTGGGCATAGGTAGTCAAAAAAGTTAAAACATGCAATGGTTGTGTAAAATAGCTTTTACAGCTCTTTTCAAGATGGGACAGTGAAATGTCATCTCACACTCTTGAAAGCAGTCAGACAGGAATATTGATAATTACAAAAGCTTTCTCTTTTCTTGAGGCACATATTCAGGCAAGTTGAGACATATTGTAACTGTAAAGGGTGCGATGGCTGCTTTGTTTGAACGCCAGTCCAATTATAGGTCATTAGAGAAAAACAAACGAAAAAATTAAAATATTGATGAGGAAATTGAACAAAACAAGGGGGACTGTGGTTCACATGAAGGCTTTTTATTGCCGTCATGAGAGGGGGTTGAATAATGTTTATATAGACACATCATTGAGGTTGTCCCCCAACTCTTCCTTTACAAGGAGTTGGCGCGTTAGCCAGCCATTTGCATCATGATATACATGGCGTTGAGAGGCACACTTGCCTTTTACGTCTAGTCTAGGTTACACTAGGAGATATTCAATGTTGCTTATCCTAGGACAATGTGATGAATGCTAGGATCCACCATGACTTTGTTATATACGAGTTAAGCACCAGAGTAACAAGTTTGCTCGAGTCTGGCGCTTTGCCAACATGCTGCATCGCCATGTACGCATATTGAAGTGTACGTCGTGGTAAGCGCCAGTGTTATGGAATACTTGTGATGGTAGGCTGACCCAACATGCAGTTTTATTTGTCAGATAAAAAACGAAGTGGTTCTCGTTGTCAGGTATTTATATGTTTGTAAAAGCAGGCAATCAGCTTAAACAACATGCTTTTTAAAGTTATCTTAGTCAGATGATTCGTGAAAATGAGTGACGGCACCATAATAATGATGCGTTCACAACACAAAAAATAAGTGGATTCATTCGTTGAGAAATATTTGACAAAAAAAATAAAATAAATCCATCAACTATTTTTTAATAACAGGCAAATAAACAGCTTCTCATTAATTACAGGAAATATTTCTCATTTCGATTTGTTGCAAGAATTTTGATTGGCTTTTAAGCTTTTGTTGGAGTTCGATTGAACTCGTAGCAGAGTTTGCAACATCGAAACCAAACTCGTTCTGAAAATGGTGGGATTCATTACGTTGAAGGGTTTTTGCAGTTGTTTGTTTCTTTTTCAAACCCAGTGATTTAGACTGTTATCAAGCAAAAAACAGATGGACAGTCCTGGAAAATATCTGCATGAAGTTGTTGCTTCCTCGAACAAATCGAGAGGGCCAACAATTTTCTTTCCGTGTGTGTGTGTGTGTATGTGTGTGCTGTATGCACCATCCTTTCAACTTCGAGTCATTCGTCCATCGAGGATATGTTTGACATGCAAGAAAAGTTATGACAGCTCTGAAGTATTCTTCTTTCATATGCAGCACGAAGGTGCGAGTTCGCAGTAATTGGCCGAGGGGCAGACAGTGCTTCTTGATGCAGTGCTCCTGCAGGTTAAGGGTGGAATTTGGACTTTTGTTTCTATGGTGCCAGCGATAGCTCACCTGCTCTTCGTGAAGACACCGTAGGATCTTTAATGGCACCAAACTGATCTCGGCAGATAGGACTCACAGGTTACGTGCATCAAAGGAGGCACACATATTACTGCCTCACCTTCTCTGTGAGACACCAGGACAGTTTGAAGCTGGACCGAGATTCGAACCAGGCTATGCAGCTAAGAGGTGATTGTTTCGTATGCAGCCACTGGGTGCTGGTTGATCATTTTCTGGAGCGCAGCTGTGCCACTGATGCAGATGTCCCTGTACCAGTAAACATAAACTGGTACTCATATGGTTTCTGACCTCAGAGGATGACAGGCTGCAGTCAACCTACCTGTGTTATGTAACGGGGTGACGGACTCGAACTAGACCCTAGTCTGAAGCCAGCCGCCGTAACGTTAAGCCACAACAGTTAAGAGGTGGTGTGCATACCTGAGGCTCTTAGGCCATCCTGCCAGCCCAGCTCTGAATATCATGAGGTGAAGGTTCAATTTTTAAAAAAAAAAAAAATGTTTTGAGGGAATGGGGGGAGGGGTCGTTTGGCCAATACTGCTTGTATTAGCAATACACCTTTCGAAATGATCACGTCTTACTCTGTTATCAATAAATAAAAAAAATCATCTTTGCACAGATGTGCACATGAAATAGGAGGTGTTTGAAGTCGAGTTGATAAATAAGCAATCAGTTTAACATATTCAAATTAAATGTGTTTAATTTAGTTAGTACATGTATAAATCATTATATATTTAAAAGGCCAAGCAGTAATATTTCCATAATTTTACAAATCTCATTTTTTCATCAAATGTATTGATTCATACAACCTGCGATTGCGGACAAGCGGAAGCATGGAATGGCAAATTCATACAGATATTACTGTTATGACAGAAAGCTTGTACGAAAGAGCTGTCAAGTGGAGTATCCACAATTGCAAGACAGGAAGAAGCAAATAAGGAAAAAGATGTGGATTTTAAAGATAACAAAGTCTGAAGACGACGATGGTTAACGAGCGATTTTGACGATGTAGATTGTTTCAGAAGTCAAGGATTGAGACAATGTGATAATGTTGACCAAGTTATAAAAAATGATCAAACATGATGTGGTTACGGGTGACAGGTTATTAGCTGCAAAATGTCGAAAACCCGGTTTCGGTTCAAAACTTGGCAAAATTTGACTTTGCATAACCTTTAAAGGTCACAAAAACAATGTTGTGGACATTAAATAAGGAAAACAGATACGTTGCTATAGTTTATTGGAGTTAGTTCGTCGGAAAGAAGGTCGAAAAACCCGGTTCGATTCCCCACAACTTTGAAAATTTGACCTTTGTGAACTTTAAAGGTCAAAGGTCAAGGATTTGACCTTTTGGTGCAAAATCCTCTGGAACATTCAGGAACAATATATAACGTCATAGTAGGCTCATATGGCATTTCGCACTCCTCGGATTCCAGACTTGATGAAATCAGCGTAAAAACAAACTTGAAGGGGTGCCACGGGCAAGGTGTTTGAATAGAGGCAAAATGGTTTCAAGACTTTAGGGGGGGTTGGGGGACATTTTTGGGCCTCAAGATATGCATAAAAAATATTGTCATCCCAGCTCTCAATTTGCTGTCGTTATGATTTTTATTGTCAAAATTCGCAATTTTTCTAAGTTCGGACCTTGGACGAAATGAAAAATCGAGTCGTGGGTTATGCAGGTGCCATATGGCGCTAAACCAAATACCGAAACCCTGGTCAAATGCAAATTGAAATCAGCTACCCCCCCTAAAAACACATGTTTTGGTTCGCGTGCTCACCCTTAATGGGTTTGCACCACGACCCATTCTCAGGAAAAACACAAATAGATCATGATATAAAGCCTCCCACCAAAAATTTTTATTTCAGATGGATCAAACGCATGGAAGCCATGGCTCGGGACAGACAGACAGACAGACAAGCCGGTAGGCGGCATGGGTAGTCGACACCCAATATGAACCTTGACGCGATTGGCTGTCGATGGGGATGACCTGAGGATTAAGAACAATAAAAATCAATGATTCTAGCTCAAGGTTAATGCTGCAGATTGTTTTTTCGTTAAATACCCCCACATTAGAGGCAACGGAGGGTCCATAGCAACCGGTTTCTTTTCACACATAACTAGGACATACCATGAACCTACCATACCAGTTTCTGTATATCTAAAACTCATAGTCTCTGAGATATAACGAACTTTTGTTTTTTTATGTTTTCGACCAGATTTCATTTTCAAAGTCTATCTTCTCCGACAGTTTTTCATAGGAACCGGTGGAAATTTTTGACAAATTTTTTTTTATGGGCTGAATTACTGCCCACAGTCGGCTCGGGCCGATTTTTGATTTTCGAAAAAATTAATTTTTTATGATTTTTATCTAACATTTCAAAGTCCGTTGCTAGCAACGGTGGTGTCCCATAAGGCAACGGATTTCATTTGCACAACACTAGGTCAATGGTATGAACCGACACAACCAAGTTTCATCGAAATCGCCATTGTATTAACTGAAATCGCCATTTTAAATATTGATAATTAAGGGTTAGAACAGAATCTCAAAAAAAAAAAATTTAAAATAAAAAATTTTTCGACTGGATCGACTACCCGACAGACAGACCAAGCCGGTAGGCAACATGGGTAGCGACTACCCAATAGAACCTGCGCGATGGGCCCGTTTCGATGGGGGGAATGACCTGAGGATTAAGCACAAGGAAATTCATGATTCTCGCTAGCTTCAAGGGTTAATGCTGCAGAATGTTTTTTCACGTAAAATACCCCACATTAGGTTTTTCGGCCGTTGCTTAGGCAACGGAGGGTCCATTAGCAACGGTTTCTTTCCTCACACATAACTAGACATACATGAAACCTACCATACCAGTTTGCATGTATATCTGACTCATTGAGTCTCTGAGATATAACGAACTTTGTTTTTTTTTATTGTTTCGACCAGATTTCATTCAAAGTCTATCTTCTCCAAAAAGTTTCATAGGATCTGGCTGAAATTTTTGAACAATATGGCTGAATGTACTGCCCAAGTCGCTCGTGGCCCGATTTTTGATTTCGAAAAATAAATTTTTTTATGATTTTTCTAAAATTTTCAAAGTCCCGTTGCTTAGGCAACGGTGGTGTCCATATCAAACGGTTCTCATTTGCACACAACTAGGTCATGGTATGGAACTACCAAAACCAGTTTCATCGAAAATCGCCATTGTACTTAACTGAAATCCCATTTTAAATACTGATAATTTAATAAGGGTAGAACAAATCTCAAAAAGAAAATTTAAAAAAAAACGATTTTTTTCGACTGGCATCGACTACCCGACAGACAGGACAAGCCGGTAGGCGGACATGGGTAGTCGACTACCAATAGAAACTGACGCCGATGGGCCCGTTCGATGGGAATGACCTGAGGATTAAGCACAAGAAAACTTCATGATTCCGCTCCAAGGGTTAATGCTGCAGATTTTTTTTTCGTTAAAATACCCCCACATTTAGAGGTTTTTCGCCGTTGCCTAGGCAACGGAGGGATCCATAGCAACGGTTCTATTTCTCCACACATACTAACTTGGACATTACAATGAACCTACCATACCAGTTTCATGTATCATCTGACTCATATCTCTGAGATATAACGAACTTCGTTTTTTATTGTTTCGAACGAGGGCTTCATTTCACGTCTCATCTTCTCCACAGTTTTTCATAGGATCCGGCTGGAAATTTTGACAATATGGCTTGGAATGTGCCTGCCCACAGTCGCTCGTGTATGGCCCAATTTTTGCATTTTTCGAAAAAATTAATTTTGAGATTTTTTGAAAAATTTCAAAGGTCCGGTTGCTAGGCAAACAGATGGGTCCATATCAAGGTTCTCATTTGCACAACAAACTAGGTCATGCGTATGGAACTACCAACCAAGGTTTTCATCGAATCGCCATTGTATTAACTGAAATCGCCATTTTAATACTGATAAATAAGGGGAGAACAAATCTCAAAAAAAAAAAAAAAAATTGTTTTTTGAATTTTTTTTCTTTTTTCGACAGATCGGACTACCCAATACGAATATTAGTGGTCACTATTTTTTTCGTGAAAATATTTTTCGTGAACCAACAATTTCCCTTCTGAGGAAATTTGGACAAAAAAAATCACTCAAACAAACATGCCCACCTAATGCAAGATCTTCATAGTCTTCGTTTGTATGCAAAATGTAGGCGTGGTGGTTCGCATTGTTTATTGCAAGGTGTGCAAAGTCATTGAGCAGTTCCCCCTTAGTTAGGGCAGGGAATTTGGAATGTAATCAGGGTGCTGCTGGCCAGTAGCTCGCCCATGGGATCCTTTCACGTCCACCAAACTAATTCTGGCAGTCAGGACGCCCAACTTAAGTCCAGATCAGAGACAGCAGGACACGCATTTGATGCCTCACCCCAACCTGTAAACACCAGGATGACAGTTATAGCTGGCGTCCGGGTTTCACCTATGCTAGACAGGTCAGGGTTCGTATGAGCAACCAGGCTATCCTGCCTGCTCTCTGACAGAGCTCTGTTAAGAGTTAGAACCACAGGTCGTTGCCACATTCTTGGTAAAATAAAGTATCCAAATCAGATTAAAGCTGGTGCAGTTTGAAGATGAAGTATAATACAAAAGGTTTAAAAATAGATTTGACTACTCGGACAGCTCAATATCTGACACGATTTCGAGTCAAAAAGAGAGTCACACACCAATCAGGTGTCTCTTGCCTTGAGTCCTGCCATCTCAGGGTGTTTGCTTCTCCCACGGTGCAAAGCAAATGGGGTGGCCTTGCAGTCTTTTATGTACTCCATTCTTGTATTGTCCTCCTGCACTCTCACAAGTGTTGTATCCCTCCCCCCAACCTCCACAATTGTTTTGACAAATGCTCTACCAGAACCCCTCCAGCTTTTACCTCCACCTAACCCTCTTCAAATACTATATTAACCACTCATCCACATCATTTGCACCACTCTTCTCCATCGTGAAGGCTGGACTCCTGAAGTCTGTTTATCTTCCCATCTTACCCTCAGTAGTTCAAATCCACTGCCCACAGATCCTCATGGCCCGTCCCATTTCTCCTTTCAAGCTTTTCCTAATTTGCTGGCCCTGCCCATCTTTCAACTGTAACACGTTGTCTTCCTATTGGCCTTTAGCGTACATTTTTGTCTTTTTGACACTGCCTCTGTTCTGCTATTTCAAAAGCCTCCACAAATTGTGATTAAGAAGTGCAAACGAGTTACATTTTCAGGAAGAAAGACAAACTGAGTGTTACAAGAAGGGAGTTTGGTCTCTAGATGTTGACAAACTAACAGTAGTGGAGCAATGCAGCATTAGGAATGAGAACCTTCAGGGAGAAAATGAGGAGTGAGAGCAAGTAAATTACCAATAGGTGCAAATGACAGACGCAGAAAGAACCTGGGGTGCTAATAGATCCAGGGCAAGGACTCTTGAAAAAAATGAAATCGTTCAAACACTTCCTACAGAAAAGGTTTGACTTGACAGAGGTAGATAGGACCTATTAGAACACCTCCAGGTAGTATTGTTTCAAATTGTTGGTACTCATTCAAACATTCTACAGCGCCCATTATACATAGCAGGGTTACTTACCAAGAGGGTCACTGTGGGGTGAGCAAAATTTAGGGGAGGTAACGTAACGTGGAATATCTTTGTCGAGACCTCAACCAATTTCAATATCTGAAGGTTCATTGGCGTCGTATTATAATCTCTTTCAGATATGTACAGAAATTGCTGCTACACTCATAGCTTAAATCCTACCAGATCAGCAACAGCTCAAATGACAACTTTTATTGAACAGGAGACTGGAATACCCAATGAAGTGACATTTTGGATTCCCTGCAAACCTGAAGAATCAAAACATTTGCCCACACTAAGCAGAGAAAACCAGTAAGCCAACTGATTGAGAAAGTCTAATCACTCTTAGTGCTGGACGATGAACTCCTCTTGGCCGCCTTCTGATCACAGAAAGTCAGGGACATCAATCTGAGAGAACTCCTCAGCTACGAGTTATCAACAGTGCCATCTATCCTGGCCATTCAGCATAGCAGCTTGAGGAAGACCAACAAGAGCGTACTCATTGCCTGAGTTAGAGAAGAGGATCAGCATGTCCTCCAAAAACTGCCACAATGCAACAACCAGCCAGATGTCTACGGCCCACATCTCTGACTATGCGAATGGCGCTGGTACTGTGACAAAGTCCGCTGTGCTGCAAACTTCGGTGAAATGGCATTCAATATTACAGCCTCTGGTACTGCCCCCTCTACTCGGGAATGGTTGTCAGCGCGGTTGATGTTGTCTTCACCGCGTTACTCCAGCCTCTCATCAAAGCTGTCGGGAGCAAGAGAACGAGGAAATCTGCCAGCCTAGAGCGTGACAATCCTAAGGGCCAGCCACTCTACTCCAAAGCAGCGGCATCAAAATACATTGGCAAATGTAGAAAACAAAGTCAACTGGTGTGCCTTACTGGCAGACCACAGTGGTCCACATGGGTAGACACTCTGCTTGCATGGTCAACACCTATCATCGGTGGTAGGTTCAAGAACCGCAGACAGTCTGTGTAGTCTCAGAGGGCACTGCGAAGAGCTTGCTTCCCTCAAGTTTCAGATCATGAAGAGGCAGGACACACGAATATTGCTAATGCAAAACATTGCCTCTCATTATCACACACAGGATTGTGATTTCAATCACCTGACCAGATTGTGGCTGTCCTTGTCACCATACACTACAGAAAACTCCAGTTCGGAGAGCTGTGTTGCGGACTGGAATCAAGAAAAGCCTAGGCTTATATTTCCTATTCCACAGCTTGGGCCACAAACTAGGACCTGAGCTGTTAATGCTTTACTCGGCTTCCACGCACTCACTGGTGCGAATTCAAACAGTGGCACTCTCAGGACTCGCAGAAAAAGGGGTTCAATGTTTACTTTTGACAGTAAGAGCATCAGACCCAGTCGGCGACAGCTTGTGGGAGCAAGAACCCGAGTCAGCAACAGCACTTAGAAGCCATGCGGAGCCGTCATATGTGCAATGTACTCAACAACCAAGGGGGCTGGAGGAAAGTGAACCAATGCGAGATACTGGCAGTTCTGTCAAAAGGGACAAAGAAAATGAAAATCTCCCCCCTACATTCGACAGCTTACAGAACATATAGAAGCGAGGAATTACCAGGCCTATGGTATGGAAGAGAGCCATTGGAGCCCTACACAGAGCCTTCCACCAGCAGCTGGACATGGCTGGAAAATTCCAGGATGGTACCCTGCAGCCGTGCTCATGACCAAGATCCCAGCACCACGGGGTTTTGGAGCTGACTGTCTGTTCACTGCAAGACAGTCTCTATGTACGCCGAGCCGACTGCACATGCAGAGACCAACCACATGCCATGCACAGAAGCATAGTGCATGTTTGGCCGAAGAAACTTGTGAAAATCCAAGAACAATCTTTGAATCCAGTGAGTGAAGCAGACGCTGGAAAAAATTACAACAGATGACCATCTTCATGCTTCCATGGCGAATGTGATTCCTTGTTGCAGCACAAATATTACAAACCGCTCTGATGAATGTGCTATCCGTGCAACCGATACACAACTAATTATGATTCCGCTCTCACTAATTGCTTCTAGTGTTGTCATGCACAAGCTCCCAGTGTCGACCAATGATAACTATTTATATCCACTATGATGAATGAGTAACTTCCGTGCTGCCAGAGGACAACTATTATACTCGGCTTCACTAATGATACTTCCGTGTTGCCAAGACAACTATTATGCTCCGGCTCTGATGTATGTGCTTCCGTTTCTATACACTAGTAAAAGACGACGCCGGCTAAAAATAACAGCTGCAGCTTTTCTTTACTCGTGCCTCTGTATGATATGAATTTCTGCTCAGAACAATAACTTCTTGAAGCGTTTGATTTCCAATGTTATAATACCAGTAGTAATTGAGAATACACCTTCAACCTCATATGAGAACACAATTAAAAATTTCAAAGAAAGTTTGAATTAGTTGATATTTTAGTCTTGTGATGCCATTGGCAAAGGCATTTTCAAATAAACGTGTACATACTCTGATAGAGAATTATAATAGAGCCAATGATACCTCCATATTGAAAATTGGTTGAGTCTAGACAAAGTATTCACATTTCGTTACCCCTCCCCCGTAAATTTTGCTAGCCCACAGATGACCCTCTTGGTAAGTACCCTTGGTATGATATATAATGGCCATGTAGAATTGTAATGATCCACAAATTTGAAAACCACATTACTACCTGGAGGTGTTTCTATAGGGTCTTTCTACCACCCTGTCAAGTCAACCTTTTTCTGTAGGGGTGTTGAACGTATTTCCTTATTTGGCCTCATATTGAGAAATGGCTGCTGACTATAAGGAATTCCAATTAAGGATACGCAAAGGCATTTATGAAGTCTGAAAATAAATAATTAGAATCGGGACTCGTGATCCAGTTCAGAGTAAATAGATTGCGAGTTAGCATAATGAGGGGGGGTATTAATGAAGAGGGGAGGTTTTAATGAGGGGGGTATTAATTTAGGGAGGGTATTAATGAGGGGTATTACATGAGGGGGGGTATTAATGAGGGGGGTATTAATGAAGGGGTATTAAGAGGGGGGTATTAATGAGGGGGTTGATGAGAGGAGCGAGGAGAGAGAGAGGGGGTATTAATAGGGGGGTTGAGAGAGGAGCGAGGAGAGGAAGTGGGGGTATTAATGAGGGGGTGAGAAGGGAGCGAGGAGAGGGAGAGGGAGGAGAGAGCAGAGAGCTGGAGATAGGAGAAGCTAGGAGGGGCGCAAGAGCGAGGAAGGGGGGGCGAGGAAGGGGGGGGCGAGGAAGGGGGGAGCGAGAAGGGTGGCGAGGAAAGGCGGACGAGGAAGGCGGAGAGCGAGGAAGGGGGGAGGAGGTGGGAAGAGCTAATGCCCACCACAATGTTTGCTATAGCTGTCGGTACCTGAGGTGGTGAGGAATGTGGAGATGGTAAGATGTGAGAATTGAAGATGTGAGAGAGTAGAGATGTGAGAGATGTGAGAGATGTGAGAGATGTGAAGAGATTAGAGAGTGAGAGAGGAGAAGATGTGAGAGTGTGAGAAAGATTGAGAGATGTGAGAGATGTGAGAGATGTAGAAGATGTGAGAATGTGAGAGATGTGAGAGATGTGAGAAGAGGAGAGAATGTGGAAGAGATGGAGAGAGAGAGAGAGAGGAGGAGAGAGAGAAGAGAGAGAGAGAGAGAGACAGGAGAGATGAGGTGGTGGAAAAAAAAATAGAACAGAGAAAGTGAGGGGTGGAGGTGGGTTAGTAAAGAAGAATGATATGTTATGCTATCATGACCGAACCACACACAAAAAACAAACTTCAATGTCAGAACAGCTTTTACACACAACGAACACAACAGAGTTTGCAAAGTAATCTGCTGGCAGATCTGCAAAAACTTTGATGTCCAGGCCAGAAAAATTGTGGGAACATGAACCAAAATAATCACTGAAAAATGGAAGTACCGACCGCTCACATACGAACTAATGATCCCATCGAGCGTGAACATCGAAACAAAGCGTTGCGAACCAGATATTCATACTCCGGTGCAAAAAAAAAAAGAAGAAGGCATTGCTTATTGAGGTGCAAAATACCAGTGATTTTGGATCAAGCAATTGCAGAAATCAGAAATGACCAAACACCAAGACTCAAGAATGAAGTGAGAAGATCCTGGAAGTTGAAGAATGCCAAAGTTGGTACCAGTGATAGCTGGACCGACAGGAATGATGACAAAGAACCTCACAGAGATGTTAACATAGGGCAGTACCCTGGCGTCACTAGTAGTGGCTGATAAGATAACAGGCAACCACTGGTAGCATGGAGCACAACAAAATTGTTGTAGAATTCCGCCCGTCTGCGTGCGAACGACCGTCTAACCAATAGCGGTCGCTTGCCCACTGAACGGACAATCCAGTCGTGACTTTCTGGAACAACGCCAGAAACCAGTCACGGGGTGGGTTTTAATCCCACCGACGGCCAGTCCGTATTCTACGCGGCAATAGGGTCAATCGCCGAATAACGATATACCTAAGTACCCGCGCGGGTAACCTACCGAGGACCGTACCTCGGCGAAGGCCTGCTTGGACACGAACCGCTTAAGCGGTCGTTCCGTTCTGGATAACCGAGCGGTATTATCGCAGACCTCGCCGGACCCTATCACTTTACCGCTTTAAAAACCAACATTATTTCCGAGGCAAGAATGGGCAGTTCAATGAGGGAATGGACGCAACGAACAGGTTACATTCACACAGGACATTTATTATAATAAAGCACGTAATGCAATTAAACAAGGCAAAACACGTATGCAATTATACAAGCAACAAAAACGACAAAAGAACAAACCGTCTACTTATTATGTACAGTCACTTGCACTTAACAGCAGTTCCTACTATTAGACGGCCCACGGACACACATACGCACACACACACACACCCAAGAAATGGTGGCAGAGGCCTTTAATAACGAGCTCCAGCTCGGAGGACAGGTGAGCTGAAACTCAGAACCTATCTCGAACCTCTCCACCTCGTGTGGTCTTCAAGTTGTTCGGAACGGGCGAACAGCTGGATCCAATCGCCGTGATCCTTCCCGAGCTCCCGCGAATCCTCCCGAGCTTCTCAACCGTGCTGGTGAGACGAGGCGCCGATCCTTCCCGTCGATGCGTGCTTCCCCGAGACCACCTCACGAAGAGGTCGATGAGTCGCACCAAGCGGGAACCAAATGTGAGACAAAAGAGCTCCACGAACCAAGAGAAGAAGCCACCACTCGCAGCTCGAGCCGAGCGACCGTTAACTTCCTTCAAACAGGGCAGCTTGAAGCAAAAAGCTCTCCCGAGCCAAGCAGGAAGCCGAAGCTCACGGAACCATCAAAGCAAAAACCTCCAAAAAGCCTCCTTCCGAGCCAGGCCTCAGCCGAAGCTCACTGAGCCAGCCGAAGCAAAAAGCTCCGAATGCCTCAACCCTAACGCAAGCCAAGCAGGACCCGACGGTCTGCTGAACGACTCCCCTCAACTCCCTTCTCCAACTCTGCCCCAACTCAGCCCAGAAACAAAAGAAAAAGATCTCCTCTTATCCTTCTCCCGCCTTCCCCACTCCGGCGTGACTCATGACTCATGCCCTCGGTCCTCCATCCCCCGCTCAGCCACGGGTGGAGGGAGTTGTTGACATCATGAGTCACGGGACGAGCAGGGTGTTTTCCTCTTCGCAGAAGAGGGGAGGGATGTCTCCATTGTTTGTTCCCTAACTATTAAATCGATCCGCAGCGCATCTAATCGATTTCTGAACATTAAACAACTAGTACGTGCCCGTAAAAAAAAAAAACACAATAAAAAAAATAATAATAATAATAATAAATAAATAAACCACACAGGCCGTTCTTCGCTCTCACGTGCCCATACGTGCGTGACCGGAGTTCGATATTATTCGCAGTTACGATTATTCGCAATTTATTTTTAATACCCAATATTCAATTAGCGCCAAGGTATTTTACCTTTTCGCAATGTCGTGGCAAGGAAAAACAAAAGAGAAGAGAAGAGAGAGAAAAAATTTACTTCCTGGTTCGGAGCATACCAGCACTCTGATGTCCCGAAATTTTATACACCGTCTAATATGAAAACGTCATAACTTGGGCCATTGTGTTTACATAAATGCGCATAAGGAATCGAGAAATTATTAGAATACACGAAGTCATCACTCTCCGGAAGCCCGTACGTTGTAACCCGTAATGGGGAACGCGGCTGAGGTTCCCTTCCCATCGGCCACGCCCACGCAACAACGTGTCTTGCAATTGGTTTGGTAAATAAATGGCCATAACTTGGGAAGCACTTGTCCGATTAATATCAAACCTTGAAAAGGCACATCCTCCGGTCGCCAGCAACATACCTGGCAAGTTTCAATTAGATCGGACCAGAGGTTGGCGAGAAAACAGTGGTCACACACACACCACACACACACACACACACCACAGACACACAGACACACAGAGATTGCTGGAATTATAGATAGATGGAAGGTGAGCTATCTAGGGAACAAGCACTTATCGACATAGCTGACTAAGGAACCTGTATGTTGTGTGCAATCGAATTCCCAAATTCGTAACAATATAATGGAGAAGAAAGTAAATACCTCTGGATTTTTTTTTAATGCCATGAACAAACCTTGGTATATCATGGGTGAATAAAGGTTGTGGTCAATTTCATCGAAATTGTGTGTGGTTTCAGAAAAGGAAGCAAATACATTTTTGGGGGCCAACCCCCTCTCCGCATTGACCTTCGAGACCCCAATTTTTTTAATGTCGTGAACAAACTTTAGTAAATCACGGTTAGTGAAGATGGTGGTCAAGTTTCATCGGAATTGTGTGTGTAGTTTGGAGAAGAGAGTAAATACATATTTTAGGGAGCAACGCCCCTTAAATCCCCTTAGAGCCAGATTTTTCTAATGTCATGAACAAACTTTGGTACGTCATGGGTGATGAAGGTTGTCGCGAAGTTTGAGAAGAAAGCAAATACCTCTTTGGGGAGGTTAACAACCCACCCCCCCCCCCAGCGTAAATCCCTCTGTGGACCCCTTCAGACTCTGTTTTTTTAATTGCTGTCACATGTGATGAAGGTTGTGGTCAAATTTCATTGAAATCATGTGTAGTTGCTGAGAAGTTGCAAGTATTTGTGGACAGACGGACGGATGACGCGCCGTCCCATAAGTTCCCAGGAAATACTTTACAGGTGAGCGAGAAACCATCCCTGGGAATATTATAACAAACGAACTTCAGTTGGAAGCTGTCGGGGGCTCAGCGACGATCCTGAAGAGAGCCCTCGGCACAAAACTTTGAAAGCAGAAAACTTCACAGCTTGGTCCAGGAATCGTGACCCCTTAATGAAATGAAGGTAGACACTTTGAACCCATCCTGAGAGGACTCCGTTCCACATTCTGAAACCCACATATGTAGATACCAATCAACGACACACACACACACACACACACACACACACACACACACACACACAGTTGTGTAACAGAGCCAGTCCACACAAAGGATCTTTAGCAAAACCGTTTTTAATGGCGTCTCCTGCTCCACTCACTGGACAGCCCACTGACGTCACTCTCGGTTCCCCTCGTCAGTTCCGGTTCATCACGCATTCATTAATATTCATATAACTCCCAATACCACATATTCCTTTTTTTCGTCAAAATAACAACTAATGATGAAAAAAACAAAGAACATAGTAAGGACGTAATTGTTATGCATTCATCAACATTCATGTAACTTCCAATACAACATATTCCTTTTTTAGTGAAAATAACAACTGGAAATGAAAACCCCTTAAAAAAATAAAAAGCATGTAATGCACAATAACATGCCACATGGCAAAGTCCTTGGTCCTTCAGGGGCTTGACGATATCTCGTCCCATGACGAACACCTGGGGTAAAAACTTGTGGAGGCATTTGTTGGACAGGGCTATGTGCCCTATAGTCCTCAGAACCTGTCGTACATCCAGCAGAAAGTCCATTTGAGGTCTGAATTGCAGGTGCGAGATGAATTGCATTCCACACTTTCCCACCATTAAAGAATTGATGCTGAATTATGAATTCCAATGTACATGATCAAAGTTGTTTGTCCATTTCCATAATGTCCGAGTACTTCAGATTATATAGACACATACTCGGGGATATGTTCCCAGTGGCTTTTTTTCCCACATGCTTAATTATTAATTTTTAAACCGTGGGGTATTGTAATCGGATCTGTCGTCTGCTGTCTGTCCCTGTCTTTCCGTCTGTCCGTCTGTTACGTTATCTTCCTCCTAAACGGTTGCGCATAAATTCACCAAACTTAGTTACCGATCACCACATGGCAGAAGGATGAAGAGCAGTCCCCCCTGGGTCCCTGGGGAGGTCAAAAGTCCAATACCAAAAATGCATTATGGCGCATTTTAAAACATTTAAAATTAAACTCTTGTATTTCCAAAAATAAACATAAGGGACGCATGGAAAGCATGCAACGATTTTTCGGATTTGGCCCCTGGTTCATCCTCATGGGGTTGGAGAACTTCGGGTCACAGGGTCAAACAGAGAAAGAAAGAAAAAAATTTAACTCAAAATTTGATGTTGGGTCATCCTGGTATAACATTTTTCCCAGATTTCAACTTTGCTTAAGGTTGGGAAGTGTGGGGATTTGCGATGGCATGCCCATCGACTTTGCTCAAGTTAAAACCTGTTACCGACCATTGGAGTGTTGGCTTGTGTGCGATTTGTGATTTGCAATAATAACATGGCAAAGCTGGTGTTGGCTTTGTGGTTAGGGTGGGCTGGCTAGGATCTTAAGCGGTCCTGAGTTGAGCCCCTGTCGACCGTAATAAACACCAGATGGGTTAATTCACCTGTCATCCTTCCGAGGTTTGGCGAAATGAGTACCAGTGTACTGTGTAATAGGGGCATTGCCATTCAGCGGGCACAGCCATTGCCTTCAGCCAATGATGCCGCCCGAGCCTTGGTACTGCATACTAGAAAGAAGAAGAAGAAGAATACCGTTGCACAGCGAGTTTAAAACTCTGTGACCATTGGAAATTGCGTGTGAAAACCCTCGTCAGGAGGCGTGTAACATCGGGGTAAAATGTCCCTGCGGCTAGCTACCTCGATTTCTTATCAGGAAAGTTTTAAGGACATTAGTGGATTACAAGGTTGGAAAAAATCTCGGTGGTTGTCATCGTTTAAGAAAACAAATCGAGTAGGGAAGTGGCTGATTCATATTATTATCCCCATGCTTTTTGAAAAAAAATCAGGGGATATTGAATCGACTCCTGCTATCTGGTGCGTCATCCGTCCGTCCATCACGCTAATCCATAAAAGGTTGTGCAGAAATTAACAAATCTGGTGGTTATGATCCCAACATGGCCAAAAAGTGTGAGAAGATTATCAGTTTGTCTCTGCCTCCCTGCGGGGCTTCTGGGCAGCAGACAAAAGGCTGACCGCTTATTGTCAGTAATTCTGTCTGTTTGTTGGATGTGTTTGGATGTTTGGTCCTTTGTCAATCAGCATAATTGGTAGTAAAGCGTGGGTGGATTTTGACCAAACTCAGGTGGTAGGTACAATCTTATGACCTAGTTGCTTTGGAAATTGTGATGGTTGCTAAGGGACGCTTTGGTCCCTAGCAACAACCGAAAAACGCTTCAAAACGGTAATGTTCACAGCGCAATAAATTCCGAAAGCCAATCCCACGTAGGGTTATGAAATTTGGCCGAATGATCTACAGTCTGATGCTCTATCAAATATATTCCGGGATTTTTGTGATATATGGAATAGTTTACCCGCAGCGCCCGCCTACAATTAGGGTTATGCGCGTGAAAATTGGCGAAAATTGAAGGCCCCCTAGCGACCAGGTGAGTGTCAACGATACGAATAATACTTTGCAGGGTTCATGGTACTCATGAGTACTACAACTTTGCCTCAGAGACATATTGACGATTTTCGCTTTAGGGTCAGGCGGTCAAAGGTCAATTTAGGCAAAAATCGATAAATATGCGAGTGAGCTGGAGGTTGCCTTCGCACAAATGCTACTAGGGTTAGGTCGGATGGTCATGAAAATTCACACTAATCGTCTGGAATACATTGTGCACAAACAATCGAGCCGGATTTTCGATTTAGATTTCTTTGTTCACGCCACAGCACCCCCTCAAACTTTGGGGATTTCTGATTTCAAACCGCATTTTCAGTACTTTTCATTCAATGGATACGAGTAGCTAATCAGCTAGATGTAACTGGATGAGATTTGATATGCATAATCTTAAGGTGAATTTCCTTCCGCTATATGACATTCCATTTTGCTCAATATCTATGTTTCCATGCTCGGCGACCCATCGCCGCCTACAGCGCTTGGTCCTAGTTTGTTGTGTGTTGTTTTACCCCTGTAGCAGCCACCACGTTTCAGCGATCATGACCACACTGGGTACATACGTCGGCCATGCGTCCAAGCTTAAGACACTTTGTCCGTTTTTGGCTGAATCTAGGTAGGAGGTCAAGGTCCAAGGCCACCGAAAACAGAAATTTCTTATTTTCGCAATAACGTCCGCCAAAATGGTCGTATCGACTTTTCAAACCAAATCAAAATGTGCATCTTTCCAATACTGCATCCAACCATATGTCTCATTGGGCGGTGTCACACCAAACACCCCTTCTTAGCGGTCGGGGTCGATGTCACGGGGTCGGGTCAAAACTTTCAAATTGCGATAAAAACGCCATTTCAAGTCCGATTGCTTCCAACTTTATGATCATGACATCAACTAAAGTGCATATAACTCATTAAACAGTAGCACTGATCGACTTATTAAGAACCAAAATTGATTTCCAGGTTTTTATTTTTTTAGAGATCATAGGAGATATGACAAGTTATTACCGCAATTCCTTGGCTCAACGAGACAAATTTTCATATGTTTGTCTGTCCAATCAGCCTACATGTCACAATTTTAAAACCGATCAATCAACGAAACTTCAAATACATGATGAATTTGGTCATCAGCAAGAAGCTTATTGTTTTTTGAGATCAAAAGTCAACATAGGCCTAAAGCGTCAACAACAAAGGTGGTATTTCTAAATTCCTAAATTTTCATCAGATTAACTTGAAATTTGAAGAGGATTTGCATATAGGTCAATGATTTCAACCACCATTTATTTTTAGGTCAAAAGGTCAACAATGGGCCTAATTTCTATAAATTGAGAGATAGGGCCAAAAACTTTATATGTCATGATATTGCTCAAAAAGTGTGACGAGTTATAACAAAATTAAGATGGATATAAGTTGTTAGGTGACAAGTAACAAGCCAATTCGTTTTTTGTTTTTTTTTATTGTATACCAATGTCGAGCGCTCGTATGAGAACTACCACACAGAAAATACAACAAGGGAGCAGGAGCAAAAGTGGTGGGAGAGGGAAGACAAAACAGTGGGGAACAGAGACATGAGGGGATCTGTTGGAATGGAGAGGGATGGGATGGGGGTACCACAGGGTAAACAAGATGGACACTACAGGGACTTTCAGGAACGAAAGCGATTATCTTAGGTGGTATCCCAGTTCATTCTACTTATGCATTATTAAGGATGTGACTTTGGGCTGGATAACGGGGGTAGAAAAGATCATGGTTTTGGAAGGGGGGAATAAGAGGTGCCCAGTTGACGACTGGCTTTGAAGGTTCAGCTTGGAAATTGGCTTTGGCCAGGAAAGATTACATGGCAGATAGTGAGACCCAGAAGGCATGAATTAAAAGGACTTCTTCAAGAGGATTGTTGAGAAAGTAGATGGGGGTGGGGGGGGGGTAGGGCCGGGGTCCAGATGCGTCCTTTTGGAGAGACCAACAGTGGAGAGTGTGAGAATTTGTCAGGATTGAAAGACATGCGTCACGTGTTGAAACAGCTTGTGATTTGATCGAAGATCTGCAGAGAGTGAAGAGGCTTCTGCTTGCTGATAATGACAGCGAATGACAGATGGTCCGCAGACGCGTGTAGTCATCAGCCAAAGAGAAAAAAGAGGATTTTCCAGAAGTCAGAGAGATCTAATTGATGAAAACCTAGAAAAAGACAGGCTGAGAACACTAGCCTTGAGGAACTCGCTGGACAGGATAGATGGATGAGAGTACTCCATTAAGGGTCAGCACGTTGGCTGCGACAGAAGAGGAAGTCTGCGAGCCACGAGTGAAGATGTCCTTCGATACAAATAAGGAAGGGAGGTTGAGTGAGGAGGGCAGGCCTGCAAAACCATGTCAAAAGCAGTGAATATGTCTGGGGAGAATGGCTCCTGATTTCAGTCTGGCATGAAGATCTTCATCCATTGTGGGAGAGCAGAGCAGCGTATAGAGGGTAGAGTGACCTGGCTGTGAAACCAAATTGAAGATTGGAAATCAAGGAAATTCAGAAATGAAGGAGAAGACAAAGGATATCATGTCTGAAGCGATGATGCATTCCATAATCCTTAGCTGATGATGGGCAGAAGGCTGATTGGTCTGTAGTTGCAGGGATCTGTTTTTTCACCTTTTTTATGCAGCACAGTCATGTTTGCTGATTTTCAAGCAGATGGCAGATGACCTCAGCAAATGAGAGGTGAATAGAACAGAGAGAGGTCAGCAAGAGCAGCAGCAGCAGGTTTTTTAGACACGTGGGCAAATGCTGTCTAGACATTTGCAGAATCTGAGTTGAGGTTGAGACAAGCTCTCCTACCTGTAGGGGAAAAGGACACAGAGTCCAGCGGACAGCTGGGTGTTACTGGGTAAGCGGATACAGAAAGAACGGGTTTGGGACACAAGATTTAGAATCGCAAACAGGAGTTTAGGTATTCAAGCGCTTTTCACGTGCAGTGATCAATCCCCACACTAAATGTTTTCCTAAATTGCAGAGCCAATTTTTATTAACCATCACACGACGATTGGCAGCTGCTGATAAATAATAATTTTTCTGCACATCTTGAAATGTCTATCATGTAACATTGTTTTTTTTTAATCATTCATGAAAATTTCCCCAAAACAGGGTTAAAGCTACACGAGGTTTTTTTTGCTTTTTACCTGCATACTGTAATCGGTATTCACACTGACTCCAACCTGCTGATGCCGATTATCGAAAAATTGCCGATATCGTGTGTGTGTGGTGCGTGTGCGTGTGTGTGTGTGTGTGTGTGCGTGTGTGTGTGTGTGTGTGTGTGTGTGTTCATAAAGTATGACATATTCTTTCTGCAAAACTCCCCTCCCCCCACCCCTCTCTCTCTTTCTTTGTTCAATCCTTGTTATACCCCTCCCAATATAGTCCAAACCCTCTGACAACACCTCACTCACTCTTCCCCTGCCCCCCTTTCTCTCTCCCCCTCTCTCTCTCTCACTCTCTCTCCCGCCCCCCCCCTCTCTCTCCCCGCCCCCCTCTCTCCCTTTCTCTCCTCTCTCTCACGTGTGTGGATGTGTCTGGACGGTGGTAATATCTCCATACATGTAAGATGGTGGTTATGCCCTGCTGGTGTTGCTCCAGATGTGGCCGGATGGGAAGTTTTGCTCCGAACTTGACTGGGTGGCGTTGTCCCCCAGGCGGTGTTTGTATCTGGATGGCGTTTGTCTCCGAGCGGCTTTGTTTCCGGACACGTCCGGCTGTGTTTGTATGCGGATGCATGCGGGCGGGGTTTGTATCAGACGCGTCCAGGCTGTTTGTATCCGACGCGTCTGGGGCTGCATTTTTTCTCCAGATGAGTCCAGGCTGCTGTTTGTCTCCAGACGCATCCTGCCGATTTTGTCCAAGGACGCGTCTGGCGGCGTTTGTCTCTGGACGCGTCCGGCGGCGTTTGCCTCCGACGCCTCTGGGTGGCATTTATCTCCGGGCGCTTCCGGGCGATGTTTGTCCAAGGACGCATCTGGGTGGCGTTTATCTCCGGACGCGTCCGGGCGATGTTTGGTCAAGAACGCGTCCGGGCGGCGTTTGTTGAAGAGCACTATTGTCTCCATGTGCGTCGCGGCTGCACTTGCCTCTGGGCGCATCCCGGGTGGCGTTTGTCTCCGGTCGGCATTTGTCTGCGGGCATGTCGGGCGGCGTTTGCCTTAGGGTGTGTCTGTGTGGCATTTGTCTCCGGGTGCATCTGAGTGGCATTGTCTCCGGGCAGGCATTTGTCTCCCGGCATGTTCAAAGGCGGCGTTTGTCTCCGGACGACGTCCAGACGGCGTTTGTCTCCGGGCTTGTCCGGGTGGCGTTTATCTCTGGGCTCGTCTGGCGCGCGCATTCGTCCTCCGGGCTCGTCCGGGCGGCATTTGTCTTCCAGGACGTGTCTGGGCGGTGTTCGTCTCGGGCTTGTCCGGGCGGCCGTTTGTCTCCAGACGTGTGCTGGTGGCATTTGTCTCCATGCGCGTCCGGGTGGTTCGTTTGTCCCAAGGCGGCAAGTGCCTCTGGAAGTGCCAGGTTTCAATTGCCTCCAGACGTGTCGCCGGCGGCATTTGTCTCAGGGTGCATCCAGGCGCGCGTTTTTCTCCGCGCTCATCCAGGCGGTGTTTGTCTCCGGGCTCGTCCGGGGGGCGTTTGCTCTCGGATGCGTCTGGGTGGCGGTTTAGTCTCCAGACGCTGCCGGGTAGGTATTTATACTCTGACTGATAGGACATGGATTTCAGACATTATTTTGTTTCATCTTCACTGTTATCTATGCAGAATCATGTTAATAGACAGCATGAATCGTAATTAATGCTCCACCACACGTCGGCCATTCCTTCCTGTCAGCTCTCGCTCTCTTCCCTTCCCCCGCCCATCCTTGCTTCCCCTCCCTCCTGTCTCCCCCTCCCTCCTAGCTCCCCCTCCGCCTCCTCTCTCTCTTCCCCCTCCTCTTCCCTCCCTCCTCTCTCTTTTTCTTCCCCCTTCCCTCCTCTCTCTTTTCCCCCTCCCTCCTCTCTCTTTCCCCTCCACCTACTCTCTCTTCCCCTCCACCTACTCTCTCTTCCCCCTCCACCTACTCTCTCTCCCCCCTCCCTACACTCTCTCTTCCCCCTCCACCTACTCTCTACTTTCCCCCTCCACCTACTCTCTCTTTCCCCCCTCCACCTACTTCTCTCTCCTCCACATCTTTCTCACACCCCTCGTCTTTTCTCCCCACACCTCCTCTAGTATGCGTGGTAATTTGCTAGTTTGTTATAGCGAACGAAGTGAGCTTAATACTTAACGCTGCACATGAGAGAATAGGAAACAACAACAACAACAACAACAACAACAATACCCCTGGCTATTTGGAATCCGTGTCGTGAGCTATCACCTTTTGCTTCCGGTTGTTGTTAAACGCTGTGCGGTGTATAAAACACGATTGGGTTTATTTCTATCTGTGAATATTACTTAACCCATGCACATGAGAGAATAGGAAACAACAAACAACACCAATACCCTGCCAATTGTAAATCCGTGTCGTCGCCTATGACCTTTTGCTTCAGTTTTTGTTTTGTTTCTGGTTTTTTTTGTTTCCGGTTTTTGTCATGGGGAATGATGCATGCCGGGAGATAAAGGCATCGTCGGAGACATGAAATACCCAAATAATATCAGACATGGTGTATATTTCCTCCACCGATTTTAATAAAGATTATCTCCCGCATCATCAAAAAATAATTTTTAATCGTGATTTTACATTATTTGATCGCTGATTCGAATCCAGGCCGAAGTAACCGGAAATTGCGTATACAGTTGTGAATAATTGAAGGTAAAGTCAGAAGCGAATGTAAGAAGAAATACTACGTTCGCTTCTAGTATTTATTTTTTGGATGAGATTCCTGTTCTAAGGCGGTGTAGTTGTCGTTGTGAAGGTAATGTTGAGGAAATTTTTTTTTTTCAGATGAGATCCTGTTCTAGGCGGTGTATTGTTGTTTTGAAGGTAATGTTGAGGTAATATTAATTTTTCATAGCAAAAAAGACTGTTTAATTTGATATTATTAAGAAGCGAATGTAAGAAGAATTCTACGTTCGCTTCTTGGCTTTGCCTATTTCCATATTATATATATATATATATATATATATATATATATATATATATATATATGTACATATAATATACATATAAATATGGCATACAGATATACATGTAGATATACATGTAGACACATCTCTACACGAATGAAAGGGTGTGTGTGTGTGTGTGTGTGTGTGTGTGTGTGTGTGTGTGTGTGTGTGTGTGTGTGTGTGTGTGTGTGTGTCTCCTCCATAACTCCAAAAACCACAAAACCTAGCAGCCTGAAACTTTGCATGCAAACTAAGAAAACGCCAAGGAAGTGCAATAGTGGAAATAGGGTGTTTGGGTTAATTAAAACACCCCTTCAAAGATAATTAACGTCCTTATTGAATATATCCTTCATCAGGCGATCCTCGACCACCTCGCTGTCTGGGTCTTTAAGGCGTTTCCTGGGTAACCCCGCGAGGTCTGAAGCCGCCATGTTGTTTGCACGCTCAATACGCCTTGACTTGGAACAGGCCGCAACGATTTCTTGACGATGAGTTTTTTTCACTTTCCTCACTCATATCGAATACCCGTTCTTCATAGCTACGAAACACTGGGTATACTGCAGTGCTTATAAACGCCTGGAGACGTCAGCGTTCGTGGCTTTATTAAATATGCGAACATGAATAAACGAGAGAATCTCTTAAATGAAGGATTATTACAAGATGTAAGCTCCAGATATGAAAAAGTATCAGCAGTTCCGACTCCCCAAAAAGTGTTGATTTGTCCAATTCAGACGGTGCACGGGCGTTCCTGGTGCATAGTTGTATCGACGGCAATTTGTAAAATCGCTTGCCAGGCCAGGCGTTCCGATGGAGTGCTTGAGTGCTTAAGCCACTTACCGAACTGCACAGTACAGTTCGTGTCCTGATCGGGATGTGCCATCCTCAGTTACAGCGCACACGGACGTGATACATATAGTATATTTTGATCTGTACGGACTCTCCGTGGGTGTGTGGACAATGCCGTGCCTGTTAAGGGCGCCATGATGGCAAAGTTTCATCCCGTATCTTTATGGACGTTCTATTCAGGTTTTTTCTCTTTGTCCTCCCGCCTGGTTCTAAAGCATTTGGTTATCGGATTTTGCTTTACAAAGGTTACATGGTTTCTCTTTGTGAGTTTCAAAGCAAAATATATTTGATAACGCCCGATTTCTGAGCCGTTTGCCGTATTAACGTATTTCTAAATTACTGAGCCAATTTTTTTTCCACCTTTCGCACGCAGCTGTTTATAAAGAAGCAATGTTTGTGAACATCTCCTTGCAACGTCTATATAAATGTAACGTTGTTCTTCGGTGAAAGATACTCAAGGTTTTTGGGTTGTATACAGTACGTACTGTAGCCGATAATTACACTGACTCCAACCTGCCATTCTGAAAACTTACCGATATCGGCAAGCGTGGTGTTGTGTGTGTGGTGTGTGTGTGTGTGTGTTCGTGGGAGTGTGTGTTTTGTGTGTGTGTGTGTTCGTGGGAGTGCGTGTGTGTGTTCGTTGGAGTGTGTGTGTGTGTGTGCGTGTTCGTGGGAGTGTGTGTGTGTGTGTGTGTGTGTGTGTGTGTGCCGTGTTCTGGGAGTGTGTGTTTGTGTGTGTGTGTGTGTTCGTGGGAGTGCGTGTGTCTGTGTTCGTGGGAGTGTGTGTGGTGCGTGTTTCGTGGAGTGTGCTGTGTGTGTGTTCGTGGGAGTGTGTTTGTGTGTGTGTGTGTTCGTGGGGAGTGTGTGTGTGTGTGGTGCGTGTGTTCGTGGGAGTGTGTGTGTGGTGTGTGCGGGTGTGTGTGCGTGTGTTCGTGGGAAGTGCGTGTGGCGTGTGCGTGTGTGTGTGTGTGTGTGTGTGTCGTGTGTTCGTGGAGTGTGTGTGTGCGTGTGTTCGTGGGAGTGTGTGTGTGTGTGTGTGTGTGCGTGTGTGTGCGTGTGTTCGTGGGAGTGCGTGTGTGTTCATGGGAGTGCAATGAATATTAATGAACGAATGATGAGACCGAACTGACGAGGGAACCGAGAGTGACGTCAAGAGAGCAGTCGGTAGGTTTGAGCAGGAGACGCCGTTAAAAACGGTTGAGCTTGAAGAACTTGCATGTGGGCTGTCTTTGCTGCACCACATATTGGTGACGAGGATGGCTCACCTTGCTCCCTGTTACACCAGCCTGCTGTTACACCACCTTTGCTGTTTACACCACCTGCTGCATTCTTACCAAGTCCAGGTGAGCTTTCGATACCTTTTACCTTATGGATGCGTATGTTCGAGGACTTCATGCTTAACGGTAAATGACGACGCACTTTCTGATGCGAGGAAGCGCGCATTGCTATATACACTGCAAGGAACTGAAGGGCAGCATTTATTCTATTCTCTCTCAGTTGCATGTGGACACTGTGCTCTGCTGCTGTCGGTGCATTTAACAGCCTTTTTCATGCCAAAGGTGAACGTTGTTTCGATCGATATAAATTTCGTCAATGAGCACAAAGCGCCGGGTGAATCGACTGCTCAGTCTGTTGCTGCTTCACATGAGATTGCGCGTTAATTGCGAGTTTAGTGACCTCTCTTGATGAAATGATACGAGATCAGCTCGTATACGTGAACGGTTGCTTTTGGAACCGCAGCTTACACTGCAGAAAGCCCTCGTAACGGCGGAGCAAATTGAATTAGCCATGGCGGAAGCAAAAGCGATTACAAGCGCGCACGTCGACGTCCTTTTAGGATGTAAATACAACACCAGCACGTACCAGCGGTGGGGAAATACAGACGCGACCCATCCACAGGGGACACATCAAATGAACCTGCAAAACTCAGAATTTGACCAACTCGACAGGTACGCAAGAGAGGACACTTGTTGTCGTTGTGGGATCTGCAATGCACTTAGCCAATTACCCCAGATGCTCTGCCAAAAGATGTAAACTGCAGGCAGTGTGGCAAAAGTGGACATTTTACAAAAGTATGTCACAGTAAAGATCACAAATTACCAAGTGCAGGAAGTGACTGTGCCAGATGTGACCGTTTAAGCATAAACACACAAACCTCTGAACAAATTGGAGGAACCTATTTTGTGATGTTCGTATTTGCACACCTGATGGACAGGCATGCTCAGCTAAATTGCTGGTGGAACACAGGTTAAATTGTTCCATACTTCCAGGAGTCTACCTACCTGGAGCATTTCAAGAATGCACTTCTTACAGAACCAAAATAACACTTGGTGACTTCCCTAAAAAAAACCAATCGCCTGTAGTTGGTTGTCTGCAAGTGAAGGTACGACACAACCATGTTTCTGTGCCTGCTGATTCTTCATTGTGCCTTCTGGAACACCTATACTCGGCATGGACCTCTTTGCTGCTCTCGGACTGAATATTGTTAATGGATGTGTTACTCCTGCATCGGTGCTCAGTACCTCTGTGCATCAAAACATCGGCTTGGCAGACAATCTAATCCTAACGTCACTGGAACTCTAGCGTCTGCAAAAGGATTTGTACACAGAGTGAAGATAAGGCCCGATGTGGTGCCAATCCAGCAGAAGCTTCGCCGTTTACCTTTTGCTGTCAGTGATGCTGTCTCGCCAAGAAGTGAAAACGCTTGAAGAAGCGGGTATCGGTATCATTAGAGAATTGACTCTTACGAATGGGTTTCACCTATTGTCGTTACGCATAAGAAACAGGAGTATACGACTGTGCGTGGATATTCGTGAACCCATAATGTGATCGTAATAGTCATCCACTCCACATATTGAGGAGGTATTCGCAGAACTTCGGGGAGCGAGAATGTTCTCTACTCCTGATCTTCAGAGTACATACCATCAAGTGCCCTTCATGAGGAAAGCAGAGACCTTACGGCTTTTCATAACACACGAGGACTTTTCCATTTTTGCCGTGTTCCTTATGGTCTTGCCTCTGCCCCCAGTGCATTTCAGCGAATTATGTCACAGATCTTACCTGGCCAGGAGGGCGCCCAGTATTACCTAGATGACATAATTGCGTATGCTTCATCTCCTTGAGAAATACGAGGAACGTCTTCAAGCTGTTTTGAATCATATTGATCAAGCAGGTTTAAACTGCATTTATGACAAATGTCATTTCAGGAAGGCTGAACTTTCTTTTCTGGGTCACATGATCGTAGAAAGGGGCATGAGCCCAAACACCGAACATGTGGTGGCAGTAACACAAGCCCCAAAGGATGCATCTGCTCTGTGTTCTTTTCTGGGCTTGACTTCTTGTACTCCAATTCATTCCAAATATGTGACAGTCATGGAGCCACTTCATGCCTAACTGCACAAGGATGCTGACTTCTGGATTGAGGCTTGCCACACTCAATTTGAAAGGTAAAAAATTGATTGACAACAGCCTACACTTGCTTTGTTTTGACCCGACTCTGCCACCTTTGTGACCACAGACACGTCTGATTATGGACTTGGAGCAGTGTTTACTCAAACTTCATGAGGACCCTACAGAAAAGCAGTAGTATTTTCCTCACGAGCACTCACAGAATGCGAATGCAAGTACTCTACAGTGAGAAGGAAGCACTCGCCTGCGTCTGGGCAACTGAAAAAATGGCGTACTTACCTGTGGGGTCGGAAATATATTCCTGCGTACAGACCACGTCCACTGACCACCTACTGTCGTCGAAAGGTCATTGGTCGAGCTGGAATGAGAATTGCACATTGGTCTGCACGCTTACTGTTGTTAACTATGAAACTGTGTCCAACCTGGCCATCAAAATGTGACTGCAGAGTGTTTATTTGTGGTTTTCACTCCCATGACAGAGCTTTACCATGAACCAGATGTCGAAATAGTGGTTTTAGTGTCTGGTGACTGCCGCTGCTGTACCTGTGGAACAATTCAAGGAAACTTGCAATAGATGCCCTTTTCTACAGAAGGTGCGAGGATATGTCTCCAGAGGATGGCCTTGCAATGCGAAGAGCATTGACCCAAATGTACTTCCCTACTTTGTGCATTCGGAATGAACTGGCTGTACAGCGACGATTACTTGATTCGGAGCACTCACCGTGGTGATAGTGCCGAGAGAACTTAAACCAAGTTAATCCAGCTTGCTCCATGATACGCATCGAGTATTGTAAGGACTAAACAAAGGCTGCGTGACCTCTCCTGGTGCGCAGGGATGGACTCCAAGTAGAAGTTGCCCATCAAGTCGATGCATTAACTTGCCAAATGCATGATTAAAACAGCTGTCACTCGGGTTCCACCTTTACAACAGTTCCGCTTCCTAATGCCGCCTGGGAAAAGCTTGCCATCGATATTGTGGGACCACTTGATAACGGCCAAATGGACTGTTCTATGCCATTCCTTAATTGATTACTTCAGCAAATGGCCAGAAGTAGCCTTTACGTCCATGTAACATCTGCTAGTTATCAAGTTCCTGACTACAGTATTCACCGTGAAGGAAATCCGTGGAACTTATATCTGACAATGGATCTCAGTTTGTTTCAAATGAGTTTGAAACATTCCTGCAGGAAAGAAATATCAAACACTGCCATAGTTCTATCTATACCCACAAGCCAACGGGCGAGATAGAACGATTCAACAGAGTGTTTAAGGACTGTTTGCACTCTGCAAATCTCGAAGGGAAGCTCTGGAAATCATTTGTACCCGACTTCTTGCAAACGTATCGAGCCTACAAGACATGCAACAACTCATCAGACCCCTGCTGAACTTCTACATATATATACATTGCCCACACAAGTTGCACAATTGGGGACCGTCAAAATCGGCGTACTTGCTGCATGACTCGAGGATGTGGAGATGCTGTGTTCGACAGAAACAAGAGAAGTCTATATGATATACAGACCATCGTCAGGGAGCGAAACCTTCCACCTTCCAATGTGGTTCTTTCATGCGAGTTCGGAAACCTGGACTTCACCAGAAAGGACCAAAAGTTTACCCAACCCTCAAGATCAGTGAACAGAGAGGTCCTGCTACCTTCAGACTCTC
>CM068956.1:62638063-62650407 GCA_035128595.1 Eptatretus atami
ATACAAAAAAAAACAAAAAAAAAACGAATTGGCTTGTTCTTGTCACCTAACCAACTTATATCCATCTAATTTTGTTATAACTCGTCCACAACTTTTTGAGATATCATGACATATAAAGTTTTTGGCCCTATCTCTCAATTATAGAAATTAGGCCCATGTTGACCTTTTGACTTTAAAAAATAAATGGTGGTTGAAATCATTGACCTGATATGCAAATCCTCTTCAAATTTCAAGTTAATCAGATGAAAATTTAGGATTTTAGAAATACCACCTTTGTTGTTGACCTTTAGCCTATGTTGACCTTTTGATCTCAAAAACAATAAGCTTCTTGCTGATGACAAACTCCATCATGTATTGAAGTTTCGTGACGATCGGTTTAAAATTGTGACATGTAGGCGATTGACAGACAAACAAATGAAATTGCTCGTTGAGCAAGGAATTGCCGGAATAACTTTGTCATATGTTCTCTTTTTTCTTTTTTTTGCAGAAAATGTGGCTTCATGCGGCTTTAAAACGACAGAGGCAGGCAGGGTTCAACAGAATTAACAGAGGATCAAAAGGGAACAATACAGACAAAGACATTGCACATGAGTAGAAAAGTAAAAAAGGAAGGCGAGGTGGGGACGTGACGACGGTCGGTCGTGAATAGAATAGAAAAGGAATAGAAGGTGTGCGCACGGGGGTACAAACATCGGTGATGATGGGCAGCACTTTTGAAACACTTCTGAAGGGGCACAAGAAAAACAGTTACAAGCAGAGAGTTCCACAGCAAGATGATTTAGGAATTAAGGAAGGGGGTGATTGTTCAACATAGATTGGAGACATAAACAATGTTTGAGATCTGGAAGAAACTTGGGTGCGAGTCAGGAGAGGACTGAGGGACAAGAGACATCAGGAGTGAGAGGCATATGAGGCAATTAGTAAACTTGGAGTCACCAAATCTATCGTGCAATGATGCAATGAGACTATGAGACTCAGTCCTTCTGTTGGAGACATGCTCCATAACAAGAAAGAACCTGAACTTGAATGCCTGTTTGCGGAGAATAATGGGAAACCAGCACAGAATTGAGACGCCACACTCATGATACTTCATGCTAAAAGTCTTGTACACTGTACTGAGCCTCTGAGTTGCTGCAGGATTGACTTTGTGTTACGCCAGGATTTAGAGGCCAGTTTGGAGATGTTCATCCAAAGCCAGGCTTTGACAGATTGCACGCCCTAAAGGACTGCAAAGACTGCATTCTCAGGGTTTAGAAAAGAAATTTAGGACGCGGCTGGAGTGGGGGTCGACAGTCGATTCTTTCTGAGGGACAGAGTGACCGGCTTGGGAATTTCCTGCCATTGAAAAGAATTTCTCGGTCGCAGAACAACCACATTTTCCCCCAGATCTGCAGAGATGGATACCCATAGCAAACTTTGCCTTTTCAGAGAAGTGTGGTGTATTGTTCTGTACAGACGAAAGTTCAGAAAAAAAATGATATGGAGCACTTTTCATGGGAAGAGGTCTTGATGTGGACCAATGAATGAGGGCAGTTCTTTAAAAGTTGCCATTGTGAGCACCAGCTTCACAAGGGAGATCTTCAAATGGAATGCAATTGATCGTAAATCCGTCGTTTTGTTGCTCTTGAGGAAAATCTTGTAACTACGGTATTCAAGGAGAGGGTCCCCTGTACATCATTAGCAGATGGCTTGAAAGTGAGTTGGGTGCCAGACAGGATCAGTATGCATCCAGATTTCCAGAAGAGATCAACTTCTATCTATTGTTTTGAGATTTCATGCATAAGTCCCATAATTGGGATAAGAAGCAAGCAACATTTGATTTTGCGTAAATAGAGCTGGGGAGTAGCTCCAAAATTGATTGATGAGACATTAGAGTCAAAGAAGAAATAATGCCAGAGCCTGGATCTTAACAGAGATATTTTAGGGAAGAAAGGGCGAGGAAGAGTATAATGGATGAGGGTAGCTATCATTTGTAGCCGTGTAGCTGCATCATTTTCTGGGGGACGCCACGGCTCTGTCCAACTGATGCAATGCCCTCGTTAGCCCCGTGCAGTGCCTACTCATTTCACAACCTCTGAAGGTTGACAGCTGAGTCAACCCCACCCTGGAGTTAATTGAACAGCAGAACAGGGCTCGAACTCAGGCACCACTAATAATATTAAGGCAGCCACCATAACCGTTATAAGCCAGCACCAGGCATGTGGATTGAGGGGTAGAAGGAGATATGTGGTAATGGAGAGTTTATTTACAACTGGCGTGTGTTGTTTTTACTGACACTGATGTCTGAATGTGTATGATGTCAAAGATATTAATGTTTTGTACAAACAATTTCTTCTCAATAATAAAAAAAATGCAATACAGTGTTCACAGATTATTTGTTTTTTTTTCTCGTTGAAACAACAACATCCCAGGAGGCTGGCCGGATGGCCTAGACTCGAGGTCATGCACACTCACACTCTAACCCAGCGAGCACTGGGTTTGAACTTTTGAATTCCCGACCCAGTGTGCTGCCCGAAGGCAGGTTCAGTAGGCTACTGCTTGGCTTGCCGATAAGCTATCATTTATTTGGAAGTAGGCTGTGCCGCTGATGCTTGCCCCTCTATCCAGTACACTTGGTTACTCAATTTCACCGACCTCGCGAAGATGACAGGCTGAGTCAACCCACCTGGTGTTATTTCAGTGCCAATGGGGCTCGAACTCAGGACCCGGAAGCATCCTAAGCCAGCCCCAACTAACCACGAAGCCAACACAGGCTAAAGTGGGATTGAGGCAAGGAGTGCGGGTCCCAGATGTGACAGCTGACTCGACCTCCTGATCCGAAAGGATGGTTGTGCTCCGTAATACGCACTTTATTCGTGTAGAATTTGTCTGTCATCATGTTAACGATGAATTGATATTCGTACATTTTACTCTGGAGGCAAACGTTGCATGAAGAATCTCTTAAATGATTACTCTATCTTACGGGGCCGGTATGTCTTTCGCAAAGGCACGAGCCAAGGTGTGGGTGGAATGAGATGGAGGTATTTTACCAGTGTCTTTGCTTAGTTTTGTCTGAAACCATTACTTGGTTTGCATGATGCAAAATCTCTTGATAATTTTCCTTTTAACCGAGAATATTATGCCACCACAGCACATGCTGCGTTATCATTATATATTGTGCTAAATCAGAGCAATTCCCAACCTCCCATGTTGGAATTTTTTTTCATTCAAATTTCTTGGGTTTCTTTCATGGATCATTTCTTGCCAGCGAATCTCTTTAATGCAAATATGAGGCTCCGTGGGAAGGCTAAATGACAGAGGGTGGAGGTTAACATGCTGATAAAGGAATGACAGAGAAAGCTCTTTCTGGTTGCCCTCCTGGTCTGTTGACCCTGCACCGAAATGATTCCAAGGTGCTGCTGAAAGGCAGGCTCCGCAGCTTGAATATGTGCAGGGAAGCGCAAACGCAGCTGGCTGGCATCTTACCCTCATTTAAATGCACTATTATCCTTCTATTTCTCCGTATTAGTCTATACTGCGCTCAGGTTGGCCTTTGGGTTTTTCATTGTTGGAAAATAGAGGAATGTAGTCATGTATACTAAATGATGCTGCTTATGAGAGTCATTAATTATTCCGAACCACATAATAATGGGCCAAATTGGAAAGAAAAAAAACAACTGAAAATGCTGTAATGTTTTCAACAACACAACCTGGTATTCATCTTGGTTCTCATAATTTAGGCGTTTCTCATTGCTTGCACAGTTTCCAGACTGTAATTTGGAAACTAGAGTACTTAGGGTTTGCTTAGTGAGCAGTTTATGTTCTTAAAACCCCTTGTAAAGTGTTCTGATCACTGTAAATGCACCATTTCAATTTGGTGTTTGTACACAATTGCATAAAATGTATCATTTCTGCTTCTCCACTTTCCTCTTTGACAGATAACAGATGCAGATGGCATCACCTCTTCACATGGAATGATAACCAAGTGAACCAATGTGCCACACATACACCGCTGCAATGGGTCCTGACTTCAGGCTAGAATGGTGAAAGTAGTTCCAACCTAACATGCGTTTGAAGTATGCCATGCTTTCTGGCCGCCTGTGGATGAGGTATTGTATATGATTTGTACGACCGACTGAGCATTGCCTTAGGGCCAAGGTGCATGTGTATTAGTTTGACAAGCTGTTTTTTTGACTGTGTACTTTGGTCTTCAGGTGAGGAGCACATCCTAGCTGCTCAACAGAGATGGAAGCGATGAGTCTTTTTAATTTTTTTTTGGAGAAAAGAATGAGAAAAAGTTTTGAGAGATGAGAAAAAGTGTTTATTTATTTATTTTTTCTTTCGAGGAGCGAAGCTCATGGAATAAATAGCAGGTAGATCTGATAGTGGGCCAAACATCAGGGAATGAACAAACAGGAGAAGAGGAAAGAGAGGAGGAGAGGAAATGCTGAAACTAGCAAGTAAGATGGTTCGGTCAGGAGTGGTTAATGGGAAGTAATAAAGATCACAGGGCAGAATGGGGGAAGACAAAATATGGTGGTGCACTGCTTTATTGAGGTCTGGGAGGGAATAATGAAACAGAACATCCTCTGTAAGTTGTTCCACAGACAGGAGAAGTGAGGGCATAAACTAATTGAGAATGTGCGGTGCATCAACCTGGATTTTGGAATTTAACCAGAGGGTTATTAGAAGATGCGTAATCATGGAGTAGATTATAAGGAGGGTTGGTGGACTGAGAGAGCAGAGGGAGCATATTGGAGAATTGATGCAACAAAAACAGTGACCACCAACCTGCCTGTGATGTGAAAGCAACAGACTTTGTGCTTCGCCTCATCACGGAGATTCAAAATAATCTTGAGAGGTTTTAAATTCCACAGAATCCAAGCGATTCTGTTCGAATCCGCAAACCTCCAGACTCGGAACACTCTAACCACTTACACACCACCGAGGTCGATGGAACAATTTTAATAGAGGTTACGAATAGATGCCCTTTAATGCACTACTCACTGAACATTGTTCCCTGACAGGCAAATGGCTGCACAATTCGCATTTAGGAGGAAAATGCTCTCCAAATAAGAAAAGGTAATCTAGCTAAGGCCTGCATGAAGGCAGTTGTTGAAAGATGCAAGACATATGGGGCGGAAATGCCATTTTGAAAGTGCCGTATTTTGGACAGCCTTGCCTTTCGATAGGCAACATTTAATTCCTATTCAGAGTTACCCTGAGGGCGTCAACATTTAACCCCAATGTGTGTTGAAGTTGAACTAGAGGGGCTCTCTATCTGTTACATACGACTCTTGACACCTATTTTGATGCAGTGTAAGCCACCTGAGAATAAGCACTGGGCCTGATTCCTGCGTTGAGGTTTTTTTTTTTTTTTTCTTTTGAAGGCAAATAGGTGCGTGCCAGAGATGTCTAAACATTCAATTGTGTTGAACTTGGTTTTACACCACATGTGGCTCTCATCTGCTTTTTGTTTTTCTGTGGTGTCCCATTTCATTGACGCATGAATTGCAACAACACCATTCTGGGCTTTCATCTGCAGTGTGTCCTGCAACATATGAAGGGAAAGGTCAGATGTTGTACTTTCTTGTCCTTGCTTTTGTCTTCAGCAAAGTCATATTGTTAGTAGCATGCTTCATGGTATATTTGATTTGATGCATTTGTTTCCTGAGCGTTGCGTTGTCTTAGCTGAGGGTGACTTATTTAGTCTTGGCATTTTTATTTTGGAAAAGCAATGGAGTCTTCTCTTGATGGTTACACTTTGGCTTGTGCAACAGTGTGCATTCCTCATTGTACAGAAAAAGTACAAGAAGAAGTTTGACTTCCAACCATTGAAAGCATCTGTAGTAGTTTCTGTTGGCAGCGCAATTTCTGGAACACCTCCCAGGTTAAAGCTGAAGTTTTCAAATGCTCTGGAACCGAACACCTGATTTTCTTTCTTTTTTTTTTTCATACGAAGAGAATAACAGATCACATTCCAGGGGAATGTGAGCTTGCTTCATTTTTTTTTTCCTTCCTTTCTTTTTGGGCTCATCGAACTTTTCCCATTTTGGAAGTCTCACAGCGTGGAAAGAACATTCCTGTTATTGTCGTTTCTACCCTGTTGTCAATCCATTTATCAGCCAGAAAACAAAAGAGTTCAGAAGTATGTCTGTGCAGTTAGTTTGTGATGATTAGCTGTGCATTGGGGGGAAAAATGCTTTTATTACTAAGTTTCCTTTTTTTCTTTTTCTTTTTTGTATGATAAGAAATCCATTGACAACCAAGACTGCATAGCATTTAACAATCTAGAGTCTTACTGGGGTATATACATTACGGTAGATACCCCAGGAACAGCTGATGATAATTAGAAGGAACAATACCCAACAGTTTCTTGTTATATTGACAATGTGCAAGGTCTGTTTTATATCAGATCTCCTAAAAAAATAAAATTGCCAAATTATTTTTTGCTGCGCCTAATTATTTGCGATGTTATTTTTAATTTGGCTTGAGTAGATTGATATTATGACTACATTGCTTGTATAACTCAGCTTTAATTGCAAATTGCTTTGGATTATTGGTGTTGTGCTGTTTTAAAAGAAAGAATATAATTGGTTAGGCTGGGTCACCTGGACATCTTTCTGATCTGAGCACGGCACACGCATCAGAAATAGGTTACATTCCAATTTGTACATGAATAGTTATGGTGTTGTGTTATAATTGTAAATTACGAGCGAGCTCTCTTTTATCATTTTCCTCAATGATTGTTTATTCGAGTGGTTTAAGACCCGTTGTTTTCTCCACTGGCATTCAAGTTGTGTGTTGGCGGTGGAGATGGTAACGTGTAAATCAAAAATAATTCAAGGTAGTAATGCTGCGGTGATCGTTTAAAGTGTATAAAATAAATAAGTAATTCAAGGTGGTACCTACGTATGTTGGGGAGACGGTGGAGTGTATAAATAAATAACTAATGGTGGTGTGTACGTTGTAGAATGGTAAAAGGTGTATAAAATTAATAAGTCGAGGTGGTATATATCAGTAGCGGTCATTGTAAAGTGTGTATAAATAAAATAATAATTTGATGTATGTTGGCAGTGGAAACGGTAAAAGTTTTATCAATAAATATATTCAAGGTGGTGTGTAGTCCGGTTAATGCAAGGTGTATGTAAATGTGGGTTTTAAATCAAATGCTGCTCACTCTCACCGATCCTCACTTGGAAGGCATGGTGAGTATGCCAAGTCCCATTCACATGAGTTTAGGAAGCACTTCGGCCTGCAGTCGATTTAAATAGGCTTATTTATGGGGGGGTTCTTAAAATGGATAAGGCAATTTAGAGATTGTACAGAATGACATCATGCATGAAAATTTGGAAACTATGGGCAAACAAAATGCATGGAATTGGAATTCGTTCCCTTTGCATCGATGGAAACGCTCGGAGAGAGCTGTGCCGATTTGGCGCAGGAAAAGGTTCGCTTTTCACGATGGATCAAAACTGTGTAATTTTAATCCATAATTTCGATTTTCTGAGAAGACTTATTTTGGGAATGCATGTTTTATTTTAAATAGATTTTATCATGTATGTTTCGATGAATATATTTTATTGATCGCGGAATGCACTCCAAGTCTAACTCCCGCGTCGTTTCGTGTAGCTAAAGGGGGCTTTCATTGTGGTGTGAACTTATTAGGAATGACTTTTTTGAGATTTCAAAACTACCAAGCAATCGGTATGCTGTTGCACTTGTCGATCAGTTGTGCACATTCTTGTCTGAAGTGGGAATTAGAATTTAACTTTAAATTTCTGCACTCTCTTATTCCATATTTACCTTTTTCTCTGTTGTACTTCCTTGCTCTCATTTATGTGAGTTTGTTGTATTTGATCCATGTATTGGGCAAACTGGTTTCTCTCTCTCCTGGAGTTTTAGCTTGCATGGTGCCAAAGCGGTGTGGCAACGCACCCATAAACCCACAATCATGCAGTATTCTATAAGACACAAACAAGCAAAGCATTTAAAATGTTAATTAAACGTAGCGGTATTTGTCATTTCAAACGTTTTATTTGTGTACAGCCGTTTTGTTATGTTTAAGAGTGAGATGGAAAATGCTTTGATTGTTTCCATTCCTTGGATTTCTGTGGGATCTGTGGGAGGATCTTGATGTGTTGGAGACTGCATACATGGCTGCAGTTATGTATCTTTTCTGAAAGGATCTCCAGTTGTTGGAATATTTATATCCCACGACTGGATGTCAGCCTGGCTCGGACTTGTATTTTGGATCCTCTTCGTCCGTCCGTTCGTAGACTCCACTCGAAATGACAACACGCATTTCTTTCATATTCGGTACATTTATGCAATTATACCTGTATGTGATTGCACGTCAAATGTTTTGGGATCGGAACCAAAGATGTATTTTTAATCTTGGGAATTTTTAAAACAGTTTATGGAAGAGAATGGTACAGGATACAGGATTGTTCCCTTTTGGAAGCATTATTATTTATTTATTTTTCCTTTCACCATCTCCACTACCACACATAACTTTGAATTTTTTATTTATTGATAAAACTTGACCATTTCCACTACCAACACATAACTTTAAATTATTTTTTTTATAAACACTCTGCCATCTCCATGACCAACACACATTTAAATTATTTATCACCACTTTACCATGACCGTAACTGACATACCACTTGCTTTTTTTATATACATTTATCATTCTACTACGTAGATCCACCTTGAATTATTTATTTTATTTCATGTTACCATTCTTCAACCTACATTCCAAGTTGAATTATTTCTTTATTTGCATACCCTTTACCATCAACGCGATCTACATATTAATTTATTTATTTAAATGTAAAATCTACACTTCCCATTTTTTAAGGTGTGGTTGACAGCTGTTGCTCAATGATGGCTTGCATCCTTGTTCCTTTTATTTGGCCACAACCACTTTTATTTCATGACATCACTGACTGTAAGAAACATTTTTCTTTTTGATTGATTGTAATTGCACTTCAGTAAAAGATGAAGCTTGGAAATATGAAAACAGTGTTGGAATATGTTTGTTAGTTTGGATCTTATTGAAAGCAAAAGTGGTTGAAGCTTTAATATTTAAAATGTCCCGTACCCATTGAAGCTTATATATTTGGCTGCAAGATAAGTTAGAACTGCAAGATAGTTTGCTCTTCAAACTAGGCTGATGTTGCAAATTTCAATGACTGACTGTCCTACAATTGACCTGGCAAATGTTTTGTTTCATTGATATTTATCAAAATGTTGGCCAGTTTTCCTAAGAATACGGCGGAGCCTTGTCTTGCTGTCATTGGCAGTGTTGTACACCTGTGATAGTGTAGGTTGAAGTTTGTAAACTTTCTAGCTAAAGATGGTGGTGGTCTTCAAGGGATGAAGCAATTACTGAAGCCTGTTTGTGGTTGCTAAATTTCGATTGCTTACAATTGAGTATGTCTTGGTGCAGCATTTAAGTGATGCCAATGAGTGTTCCACAGTACAGTGTACTGATTTTCTGACACCATGTTTCTAGCTGCCTTGCTGTGTGCATAGAGCTTTCAGCATGAGAATCTTTTTTTTGGAGAGATCAATGTATGTATAGAATGTTCAACAGCAAAGTGTGCAGATGCTTGATCTGAAAAATAAATCTGTGAAATTCAAGGTAAAGCAATTGATGCTGATTATTGAATTCCAATGTAACATGATCAAAGTTGTTTGTCCATTTCCATATGTCCGAGTACTCTCAGATTATATAGACACATACTCGGGATATGTTCCAGTGGCTTTTTTTCCCACATGCTTAATTATTTATTTTTTTAAACCGTGGGGTATTGTAATCGGATCTGTCTGTCTGTCTGTCTGTCTGTCTTTCCGTCTGGTCCGTCTGTTACGTTATCTCCTCCTAAACGGTTGCGCAGAAATTCACCAAACTTAGTTACGATCACCACATGGCAAGAAGATGCAAGAGCAGTCCCCTGGGTCCCTGGGAGGGTCAAAAAGTCCAATACCAAAAAAATGCAATTATGGGCGCATTTTAAAAATTTTAATTAAACTTGTATTTGCAATAAACATAAGGGGACGCATGGAACATGCAACGATTTTTCGGATTTGGCCCCTGGTTCATGCCTCATGGGGTGAGAACTTCGGGTCACAGGGGTCAAAACGAAAGAAAGAAAAAAATTTAACTCAAAATTTGATGTTGGGTCATTCCTGGTATAACATTTTTCCAGATTTCAACTTTGCTTAAGGTGGAAGTGTGGGGATTTGCGATGGCATGCATCGACTTTGCTCAAGTTAAACCTGTTACCACCATTGGAGTGTTGGCTTGTGTGCGATTTGTGATTTGCAATAATAACCATGGCAAAGCCTGGTGTTGGCTTTGTGTTAGGGTGGCTGGCTTGGGATCTTAGGGTCCTGAGTTTGAGCCCTGTCGACGTTGATTAACACCAGATGGTTAATTCAGCCTGTCATCCTTCCGAGGTTGGCGAAATGAGTACCAGTGTACTGGTAATAGGGCATTGCATCAGCGGCACAGCCATGCTTCAGCCAATGATGCCGCCCGTAGCCTTGGTACTGCATACGAAAGAAGAAGAAGAAGAATAACCGTGCACGAGTTAAACTCGTGACCATTGGAAATTTGGTGTGAACCCTCGTCAGGAGGCGTGTAACATCGGGGTATAATGTCCTGGGCTTAGCTCCTTCGATTTTCTTATCAGGAAAGTTTTAAGGACATTAGTGGATTACAAGGTTGGATAAAATCTCGTGGTTGTCATCGTTTAAGAAAACAAATCCGAGTAGGGAGGGCTGATTCATATTATTATCCCCATGCTTTTTGAAAAAAATCAGGGGATATTGTAATCGACTCCTGCTATCTGTGCGTCCATCCGTCCGTCCATCACGCTATTCCATAAAAGGTTGTGCAGAAATTAAAACAAATCTGGTGGTTATGATCACCACATGGCAAGAAAGTGTGAGAGATTATCAGTTTGTCTCTGCTCCCTGGGGCTCTGGGGGCAGAGACAAAAGGTGACCCTTTGTCAGTAATTCTGTCTGTTTGTTTGGATGTTTGTTGGATGTTTGGTCCTTTGTCATCAGCATAATTGGTAGTAAACGTGGGGGATTTGACCAAACTCAGGTGGTAGGTACATCTTAGACCTAGTGCTTTGGAAATTGTGATGGTTGCTAGGACGCTTTGGTTCCCTAGCAACAACAAAAACCTTCAAATCGGTAATGTTCACGCGCAATAAATTCCGAAAGCCATTATCCACGTAGGGTTATGAAATTTGGCACGAATGATCTACAGCTGATGCTCTATCAAATATATTCCGGTTTTTGTGATATATGGAATAGTTTACCCGCAGCGCCCTACAATTAGGGTATGCGTGAAAATTGGCGAAAATTGAAGGCCCCTAGCGACCAGGTGAGTGCATCGATACGAATAATACTTTGCAGGTTCATGGTACTCAATGAGTATACAACTTTCCTCAGGACATTTGACGATTTCGCTTAGGTCAGGGTCAAAGGTCAATTAGTGCAAAATCGATAATATGCGAGAGCTGGAGGTGCTTCGCACCAAATGCTACTCAGGGTTATGGTCGGATGGTCATGAAAATTCACACTAATCGTCTGGAATACATTGTGCACAAACAATCGAGCCGGATTTTCGATTTAGATCTTTGTTTCACCCACAGCACCCCTCAAACTTTGGGGATTTCTGATTTCAAACGCATTTTCAGTACTTTTCATTCAAATGGATACGAGTAGTTATCAGTAGATGTAACTGGATGAGATTTGATATGCTAAATCTTAAGGTGATTCCCTATCCGCTATATGACATCCATTTTGCTCAATATCTTATAGTTTCCATGCTCGGCGACCCATCGCCGCCTACCGGCTTGTCTGTTTGTTTGTGTGTTTGTTTACCCTGTAGCAGCACACCGTTCAGCGATCATGACCACACTGGGTACAGACGTCGGCCATGGTCAACTTAGACACTTGTCGTTTTTGGTGAATCTAGGTCAGAGGTCAAGGTCAAGGCCACGAAAAACAGAAATTCTTATTTTCGCAATAACGTCCGCCAAAATGGTCGTATCGACTTCAAACCAAATCCAAAATGTGCATCTTCCAATACTGCATCCAACCATATGTCTCATTGGGGGTGTCACACCAACACCCTTCTTAGCGGTCGGGGTCGAATGTCAGGGGGGTCGGGTCAAAACTTTCAAATTGCGATAAAAACGCCATTTCAAAGTCGATTGACTTCCAACTTATGATCATGACCAAACTAAGTGCTATAACTCATTAAACAGTAGCACTATTCGACTTATAAGAACCAAATTGATTTCCAGGTTTTTATTTTTTCAGAGAATTCATGGCAG
>CM068956.1:62650432-62696384 GCA_035128595.1 Eptatretus atami
GCACATTTTGGATTTGGTTTGAAGTCGATACGACCATTTTGGCGGACGTTATTGCGAAAATAAGAATTTCTGTTTTTCGGTGGCCTTGACCTTGACCTCTGACCTAGATTCACCAAAAACGACAAGTGTCTAAGTTGGGAGACCGGAGTGGCCCCTCCGCACGTGCGAGTCGTACCGTGCAGGTGGTGACAATCGGGTCGCTGAATGACGGGTGTGGCTGCGCTATCACGGCGGGTAATGGGGGAGGCACTAACAGCAGCAGAAAACAGACAAGGCCGGTAGGAGGTCCCCGGGTGTGCGGCGGATTATATCGCCGACATGGGAGGAACATAAGGATGAGTGTGGAGCGAGAAGAGTGAGGCGCAGTAGTAAGAGCGGGATGGAGAGATGCGAGCCGTTAGGAGGATTGATGCAGGTATGCAGGATGCGGTGGCGATCGCAGAGTTACAGTGCTACTGATAACGTAACTCCGGTAATTCCAGGTTGAGATGAAAAGTGTATTACGAAAATGCGGTTTGGAAAGTCAGAAATCCCCAGGTTTGAGGGGGTGCGGGTGTGGTGAAAGAAGATCCAAATCGAAAATGGGCCCCGTGCCGAATTGTTGTGTGCAACATTGTATTGCCAGACGATGAAGGGAATTTTCGACGAGTGACAACCACCATGTAGACCCTAGGACAGATTTGGTGCGAAGGCGCGGTCGACAAGTAGGGGTGTTTTGTTGTCTTATCGCTTATTTTCTCTCACCTTCTCGCTATCTTTATCTTTTCTTTTGCTTGTTGTTCTCTTTTTTGTTTTTTATTTTTTAGTTGCTCTGACTCTTATATGTTCTTGTTATTATTTTTCGGTGTTTTCTAAGTATGTCCTGAGTTGTCTATTATAGGTTGTAGTAGTCGTCCCATTGAGTTACCATTTTGTGTCGTAGGGCGTTTGGGATGTCGAATTTAATCTCTTGTAAAGTAATTATTCGTATCGTGAGTGTCGATTGCTCACGTGTGTCGCGGTAGGGGGTCTTCTTATTTTCTGCTTTGTCATATTTTTTGCGTATCGCATTACTGCTCTAATTTTGTTTATGGTGGGTTGCTGGCGGGTTTTAAATTCTTATTCCTATTATTTATCTACATAATAATCTGGATAGTATATTTAGTGATAGAGCTATTTCACTTATGATCACTTCTGTGCCCAAAGGTTTCAGTTAACCGCTACCGTCGGGAGTAAGTGGCTTTGCGGTGTATATGATGCGCGCGTTTGACATTTATCCTGGTTGATTTTGAAGGTTTTCGGTTTGTTGCTAGGAACCAAAAGCGTCCCTAGCAACCATCACAATTTCAAAGCACTAGGTCATAGAGATGTACCTACCATCCCTGAAGGTCTTTGGCTCAATACCACCGGCACGTTCGTAGCCAATTATGCTGATGACAAAGGACCAAACATCCAAACAAACATCCAAACAAACAGACAGAATTACTGACAATAAGGGTCACCTTTTGTCTCTGCCCCCAGAGCCCCAGGGAGCAGAGACAAACTGATAATCTCTCACACTTTCTTGCCATGTGGTGATCATAACCACCAGATTTGTTTAATTTCTGCACAACCTTTTATGGAATAGCTTGATGGACGGATGGATGGACGCACAGATAGCAGGAGTCGATTACAATATCCCCCTGATTTTTTCAAAAAGCATGGGGATAATAATATGAATCAGCCCTCCCTACTCGGATTTGTTTTCTTAAACGATGACAACCACGAGATTTTATCCAACCTTGTAATCCACTAATGTCCTTAAAACTTTCCTGATAAGAAAATCGAAGGAGCTAAGCCCAGGGACATTTACCCCGATGTTACAGCCTCCTGACGAGGGTTTCACACCAAATTTCCAATGGTCACGAGTTTAACTCGTGCAACGGTTATTCTTCTTCTTCTTTCGTATGCAGTACCAAGGCTACGGGCGGCATCATTGGCTGAAGGCATGGCTGTGCCGCTGATGCAATGCCCCTATTACCAGTACACACTGGTACTCATTTCGCCAACCTCGGAAGGATGACAGGCTGAATTAACCCATCTGGTGTTAATTCAACGGTAGACAGGGGCTCAAACTCAGGACCCTAAGATCCCAAGCCAGCCACCCTAACCACAAAGCCAACACCAGGCTTTGCCACGGTTATTATTGCAAATCACAAATCGCACACAAGGCCAACACTCCAATGGTGGTAACAAGTTTAACTTGAGCAAAGTCGATGGCATGCCATCGCAAATCCCCACACTTCCCACCTAAAGCAAAGTTGAAATCTGGAAAAATGTTATACCAGGAATGACCCAACATCAAATTTTGAGTTAAATTTTTTTCTTTCTTTCTGTTTTGACCCCTGTGACCCGAAGTTCTCACCCCATGAGGCATGAACCAGGGGCCAAATCCGAAAAATCGTTGCATGTTCCATGCGTCCCCTTATGTTTATTGCAAATACAAAGTTTAATTTAAAATGTTTTAAAATGCGCCCATAATTGCATTTTTTGGTATTGGACTTTTTGACCCTCCCCCAGGGACCCAGGGGACTGCTCTTGCATCTTCTTGCCATGTGGTGATCGTAACTAAGTTTGGTGAATTTCTGCGCAACCGTTTAGGAGGAGATAACGTAACAGACGGACAGACGGAAAGACAGACAGACAGACAGACAGACAGACAGACAGACAGACAGACAGACAGATCCGATTACAATACCCCACGGTTTAAAAAAAATAAATAATTAAGCATGTGGGAAAAAAAGCCACTGGGAACATATCCCCGAGTATGTGTCTATATAATCTGAGAGTACTCGGACATATGGAAATGGACAAACAACTTTGATCATGTTACATTGGAATTCAATAATCAGCATCAATTGCTTTACCTTGAATTTCACAGATTTATTTTTCAGATCAAGCATCTGCACACTTTGCTGTTGAACATTCTATACATACATTGATCTCTCCAAAAAAAAGATTCTCATGCTGAAAGCTCTATGCACACAAGCAAAGGCAGCTAGAAACATGGGTGTCAGAAAATCAGTACACTGTACTGTGGAACACTCATTGGGCATCACTTAAATGGCTGCACCAAGACATACTCAATTGTAAGCAATCGAAGATTTAGCAACCACAAACAGGCTTCAGTAATTGCTTCATCCCTTGAAGACCACCACCATCTTTAGCTAGAAAGTTTACAAACTTCAACCTACACTATCACAGGTTGTACAACACTGCCAATGACAGCAAGGCACAAGGCTCCGCCGTATTCTTAGGGAAAACTGGCCAACATTTTGATAAATATCAATGAAACAAAACATTTGCCAGGTCAATTGTAGGACAGTCAGTCATTGAAATTTGCAACATCAGCCTAGTTTTGAAGAAGCAAACATCTTGCAGTTCTAACTTATCTTGCAGCCAAATATATAAGCTTCAATGGGTACGGGACATTTTAAATATTAAAGCTTCAACCACTTTTGCTTTCAATAAGATCCAAACTAACAAACATATTCCAACACTGTTTTCATATTTCCAAGCTTCATCTTTTACTGAAGTGCAATTACAATCAATCAAAAAGAAAAATGTTTCTTACAGTCAGTGATGTCATGAAATAAAAGTGGTTGTGGCCAAATAAAAGGAACAAGGATGCAAGCCATCATTGAGGCAACAGCTGTCAACCACACCTTAAAAAATGGGAAGTGTAGATTTTACATTTAAATAAATAAATTAATATGTAGATTGCGTTGATGGTAAAGGGTATGCAAATAAAGAAATAATTCAACTTGGAATGTAGGTTGAAGAATGGTAACATGAATATAAATAAATAATTCAAGGTGGTATCTACGTAGTAGAATGATAAAATGTATATGAAAAAAGCAAGGTGGTATGTCAGTTACGGTCATGGTAAAGTGTGTATAAATAATTAAATGTGTGTTGGTCATGGAGATGGCAGAGTGTTTATAAAAAAAATAATTTAAAGTTATGTGTTGGTAGTGGAAATGGTCAAGTTTTTATCAATAAATAAAAAATTCAAAGTTATGTGTTGGTAGTGGAGATGGTGAAAGGAAAAATAAATAAATAATAATGCTTCCCAAAAGGGGAACAATCCTGTATCCTGTACCATTCTCTTCCATAAACTGTTTTAAAAATTCCCAAGATTCAAAAATACATCTTTGGTTCCGATCCCAAAATCATTTGACGTGCATCATGCACAGGTATAATTGCATAAATGTACCGAATATGAAAGAAATGCGTGTTGTCATTTTCGAGTGGAGTCTACGAACGGACGGACGAAGAGGATCCAAAATACAAGTCCCGAGCCAGGCTGACATCCAGTCGTGGGATATAAATATTCCAACAACTGGAGATCCTTCTCAGAAAAGATACATAACTGCAGCCATGTATGCAGGTCTCCAACACATCAAGATCCTCCCACAGATCCCACAGAAATCCAAGGAATGGAAACAATCAAAGCATTTTCCATCTCACATCTTAAACATAACAAAACGGCTGTACACAAATAAAACCGTTTGAAATGACAAATACAGCTACGTTTAATTAACATTTTAAATGCTTTGCTTGTTTGTGTCTTATGGAATACTGCATGATTGTGGGTTTATGGGTGCGTTGCCACACCGCTTTGGCACCATGCAAGCTAAAACTCCAGGAGAGAGAGAAACCAGTTTGCCCAATACATGGATCAAATACAACAAACTCACATAAATGAGAGCAAGGGAAGTACAACAGAGAAAAAGGTAAATATGGAATAAGAGGAGTGCAGAAATTTAAAGTTAAAATTCTAATTTCCCACTTCAGACAAGAATGTGCACAACTGATCGACAAGTGCAACAGCATACCGATTGCTTGGTAGTTTTGAAATCTCAAAAAGTCATTCCTAATAAGTTCACACCACAATGAAAGCCCCCTTTAGCTACACGAAACGACGCGGGAGTTAGACTTGGAGTGCATTCGCGATCAAATAAAATATATTCATCGAAACATACATGATAAAATCTATTTAAATGAAACATGCATTCCCAAAAAATAAGTCTTCTCAGAAAATCGAAAATTATGGATTAAAATTACACAGTTTTGATCCATCGTGAAAAGCGAACCTTTTTCCCTGCGGCCAAATCGGCACAGCTCTCTCCGAGCGTTTCCATCGATGCAAAGGGAACGAATTCCAATTCCATGCATTTTGTTTGCCCATAGTTTCCAAATTTTCATGCATTGATGTCATTCTGTACAATCTCCTAAATTTGCCTTAATCCATTTTAAGAACCCCCCCATAAATAAGCCTATTTAAATCGACTGCAGGCCGAAGTGCTTCCTAAACTCATGTGAATGGGACTTGGCATATTCACCATGCCTTCCAAGTGAGGATCGGTGAGAGTGAGCAGCCATTTGATTTAAAACCCACATTTACATACACCTTGCATTAACCGGTACCTACACACCACCTTGAATACATTTATTGATAAAAACTTTTACCGTTTCCACTGCCAACATACATCAAATTATTATTTTATTTATACACACTTTACAATGACCGCTACTGATATATACCACCTCGACTTATTAATTTTTATACACCTTTTACCATTCTACAACGTACACACCACCATTAGTTATTTATTTATACACTCCACCGTCTCCCCAACATACGTAGGTACCACCTTGAATTACTTATTTATTTTATACACTTTAAACGATCACCGCAGCATTATTACCTTGAATTATTTATTGATTTACACGTTACCATCTCCACCGCCAACACACAACTTTGAATGCCAGTGGAGAAACAAACGGGTCTTAAACCACTCGAATAAACAATCATTGAGGGAAAATGATAAAAGAGGAGCTCGCTCGTAATTTACAATTATACACAACACCATAACTATTCATGTACAAAATTGGAATGTAACCTATTTTCTTGATGCGTGTGCCGTGCTCAGATCAGAAAGATGTCCAGGTGACCCAGCCTAACCAATTATATTCTTTCTTTTAAAACAGCACAACACCAATAATCCAAAGCAATTTGCAATTAAAGCTGAGTTATACAAGCAATGTAGTCATAATATCAATACTCAAGCCAAATTAAAAATAACATCGCAAATAATTAGGCGCAGCAAAAAATAATTTGGCAATTTTTATTTTTTTAAGGATCTGAATATAAAACAGACCTTGCACATTGTCAATATAACAAGAAACTGTTGGGTATTGTTCCTTCTAATTATCATCAGCTGTTCCTGGGGTGATCTACCGTAATGTATATACCCCAGTAAGACTCTAGATTGTTAAATGCTATGCAGTCTTGGTTGTCAATGGATTTCTTATCATACAAAAAAGAAAAAGAAAAAAAAGGAAACTTAGTAATAAAAGCATTTTTTCCCCCCAATGCACAGCTAATCATCACAAACTAACTGCACAGACATACTTTTGAACTCTTTGTTTTCTGGCTGATAAATGGATTGACAACAGGGTAGAAACGACAATAACAGGAATGTTCTTTCCACGCTGTGAGACTTCCAAAATGGGATAAGTTCGATGAGCCCAAAAAGAAAAAGGAAGGAAAAAAAAAATGAAGCAAAGCTCACATTCCCCTGGAATGTGATCTGTTATTCTCTTCGTATGAAAAAAAAAAAAGAAAGAAAATCAGGTGGTTCGGTTCCAGAGCATTTGAAAACTTCAGCTTTCAAAACCTGGGAGGTGTTCCAGAAATTGCGGCTGCCAACAGAAACTACTAACAGATGCTTTCAATGGTTGGGAAGTCAAACTTCTTCTTGTACCTTTTTCTGTACAATGAGGAATGCACACTGTTGCACAAGCCAAAGTGTTAACCCATCAAGAGAAGACTCCATTGCTTGTCCAAAATAAAAATGCCAAGACTAAATAAGTCACCGCTCAGCTAAGACAACGCAACGCTCCAGGAAACAAATGCATCAAATCAAATATACCATGAAGCATGCTACTAACAACTATGACTTTGCTGAAGACAAAAGCAAGGACAAGAAAGTACAACATCTGACCTTTCCCTTCATATGTTGCAGGACACACTGCAGATGAAAGCCCAGAATGGTGTTGTTGCAATTCATGCGTCAATGAAATGGGAAACACCACAGAAAAACAAAAAGCAGATGAGAGCCACATGTGGTGTAAAACCAAGTTCAAGCACAATTGAATGTTTAGACATCTCTGGCACGCACCTATTTGCCTTCAAAAGGAAAAAAAAAAAAAACCTCAACGCAGGAATCAGGCCCAGTGCTTATTCTCAGGTGGCTTACACTGCATCAAAATAGGTGTCAAGAGTCGTATGTAACAGATAGATAGCCCCTCCAGTTCAACTTCAACACACATTGGGGTTAAATGTTGACGCCCTCAGGGTAACTCGGAATGGGAATTAAATGTTGCCTATCGAAAGGCAAGGCTGTCCAAAATACGGCACTTTCAAAATGGCATATTCCGCCCCATAATGTCTTGCATCTTTCAACAACTGGCTTCATGCAGGCCTTAGCTAGATTACCTTTTCTTATTTGGAGAGCATTTTCCTCCTAAATGCGAATTGTGCAGCCATTTGCCTGTCAGGGAACAATGTTCAGTGAGTAGTGCATTAAAGGGCATCTATTCGTAACCTCTATTAAAATTGTTCCATCGACCTCGGTGGTGTGTAATGGTTAGAGTGTTCCGAGTCTGGGAGGTTTGCGGTTCGAACAGAATCGCTTGGATTCTGTGGAATTTAAACCTCTCAAGATTATTTGAATCTCCGTGATGAGGCCGAAGCACAAAGTCTGTTGCTTTCACATCACAGGCAGGTTGGTGGTCACTGTTTTTGTTGCAATCAATTCTCCAATATTGCTCCCTCTGCTCTCTCAGTCCACCAACCCTCCTTATAATCTACTCCATGATGTACGCATTCTTCTAATAACCCCTTCCTGGTTAAACTTCCAAAATCCAGGTTGATTGCACCGCACATCTCAATTAGTTTATGCCTCACTTCTCCTGTCTGTGGAACCAACTTACAGAGGATGTTCTGTTTCATTATTCCCTCCCAGACCTCAATAAAGCAGTGCACCACCATATTTTGTCTTCCCCCCATTCTGTCCTGTGATCTTTATTACTCCCATTAACCACTCCTGACCGAACCATCTTACTTGCTAGTTTCAGCATTTCCTCTCCTCCTCTCTTTCCTCTCCTCCTGTTTGTTCATTCCCTTGATGTTTGGCCCACTATCAGATCTACCTTGCTATTTATTCCATGAGCTTCGCTCCTCGAAAGAAAAAAAAGAAAATAAAACACTTTTTCTCATTCTCAAAACTTTTTCTCATTCTTTTTCTCCAAAAAAAAATTAAAAAGACTCATCGGCTTCCATCTCTGTTGAGAGCTAAGGATGTGCTCCTCAGCCTGAAGACCAAAGTACACAGTCAAACAACAGCTTGTCAAACTAATACACATGCACCTTGGCCCTAAGGCCAAAGCTCATGGTCGTACAAAATCATATACATCCTCGCCCACGGGGCCAGAAAGCATGGTCATACTTCAAACCATGTTAGGTTGGGAACTACTTCGCCATTTCTAGCCTGAAGTCAGGACCCATGCAGCAGGTGGTATGTGTGGCACATTGGTTCACGGTCATCATTCCATTGAAGAGGTGATGCCATCTGCATCTGTTATCTATCAAAGGCAGGAAAGTGGAGAAGCAGAAATGATACATTTTATGCAATTGTGTACAAACACCAAATTGAAATTGGTGCATTTTACAGTGATCAAGACACTTTACAAGGGGTTTTTAAGAACATAAACTGCTCACTAAGCAAACCCTAAGTACTCTAGTTTCCAAATTACAGTCTGGAAACTGTGCAAGCAATGAGAAACGCCTAAAATTATGAGAACCAAGATGAATTACCAGGTTGTGTTGTTGAAGACATTACCAAACAGCATTTTACAAGTTTGTTTTTTTTCTTTCCAATTTGGCCCATTATTATGTGGTTCGGGAATATTATGACTCTCATAAGCAGCATCATTTAGTATACATGACTACATTCCTCTATTTTCCACAATGAAAAACCCAAAGGCCAACCTGAGCGCAGTATGACTAATACCGGAGAAAATAGAAGGATAATAGTGCATTTAAATGAGGGTAAGATGCAGGCCAGCTGGCGTTTTGCGCTTCCCTGCACATATTCAAGCTGCGTGAGCCTGCCTTTCAGCAGCACCATTGGAATCATTTCGGTGCAGGGTCAACAGAGCCAGGAGGGCAACCAGAAAGAGCTTTCTCTGTCATTCCTTTATCAGCATGTTAACCTCCACCCTCTGTCATTTAGCCTTCCCACGGAGCCTCATATTTGCATTAAAAGAGATTCGCTGGCAAGAGAATGATCATGAAAGTAATCCAGATGATGATCACATGAGTGACTCGCTCTGATTAGCACAATATAATGATAACCAAGCATGTGCTGTGTGGCATAGTATTCTCGGTTTAAAGGAAAATATCAAGAGATTTTGCATCATGCAAACAAGTAAGATGGTTTCAGCACAAAACTGAGCAAGACACTGGTAAAATACCTCCATATCATTCCACACCACACTTGGCTCGTGCCTTTGCGAAAGACATCCGGCCGTAAGATAGAGTAATCATTTAAGAGATTCTTCATGCACGTTTGCCTCCAGAGTAAATGTTATGAATATCAAACTCATCCGTTACATGATGAACAGACAAATTCTACACGATAAAGGTGCTGTATTACGGAGCACACCATCCTTCGGATCAGGAGGTCGAGTCAGCTGTCACATCTGGGACCCCACTCCTTGCCCTCAATCCCAACTTTAGCCTGGTGTTGGCTTCGTGGTTAGGGTGGCTGGCTTAGGATCTTCGGGTCCTGAGTTCGAGCCCCATTGGCCACTGAAATAACACCAGGTGGGGTTGACTCAGCCTGTCGTCCTTCCGAGGTCGGTGAAATGAGTACCAGTGTACTGGTAGAGGGGCACAGCATCAGCGGCACAGCTCTACTTCCAATAAATGATAGCTATCCCGGCAGCCAAGCAGTAGCCTACTGAACCTGCCTTCGGGCAGCACACTGGGTCGGGATTCAAAGTTCAAACCCAGGCTCGCTGGGTTAGAGGTGAGTGTGCATACCTCGAGTCTAGGCCATCCTGCCAGCCCTCCTGGGATGTTGTTGTTCAACGAGAAAAAAAAAACAAATAATCTGTGAACCCTGTCATCTGCATTTTTTTTATTTTGAGAAGAATATGTTTTTGTTACAACATTAATATCTGTTGACATCATACACATTCAGACATCAGTGTCAGTAAAAAACAACACACCAGTTGTAAATAAACTCTCCATTACCACATATCTCCTTCTACCCCTCATCCACATGCCTGGTGCTGGCTTAACGGTTATGGTGGCTGCCTTAATATTGTTAGTGGTGCTGAGTTCGAGCTCCTGTCTGCTGTTCAATTAACTCCAGGTGGGGTTGACTCAGCCTGTCAACCTTCAGAGGTTGGTGAAATGAGTAGCACTGCACTGCTAACAGAGGGCATTGCATCAGTGGCACAGCCGTGCCCCCAGAAAATGATGCAGCTACCGGCTACAAATGATAGCTACCCCTCATCCATTATACTCTTCTCTGCCCTTCTTCCCTAATATCTCTGTAGATCTCAGGCTCTGGCATTATTTCTTCTTTGACTCTAATGTCTCATCATCATTTTGGCTACTCCCAGCTATTTTACCAAATCAATGTTGCTTCTTCTATCCCAATTATGGACTTATGCATGAAATCTCAAACAATAGATCAGAGTGATCTCTCTGGAAATCTTGAGTGCATCTGATCCTGTCTGGCACCCAACCTCACTTCCCAAGCCATCTGCTAATGATGTACAGGACCCTCTCCTTGAATACCGTAGTTACAAGATTTTCTCAGCAAGCAAAAACGACGGATTTCGATCAATTGCATTCCATTTTGAGATCTCCCTTGTGAAGCTGGTGTCTCACAATGCAACTTTTAAGAACTGCCCTCATTCTTGGTCCACATCAAGACCTCTTCCCATGAAAGTGCTCCATATCATTTTTTCTGACAACTTTGTCTGTACAGAACAATACACCACACTTCTGAAAAGCAAGTTGCTATGGTATCCATCTCTGCAGATCTGGGGGAAAATGTGGTTGTTCTGCGACCGAGAAATATCTTTCAATGCAGGAAATTCCCAAGCTCTCACTCTGTCCCTCAGAAAGAATCGACTGTCGACCCCCACTCCACCGCGTCCTAATTTACTTTTCTAAACCCTGGAAGAAATGCAGTCTTTGCAGCTCCTAGGCGTTGCAATCTGTCAAAGCCTGGCTTGGATGAACATCTCCAAACTGGCCTCTAAATCTGGCTAACACAAGTCAATCCTGAGCAACTCAGAGCTCAGTACAGTGTACAAGACCTTTATCTGAAGTATCATGGAGTGTGGGTATCAATTCTGTGCTGGTTCCCATTATTCTCCCCAACAGGCATTCAAGTTCAAGGTTCTTCTTGTTATGGACATGTCTCACAACAGAAGGCTGAGTCTCATGGTCTCATTGCTATCCATTGCAGATAGATTGGTAGACTCCAAGTTTACTATTGCCTCATGTCCTCTCACTCCTGATGTCATCTTGTCCCTCAGTCCTCTCCTGACCCACCCAAGTTCTTCCCAGATCTCAAACATTGTTATAGTCTCCAATTCTATGTTGAACAATCACCCCCTTCCTTAATTCCTAAATCATCTTGCTGTGGAACTCTCTGCTTGTGACTGTTTTCTTGTGCCCCCTTCAGAAGTGTTTCAAAAGTGCTGCCCATCATCACCGATGTTTTATCCCGTGCGCACACCTTCTATTCCCTTTTCTATTCTATTCACACCGACGTCTCCACCGTCCACCACCTCCCTTCCTTTTTACTTCTTGTCTACTCATGTGCAATGTCTTTGTCTGTATGTTCCCTTTTGATCCTCTGTTAATCTGTGAACCTGCTGCCCTCTGTCGTTTAAAGCCGCCATGAACCCAGATTTCTGCAAAAAAAAGAAAAAAGACAAAAGCAGCCAGTAATAATAAAATTAGGATGTATAAACAGAGGAATAATATATCGGTGAAAGAAAGTAGAGGAGAGGAGATTGGGACCATACTCTGTGCAGAGCGTTGGTGCTGCTTAAGCAGTCTACTTGGTTATTGGGGCACATCTGGAATGGTCCCACTCCGACACAGTATACCAGCATGCTGGCACTCATTTTGCCGACCTCGGAAAGATGATAGGTCGAGATAACCCCACCTGGTATTAATTCAACAGCTGAGTGGGATTTGAACTCAGGACTCTAGGATCAATAGCCCACCACCCTAACCATTAAGCCAGCACCAGGTATAAAAAGTAGAGATGGATCTGCATATAGAAACACACACACACACACACACACACACACACACACACCACACACTTTTACAAAATTAATAATATATATATATATATATATATATATATATATATGAACACTGATGAGCCAAAACATTATGACCACGACAGGTGAAGTGAATAACATTGATTATCTTGTTACAATGGCACCTGTCGAGGGGTGGGATATATTAGACAGCAAGTGAACAGTGAGTTCTTGAAGTTGATGTGTTGGATGCAGGAAAATGGGCAGGAGTAAAGACCTGAGCGACTTTGACAAGGGCAAATTGTTATGGCCAGACGACTGGGTCAGAGATCTCTGAACGGCAAGGCTTTTGGTGTGCTCCAGTCAGCAGTGGTGAGTACCACGACAGTGGTCGAGGAGGGACAAACCACAAACCGGCGACAGGGTGTTGGGCGCCCAAGGCTCATCGATGCGCGAAGGCAACGAAGGCTATTCCGTCTGGTCCGAACTGACAGAGGTCTACTGTGGCACAAGTCACATAAAATTTTATTTGTGTCACAATCCACAGTGCATCACACCCTTCTGCGTATGGGGCTGCGTAGCTGCAGACGGTCAGAGTGCCCATGATGACCCCTGTCCACCTCAAAAGCGCCTAAAATGGCAGCGAGCGTTGGAACTGGACCTTGGAGCAGTGGAAGAAGGTCACCTGGTCCGATGAGTCCGTTTTCTTTTAGATCACGTGGATGGCCGTGTACGTGTGCGCCGTTTACCTGGGGACGTGATGGCACCAGGATGCACTGTGGGAAGACGACAAGCCGGTGGAGGAGTGTGATGCTCTGGGCAATGTTCTGCTCGGAAACCCTGGGTCCAGCCATTCATGTAGACGTCAATTTGACACGTGTCACCTACCTAAACATCGTTGCAGACCAGTAACACCCCTTCATTGCAATGTATTCCCTGATGCAGTGGCCTCTTTCAGCAGGTATATGCGCCCTTCCGCACTGCACACATTGCTCGGGAGTGGTTTGAGGAACATGATGAAGTGTTCACGGTGTTGCCCTGGACTTCAAATTCTCAAGATCTCAATCCGATTGAGCATCTGTGGGATGTGCTGGACCGACAAGTCCGATCCACGGCGGCTCCACCTCGTAACTTACAGGACTTGAAGGATCTGCTGCTAATATTTTGGTTCCAGATACCGCAGGACACCTTCAGGGGTCTTGTCGAGTCCATGCCTCAGCGGGTCGGCGCTGATTTGGCGGCACATGAGGACCAACAGCATATTTGGCAGATGGTCATAATGTTTTGGCTAATCAGTGTGTATGTATGTGTGTGTCTGTGTGTGTGTGTGTGTGTGTGGTGGGTGGTGTGTGTGTGTGTGTGTGTGTGTGTGTGTGTGTGTGTGTGTGTGTGTGTTTGTGTGTATGTGTGTGTGTGTGTGTGGTGTGCGTATGTATGTATGTATGTATGTATGTATGTATGTATGTTGTGTATGTGTGTGTGTGTGTGTGTGTGTGTGTGTGTGTGTGTGGTGTGTGTGTGTGTGTGTGTGTGTGTGTGTGTGTGTGTGTGTGTATGTATGTATGTATGTATCGAAACTGCAAACGCCAACTTGTGGTGCTGGTTATCCCCGCATGGAGATTGGAGGGCAGGATCCCCCAGGAATCATTTTTTTGTTAACTTGAGAACGGATGAACGGATTTAAATGAAACCACTCTCAGGAAGTAAACACAACCACTTATCCCTCTCCCTCCGAAGATATTTTACTCACACCGTTCATTCCCAATCTCCACGAAACTAAACCATACTCATTTACATTGAAACAAAAACTCATCCTCCTTCATCTTCTTCACTTACCATCATTTTGAATCTCATCCAATGCTGTTTCTCATATATCATTTAGATTCAGAAAACGCTTTGCTATATTCAACACTTTTTTTTCGCATTTCTATATTATTCATATAACAGTAATGTATCGCCCGAAATGTAACGTCACATTATACACCGCCTTTTAAACCATTACAAAGTAGGCCGCTCAACTTGCAACGCAGGTGAGAAAAGGATACGAACAAAAAAGCTACTAATATTTAAATAATTTATTCGCACGATTTTTTAAAGGGTGAAAGTTAATTTTGATTTTTTTTTTTCTTCAAACCTGTCTGCCAAAACACGATGCTGTACTATCTATTTATTACGTAAGCAGCAATGACAGGATTTTGCTTTTCCTCTCTGCACTGTATTCTCCACGCTGAGTGGTGGCGGACTGATACAACATGGTGCTTCGCCGAGGGGAGGCACGTGACCTTAAACGTTTCTCTCACGTGGACACGTAAAAATCTATATCTATCTATGTCTCTATTATCTATATTAAAAAGCAAGAGTGTCCGTCTGTCTGTCCGTCCCTGAACTTGTCTACCCCTTCACTTTTTGGGCCAGCGCCGGCAAATCTGTGAAGCGTTTTTTGTATAAATCTGTGAAGCGTTTTTTGTATAAATCTGTGAAGCGTTTTTTGTATAAATCTGTGAAGCGTTTTTTGTATAAATCTGTGAAGCATCTATATTAGTTTACCTCATGAGTGTTTGTATAAAGCGTCTGTAATGTACTCGATAGACAGGGACGAAGGCTCTGAAGTGCGAACAACAGGTTTAATTCGGACACGGGCACAGCACAACACAACACAGCACAGCACAACACAGCACAGCACAACACAGCACAGGAACATGGGCGGGTCACATGACTCTCATTCACCATGCCCCGGTGCACCCATGTTTGCCTGCATTAGCATAAACTACTGACACATCTCATCTCCCCTCCCCCCTATTTTATATATATTTTTTTACAAATCAAGACGCTCAGGAGGCTTACAGACTGGGTTTGGGTTACAAATCCTGGGTTTGGAGCGGCGGCAGGTCAACTTCACTGCTCTCTGCTGACGATCTCAAAGTTAAGTTTCCGGTCGTTATCTGTCCCGTTTTAACTGTCTTTTTTCTCACCTACATGTTACTGTGTGTTCCTAGTTCGGTTTTGTTTCAAAAATCGTGCTATTCTGTGTGAGAGTTTGTCGACCTTGTCTTACCGGGTGCTTGAGGCTACCTTGAGGCTTGAGGCCTACCGGTTCCCTCGGTGTATTATCGTGTTTATTTGTTTTTCTCCCCATTACTTCAATTTCTATCTTCCCAACTTTCCCCCATCCCTCCACTTTCCCCCATCCTCCAACTAATCACTCTATTTCTTATATTAAATTTAAAAAAAAACGCTACCTTCTCCTTGCACACTCGTGAGTCTCGATTCTTCTTCTTCTTCATCTCCTCGTTTCTTCCTCTTCTCTTCTTCTTCTTCCTTTTCTTCTTCTTCCTCGATTTTTTCTGCAACACTTCCATGACCTAATCTGTTGAAAACTCTCTCAAACGTTAATAATAATAATAATAACGATCTCTTATGCTTCATCTTCCTCTTTCACACATGTGGTATCTTTACTGTATCATAATGCACTACTCTTCTGCTATTTAAAAGACTGCTCCAAATTCGACCTTTCTTCATACCTTGCCTAAAAAATCCAACTGTTACAGCGTTTCTTCTCTCCATTCTCTGAATTCGCCTTTATTGCATCCATCAAGAATTGTGTTAAATCACTTCTCTGACCTAAAACGTTTAAAAACCCCAGTTTGCTATGAATGTTCGCTTTCCATCAACCATTCTTTTTTTTCCAACTTCAGTGCAACTCACCCCTCTCACCCCTCCCTCTCAAAGCAACCATCCACTCTTCTCCCTCCAAGCCTCCCTCTACCTCTCTCAAAAACTCCCCCCTCACCTTTCTCCCACCATTCATCGCCCTCACTCATCCTTCTCAAAGTTGCCCCCCCCCCCTCATCCACAAAGCTGCCTCCTTCTACTGCCATCTCACCTCCATCTCTTCACTCCACCTCCTAAAATCCTCAACTGCCTTCTTCCCCCTCTCTTGTCCCCCCTCTCTTGTCCCCCTCTCCCCGCACCACAGAGCCTTTTCTCCTCCTCATCCAGCCCCTCCCCGAGATATTCTGTAATCCCCCACACTCTTTCAACAACCCTCCTTACTCCCTCCTCGTCCCTTGTCCTACCTTCCCCCCACCACCCTGCACCCAAAGCCTCCTCCCTTCCCTCTTCATTAAAACTGTGGACCTCAAATATCCGGGCCTTCGCTCAAACCTTTCAGATCTTTCCATGCAGGTTGCCACTGACAAACCAGACATAATCTGCCGAACAGAAACTTTCCTCCCCAAGATGTGTCTGACTCCTAAGTATCTCTCCCTGGTTACTCCCTCCTCCGGTATGACAGACCTGAGCCTCGTCCTGGTGGAGGTGTTGCTCTCTTCATCAAAGACTCTATTCCTCACTGTCCATGCACTGCCTCACTCCCCACACCCCCAGGAATACCTCTGGCTACGGCTTCCCCTCCACTCCCACCTCATGTTTATATGTGTACTGTACTGTCCACCTAACAGTGATGACTCCATCTACACCTCACTATCCAAAAACATGGACCAACTTCTATCTTCTCATCCAAACTCTCTCTTCCTCATATGTGGCGACTTCAATTGTCATCATGCCATTTGGCTAGTGTGGGTACCTCTCTCACCTGTCATGGCACCTCAGCAAAAGCTTTCTGCGACTCATTGGGACTGACTCAATCGTGTCAACTTCCCGACCCGGATCTCACCAATGGTACTCCACTCTTCTGGATCTGATTTTGACAAATTTCCCTGACAATATCTGCTGCTTTTCCTCCGCTCCAATCGGTTCTTCTGACCACGTCCTAGTCAAAGTGGACATCTCTCTGGCTATTATCAGAGACCACCTCACCGCCGTCGACTCTGGCATTTCACTCAAGCCGACTGGCAGGGTCTCCGGCAGCCATCAACTTATAGACTGGTCTCCCATCGCTACTTTCTCCAACATCAACTCATCCTGGGAATTCTTTCAAAGAAACTTGCTCTCCTCATGCACAGATTTATCCCTCTCGTCTTCAATTGTCCCACCCTTCCTCCCGCCCTTGGTTCACTGAAGCTTGTGGTGAGGCAGTTGTCCTGAAACAACTTGCCTTTGCCTCATGGAAAGCAAACCCAACTGAGGGTAATCTCAGTTCCTTCCATAAAGCTCGGAACAACTGTGTATTCTACCCTCAGGAGAGCCAGAAAACAACATCTTTCTAATCTCAAGTCTGAACTCTCAAACCTCTCTCCCTCTCCAAATCCTGGTGGCGTCTAATCAAATCTGTTTCTGGTGTATGTTCCCCTCCATCCCCTCCCTTACCTCAAATGGCGTACTGCTGATACCGCACGTGAAAAAAGCTGAATCCTAAACTCAGTGTTTGCAGCTAAATCTTGTGTCCAAAACCCATCACTTTCTCTACCCCACCTTACCCAGTCGCACCCAACTGTCCTGGACTCTGTTTCCTTTTCTCCTGACAAGGTGGAGAGCTTGCTGTCAAACCTCGACTCAGATTCTGCAACCGGTCCAGACGTCATCAGCCCACGTGTCCTCAAAGCCTGCTCTTCTGCTCTTGCTCACCCTTTCTCTGTTCTATTCACCTCTCATTTGCTCAAGGTCATCTGCCATCTGCTTGGAAATCAGCAATCACTGCCCTGCATAAAAAGGTGCAAAAACAGATCCCTGCAACTACAGACCAATCAGCCTTCTCCCAATCATCAGCAAGGTTATGGAATCCATCATCGCTTCAGACATGAAATCCTTCCTCTTCTCCAATGGCTTGATTTCCGATCATCAATTTGGTTTCAGACCAGTTACTCCTACCCTGGAATGCTGTTCTGCTCTCCCAACAATGGATGGAGGTCCTCAATGCCAGACAGGAAATCCGAGCCGTATCTCTGGACTATCACGTGCTTTTGACACAGTCTAGCACCCTGCCCTGCTCACCAAACTCTCTTCTATGGTATCCAAGGCCATCTCCACTCATGGCTCGCAGACTTCCTCTCCTGTCGCAGTCAACGTGTGGCCCTAAATGGAGTTCTTTCATCCCTCTTCCTGTCCAGGCCGGAGTTCCTCAAGGTGGGTTCTGGCCCTGTTTTTTTCTGGTTTTCATCAATGATCTCTCCGACCTCTTGTAAAATCCTCTATATCTCTTTGCTGATGACTCCACCCTCTGCCGTACATCGTCATCCCTCGGACGCAGCAAGCAGCAGCTTCTTCGCTCACTGCAGATCTGGATAAAATCACAAAATAGTCAAACACGTGGAACATGTTGACCTTTCAATCCGGACAAATCTCACACTCACTATGTCTCTTCGAAAGGATCGTTTAGAACCCCCCCCCAATCCACTTCTCAACAATCCTCTGGAAGAAGTCCTTTCTTTCAAGCTTCTGGGTCTCACGATCTGCCATGACCTTTCCTGGGAAAGCCACATTTCAAACCTCGCCTCCAAAGCCAGTCGCCGACTGGAAATCCTCCGTCGTGCAAAGTCCTTCCTCGGCCCACCTGAGCTCCTGACCACTTACAAATTTTTTGTCCGCAGCCTCATGGAGTATTGCTCCTCCCTCTGGTCTGGTGCTCCTGCCTCCCACCTTTCTCGGCTTCACGCTGTAGAACAAAGGCATTTTGGATCATTGGATCTCCCGCAATGAGGCTGAGTCTTTGGGCTCTCACTCAATCACCGCAAGTTGGTCGGTGGTCTTTCTGTTTTCTACCTCTCTTCTCAGCCTCGCCCCCCCCCCTGCTCTCTCTGCGATTTTGTCCCACCACATTTCCGCAGGGTGCTCAAGGTCCGCCAACAACCCCCTTCTGGTAAAACTACCAAAATCACGAATCACTGCTCACCTTCACTCTTTCATTCCTCTTTTTTTCCTGCCTTTGGAATAAACTCTCTCACTCTATCATTCCCATTCTTCCCTCCAGGCCTTCAAAACAGCTGTTCCACACCACCTCTTATCACCCCCCTTCCAAATCCTCGATCTTTTCTACCCCCGATAATCCACCCAAGCCCACCTCCTTCAAATTCCCTGCTTTCCTTCCTGAATAGTCCCTGTAATGTCCATCTTCTATTCCCATGTTCCCCGTCCCATCCCTCTCCCTTCCACAGATATCCTAATGTCTCTGTTCCCCACTGTTTTGTCCTTCCCACTCCCACCTCTCTTGTCTCATGCCCCCCCCCCCCCCCCCCCGCTGTGCGTTGTGTGTTAGCTCTCACACGAGCCTCGACAAGGTATACAAAAAAAAATAAATAGACACCAGCTGACCTTCTCAGGGCTAGTGGAAGGACTGTCCTTGCTTGCGACTGCTGTGGGCTTCTCAATAAGGGGTAGAGGGTCGGGAAGGAGTTCAGGTACATTGATGGGTGAAAAGCTCTCGGGAGGAAACACCTCAGGTTCAAACGCAGGTGATGTTAATACACGAGTGGGTGACAAAGGCATGTGAGCCGGTTCAATGTTTGGCTCCCAATGACGTAACCTGAGTTGGTCAACATGTTTACGCATGCATCAACCATCACAACTTCACAAGAAACGTCATTTCACCAATGTTATCGATAATGATGCCAGATAACCATTTGGTTCCGCATCTGGAGTTCAACACGTATACAGGATCATTGATCTGGAAGTTGCAGTACACAGACGTTCGGTCGTGATTACGTTTCTGTTGATACTTGTTATTCTCGACCTCGACCGTTACGTCCAGGTGCACTAATGATAACCGTGTTGTTATTTCATGACCCATCATAAGCTTGGCAGGTGAGTGACCAGTGGGTTTGATGTGGTCTGGTGTGGTAGTTGAGCAACACATGAGCTAGACGAGATTGAATGGAGCCTTCCTTGACGTGGCTTAGACCATTCTTGATGATCTGAACAGCACGTCCGGCTTGACCATTACTGGCAGGTTTGTAGGGGGCAGATGTGTAGTGCTTAATGCCATTCATTTTACAAAAGTTCTGAACTCTGAACTCATAAATTACGATCCATTATCTGATCCAATGGAGTTTGGAATCCCATATTGTGCGAACATGGACATGGAGCTTCATTTGTTACAGCAGAGGATGAGGATGGCACCACAAGAGCTTAATCCATTTGGAGTGAGCATCAACTACGAGAAGGAAAAGCTTCCCTTGAAATGACCAGCATGGTCGATGTGTCGTCTGGGCCATGGTTTTGATGACCATGACCACATGGCCAATCGAGACTGTGGCGGTGTCTTAGCACATGGGCTTGACAAGTGTAACAATGGTGTGCACTGGACTCAATGTCACTGTCCAAACCTGGCCACCAAACATGGGCTCGGGCAAAAGCCTTCATGGTGACTATGCCTGGATGAGCATTGTGGAGTTCACTGATAATTTTCCAGTGGAGTTTAGATGGAATTATCACTTGGCTACCCCAAAGCAAGCAGTCTGCATCAATAGAGAGCCCATCTTTCCGGATGAGGTACAGTTTTTCCTCTTCCGGTAGTGCTGCCCAATCACCTGACAATAACAGCGTTTAATTTGTGACAAATCTGGATTGCTATTCGTAGCACAAGGAATCTGCTTCGTGGTTCCGGGCGCCTCATCGTGAATGACGTCAGCCATGAGATGAATGATATTGCCAGATTGTGGAGGTTCTGGGATGGTTACAGGAAGCGGCAAGTGACTGAGCGCGTCAGCACAGTACATTTCCTTACCCGGGCAGTAAACCAATGAATAGTCATAACGGGCAAGGGTCAACGCCCATCGTTGTACACGACCTGATGATGTGGGCAGAATGGCTCTGGTTTTTCCCAGGAGACCTAACTAGGGTTTGTGATCAGTCTCAATGGTAATATGTCTTCCAAATATATTTTGGTGCATCTTTAAGGTGACCCACACACACGCTAACGCCTCTCGTTCTACTTGAGCATAGCGACGTTTAGTGTCAGATTGGGTTTGTGATGCATACGCAACAGGCTGGAGATTACCGGTTCTATTTGTTTGCAACAACGCACACCCAATGCCATATGAGGAGCTATCATAGCTAAGAATAAGTTCCTTGGATGGGTCGTAATGGACAAGTAATGGTGAAGAGGACAGCATGGTTTTAGCGGCCTTGAACGCTCTTGTTTGGGCAGCTTCCCATTTCCAGACAATGCCTTTCCTGAGGAGAAGATGCAGAGGCTCGACGGTTGTGCTTATTTGAGGCAGGAAATTACCAAAATAGGTCAACATACCCAGGAATGCACAAAGTTCTGAAATGTTTTGTAGCATTGGTGCATTCGCAATTGCTTCAACTTTGTTTGGAGAGGGCAAAATGCCTTGACAGGAGATTTGATGACCCAGATATTCAACTTCACTTGCCATAAAGATACACTTCTCACGCCTTAGGCGTAACCCAGCTTGTGACAGCCGATTGAAGACTTTGTTTCGGTTCTCGAGGTGTTCATGTTGTGACTTGCCAGTCGCTAGTATGTCGTCCTGAAATATGACTGTCTTTGGAACAGCTTTCAATAATGTCTCCATCTTCCGTTGGACGATTGTTGCAGCAGAGCGGATGCCAAATGGGCATATGTTGTACATGTAGAGTCCTCGATTAGTGCTGATGCATGTATCGGGCTTGGATTCATCATCCAGTTCCATTTGAGCATAGGCATTGGTCAAGTCAAGCTTTGTGAATGTCTGGCCACTCAGGAGAGTGGTGAACAGATCCTCTACTTTGGGCAAAGAGTAGCGATCCAACTTTGAATAGTGATTGATCGTCATTTTGTCATCTCCACAAATGCGCACTGTTCTATCTGCTTGAGTATTGGAACGATAGGTGCTGCCCAGTCAGAGGACTCGACTGTTGAGATGATTTCCTCACTCTGCAGGCAGTCAAGCTCACATTCGATCATTGATCGCATCATGTAGGGCACAGGTCTAGCCTTATGGAACAATGGATGAGCATCTGCAGAAACATGAATCCTCACTTTGGGTCCTGCAAAGGTGCCAACACCATTGCTGAACAGGCCAGGGTACTTGTTAAGCATAGTATTCTATCCAGCATCAGAGTTGGAGACTCTGTTTATGTCACTCCAATTAAGTCTGATTATTCGTAACCAATCTCGGCCTAAGAGGGTTGGTTGGTCCTTCTCCACACACTGTTTTCATATCCTGTTTGTGCTGTGTTCCACACCTGGAGATGAGTGCTGTTTCCATATCCTACAGTACGTTAGCTGAGCCAATGACAGGAACCACCTCCATGGTGTATGTTCTCAAGTCAGTAGATACAGGCTGGAGTGCAGGAGCCTTTCTCAGAGGATAGATGGAGGTGAACTTGCTCTCGCTCATAATTGATCTGGAAGCACTGGTATCAACTTCCATCCTCACCGGGATCTTATTGATTGTTACATTAGCTATAATTGGAGCATCGGAGCTCTTTGTTCCAACAAAGAAAACCTCATAAAGTTCCTCACTTGACTCTCGGCGTGTGCTCTGAGACCTATCATCTGCTGCATCAGGGTTCACCCCAACGTGATAAGCAGGAAACAAGTTATTCGACTTGGATCGAGAACAACGACACTTCAAGTGTCCCCGCTTACTACAGTTGTCACAAGTATAATTCCTGTTGTCACATTGGAAAACTTGATGATTACCACCACAATGCCAACAAGTTACCCCAACCTTCTGGGTATATTCAAAAATGTCAGGAGGTGGAGGTGAATTTGGTGGCTTGCTAAAACACTTTTTCTTGCAGTCAAAGGTTACCTTGTTAACCGATGGGTCCTGCTGGATAACTTTTGACTTGTTAGAGATCACACGCAGGCTCTCGGCAATTTGCATACACGCAGTGGCTATTTCCATGACTTTAGCCAATTTGGGGTCGGATTCAGAAAGAAGTTTCCGCAGAATTGAGTCGTCATTGATGCCTATTATAAAGAAATCACGCAACATCTCATCGAGTTTATCTATAAACTCACAATGTTCGGTGAGTCGGCATAAATCGGCCACGAACTCGGATGCTGACTGACCATCTTGACGATGGTGGGGATAAAAAAATTTATTGAGACAATCTTACCCAGTTTATGGTGATAACGTCTTTTCACGAGATTGACAAGCTCTTCATACGACTTATCAGAAGGTTTGACTGGGGCAAAAAGATCTTTGATGAGGCTGTACGTCGGGGGCGCCACATATGATCAGTAATACAGCTCGCCGCCTTTCATCGTTCTCATCGGTGTCCATTTTGTTTGCCAGGAAGTACTGCTTCAGACGATCGGTTGAGTCTTCCCAATCACCCCCCACTGCGTATTCTTGCAATATGCCGATGCCCGAAGACAACCTCATCACCACTGTAATGTACTCAATAGACAGGGATGAAGGCTCTGAAGTGGGAACAACAGGCTTAATCCGGACTCTGGAACAACACAGCACAGCATCGGAACATGGGTGGGTCACATAACTGTTTAACCACGCCCCGGTGCACCCATGTATGCTTGCATTACCATGAACTACTGATATATATCAGTGTCTACATTAGTTTACCTCATGAGTGTTTGCATAAAGCATCGATATTTGTTCGTAATTTGGTTACCAAAAAGGCAACCATCTTGGTAACTTAGCTTGTGCACACGATATTTCAAAAAACGTTCAAGATTCAGCTTCAGTATTGCACAGATATATTCCTCATACCACCTGTCATGGAATTTCAGCAAAGGACTTTTGCGTAATTGGGACTGACTCAATCTGGCAACTTCCTGACCAGGATCTCAGTCAAAGGTATTCCATCTCGTCGGGATTTGATTTTGACCAATTTCCCAGAAAATGTCTGCTATTCTTCCTCCGCTCCAATCGATTCATCTGACTATATGCTTGTCAAAGCGGTCATCTCTCTGGCTGTTATTAGAGAACCACCTCAGTGCTGACGACTATGGAACTTCACTCAGGTCGACTGGCAGGGTCTTCAAGCAGCCATCAAACTTCGAGACTGGTCTTCCCTTTCTACTTTCTCCAATATCAACTCATCCTGGGAATTCTTTCAAAGACATTTGCTTTCTCTCATGCACAGATTTATCCCATCTCGTCTTCAGTTGTCCTACCCTTCCTCCCACCCATGGTACACTGAAACTAGTGATGAGGCTGTTGTCCTGAAACAACTTACCTTCGCCTCATGGAAGGCAAATCCTCCTGAAGCAATCTCAGTTCCTTCCACAAAGCTTGGAACAATTGTGTGTCTATCCTGAAGAGAGCCAGGAAACATCTTTCTCATCTGAAGTCTGAACTCTCAAACCTGTCTCCCTCATCCAAGTCCTGGTAACATCCAGTTAAGTCTGTTTCTGGTGTATGTTCCCCTTCCATCCCCTCCCTTACCTCAAATGGCTGCACAGCTGACACTGCATGGGAAATGGCTGAATGCCGAAACTCTGTGTTTGCTTCTAAATCTTGTGTCACAAACCCATCACTTTCTCCACCCACCTTACCAGCTGTTCCTGGACTCCGTGTCCTTTTCTCCTCACAAAGTGGAGAGCTTGCTGTCAAACCTCGACTCTGATTCTGAAACCGGTCCAGGTGGCATCAGCCCCCGTGTTCTAAAAATCAGCTCTGCTGCTCTTGCTCACCCTCTCTCTGTTCTATTGGCCCTCTCATTTTCTCAAGGTCATCTGCCATCTGCTTGGAAATCAGCTAACATTACCGCTCTGCATAAAAAAGGTGCAAAATCGAATCCCTGCAACTACAGACCAATCAGCCTGTTCCCAATCATCAGCAAGGTCTTGGAATCCATCATCGCTTCCAACATCAAATCCTTCCTCTTCTCCAATGGCTTGATTTCTGACCATCAATTTGGATTTAGACCAGATCACTCAACCCTGGACATGCTACTTCTGCTCTCCCAACAATGGATGGAGGTCCTAAATGCCAAACAAGAGATCAGAGCCATCTACCGAGACATATCGTGAGCTTTCAATGCAGTCTGGCATCCCGCGCTGCTCACCAAACTCTTCTTATGGTATCAACGGCAGTCTCCACTCATGGCTCACGGACTTCCTCTCCTGTAGCAGTCAATGTGTGGCTCTTAATGGAATTCTCTCATCTCCTTTTCCCATCCAGGCTGGAGTTCCTCAAGGCAGTGTTTTTGGCCCTGTGCTTTTTCTGGTTTTCATCAATGATCTCTCAGATTCCATTGAAAATCCTCTTTATCTCTTTGCTGATGACTCCATCCTCTGCCGTAGCATCTCTCATCCCTCTGATTGGCAGGCAGCAGCCTCTTCACTCTCTGCAACCGTTTATATATATCTATCTATATCTCAATATATCTATCTCTATATATCTTCATCCCGAAAATCTCACTCCCTCACCATGTCTCTCCGAAAGGACCATCTGGAACCCCCCCCCCGCCCCCCACCCACCTACTTTCTCAACAATCCACTTAAAAAGGTACTTTCATTCAAGCTTTTGGGTTTCACCATATGCCACGATCTTTCCTAGGAAAGCCACATCTCTAAGCTGGCCTTCAAAGCCAGTCGCCGAATGGGCATCATACATTGTGCAAAGTCCTTTCTTGACACACTTGAGCTCCTCATCACGTACAAAACTTTTATCTGCAGTTGGATGGAGTACTGCTCCCCCTCTGGGGTGGTGCTCCTGCGTTATACCTAGCTGACTTCACGCTGTGGAAACCAAGGCTTTTAGGATCATTGGTATCTCCCACGATGAACTGAGTCTTTGGGTCCCTCACTCTCTCACTGGAGGTAGGTTGGTGGTCTCTCTGTCTTCTACCGTCACCTCTCCCGCCTCCCCCCCCCCCATCAAGAATCACTGCTCACCTTCACTCTTTCATTGCTCTTTTTTCCTACCTCTGGAATAAACTTCCACACACTCTTCATTCCCACTCCTCCTTCCAGGTCTTCAAAACAGCTGTTCACCACCATCTCATATCTTCCCCTATTCAAAATCTTGATCTTTAATACCCCTGTTAATCCACCCCAAACCCACCTCCTTCATATTCCCTGTATTCCTTCCTGAGAGTCCCTGTAGTACCATGTTGTTTACACCATGTACCCCAACCGATCCCTCTCCCTTTCACAGATATCCTATTGTCTTTTTCCCCCACTATTTTGTGCTTCCCTCTCCTGCCCCTCTTGTCTCGTACCTTGTTATATGGGCTGTTCCACAGTAATATGCTACATTTAAGGGTCTTATCTTCAGGAGCTATCACAGAATTCCTAAATATCCATAGAATACCACTAACATGTTTTTAGGTGTATATAAATGTAGATATATACTATTTATAGCAAAACTGCTATTGTCCTAAAATTAAAGCGTGCAGATACAATTTTATTCACTGTGATGGGAATAAATCTTTGTCTTAAGTGTTATATTAAAAACTAAATAGATTTACCAAGAGTTTTATATGAACACATACGTTTTTGATTGAGACTGGTTTAGATTATATGTGTAAAAAAAACTTTACTTATGATATCCCACACCCTGAATTTGCCAAAAATATACTTTAATGTGAATGCTGGGGGGTTGAAAACAGAGTAACAATCGTTATGCTATCTGTCAATTCGTCATGAAAGAAACAAAATGCTCAAGCTGCACAATCTTTAAAATACGGTCTTGTTATTTTTGTTGGATAACATAAATTAACCTAAATGACAAATGTTCTAACAAAGGATAATATAGTGGTAAGTCCATATCGCCGTAAAAGCTGTACAATCTGGCTTTCCGATTGCGGTCCAAAGTCACGTTTGTTACAGAAGGTTTTGAGCCAGTCAGAGGTCGTTTAATAATCATCACACGAGAGCCTACGCTATCAATAAATTGTGCTGGTTAGATTATCTTCTTACTGTTGATTCCAGTAGTGGAGGGGTCGTCTTTTATTTCCCCTCATTTGCAAGATAAACTGGACACACTTAATGTGGACTATGTATGTAACACAATGGTTACCCATTACTGTGGAAAGGCTCATTGTTTCTGTGTATTAGCTCTTACGAGCCTTGACTTGGTACACAAAACAAATAAATAAATAAAAGGCGGGAGATCTGGAGTATCAGCTCGTTGTTGTTGTTCTTTCTTGTTGTATTATAAGTATCATTACTAACCAAACCCGTTCCGCTCGAAGTTTTTCTAAGTAAGGGTTTGTTAGGACGTCAATATATCCAATGTCACAATGTGATTTATAGAATTTCTTTTTATACAATGTTTATTGTTACATTTTTTTTGTGCCAAATTCACCTTCTGAGAGTCAGCATGTGCAGAAGAGGGTTTTACATGCAGACGCTGTTTTCTCGGAGTGGCATTACGCCTCTCAGCGGTGATGGTCTGTCGACGACAGACGTAATGATGTCAGCGAATGACCGATGATGTCATTACGCCTCTCAGCGGTGACGTCGCACGTCGCCATGCAAACGAATGTAAAAATTAGAAAATCGCCAAAAATTCCCAAACATGTCCATCTTGCGCGATCTCACATAGCCGATGATGTACATTATACCACAGAGCACCCGCATGTCGAAAGTGGCGACAATCCGTCCGACAGTTTCGGAGGAGATGCGTCCACAAAATATGGCTTAGCGTATTAATATAATAATGCTCGTTGTATTATGTGTATTAATTTTGTATTATGCGTCGGGCTTAGGTATACATCTGGGTTACAAGTTGTCCTGTTCTTGCTGAATATAGCCTATGGTGTATGAGTGATAACAAATCAAGTCTGTCTCTTCGACACTTCCTTCAGCTTGTGATAATGTTTCTGCAATTAAATATCGAAGTTTGCTACTTTTCTTCACTCTTGCATGTATTCCATTGGGGTACTTGGGTTAACAAACTTCTCTCCCTGATCTCGTTGTCACTGGCTGTTCTCCTCTGGAGGCCCCATGTTGATCAACAATGTTTTAATTCTGCTGGGCCTATAACAAAACCTCTGGTATCCCAACATCTGCTTTGGTCTGACGAGCCATTTCACCCATCATTCTCAGATGTCTTTTGTTTCTTGTGTTCCTGGCGCTCGCCTCGGTAGGTTGTCGCTTCATCTGAACATGGTTGTTAGGCTTGACTAGTTACTACTGCTTTCTGCCATGTCTGATGTCTGTCCGATGTTGGCCTCACCTTCACTGTGTCTCCAACTGTATCTGCTTTTCGTTGATCTAAGTAGACCTCCGATGTCTTTCTGCACCTCTTGTTTTCGTAGCTTTTCAGAAGTTGGAAGTAAAGTCCTGGTTCATCTGTTCATCAACCTTTGCACAGGACTGTTCAACATTTATTTTGTTGAAGTGTTGCGGAAGGCTAGTATGCTCAAGCGTGGATCTGAATCTGCTGCCTTTGCTTTCCTCAGCAGTGCCTTTGCAACCTTCACAGCATTCTCTCCCTTTCCATTGCCCTGAAGAAAATGAGGTGATGTACAGTAATCAAACTGCCATTTCTTTGAGAAACTCACAAACCCCTCTTCTGTGAACTGTGACCCAATATCTGTGATCAGCATGTCTGGGATTACATATCTCACAAATTGTCCTTTAAGTTTGTGAATGATGGTTGATGAGTGGGTGTTTCCGAGGAAATCCATCTCCCAGAAGCTTGAGAAGTAGTTCACTGTCACTAGAAACATTTTCCCATCTAAGTGGAAAAGGTCTGCCCCCACTTTTGCCAATGATCACTCTGGAATGTCATGGGGGTGAAGTTTTGGCTCCAGGTCTCACATTTCTGACCAATCCCCAATCTCAGTGTTCATCCTGGGCCAGTAAATGCATTTTCTGTCTCTTAATACACATCCATTCACTCCCAGGTGACATGAGAGAACTCGTTCCACCATGTCCTTCCTTTTTCACTTGAGAATCATAACTCTTTCTTCCTTGAAGATCAGGTCTCCCTGAGTGCTCAGTTCATCTCTCACATGGAAGTATGGTGTAAGGACTGGTTCAACCTCATGTTGCATCTCTTTCCATCCTATCTGTTTCATTTCTTTGAGTTGTTGCATGATACCATCTTGTTTGGTATCATTCTCAATCTCCCTTATCAATGGCTGAGAGATTGGAATATGTTTTGCCATGTTTACCATCTCAAACTCATTTTCCTTGTTGACTCTTGGGTCCTCGAGGTAGGCTCTGCTAATCATACCAGCCAGTTGCATGTCTTTGCCTGACCGATACTGGATCTCAGCATTTTATGTTTTCATCCTCACAAGCAATTTCTGCAGCTTCTTCGATTCTTTGTGGAGAGGCTTTTTCGCAATGATCTCCAGCGGTTTATGATCAGATTGTACAATCACCCGTCTCCCTTAGTTGTACAGATGAAAGTTTTCCAAACCAAAAACAACTGCTCGGAGCTCCTTCTCTATCTGTGCATACCTGGTTTCTGCGTAAAATAGAGCCATGCTGGCATACGCTATGGGATGTCCTTCTTTGATCAGTGTAACACAAAGTCAACCTGTAGTGTCAGCTCCTTAGATGTGTCATAATACTTGAAAACTGGTTCAGCAGTAATCAGCATCTTTATTTCCCACATAACTTCGTCATGTACCTATGACCACCACCAGGTGACGTCCCTCTGCATCAGTCTGCATCGGGGCTCTCACTTGTCACTAAGACCAAGAAGGGATTTGCTGAGGTAGTTGACAAAACCAATTAATCGCTGTACCCCTTGCCCATCAGTTAGATTTGGCATTTGCACAACCGCTTTCACCTTTTCTGGGTCTGAATTCAGACCCTCTGAAGTGACTACATGACCAATGAATGTCACTTCTTTCAGTATGAATTTTGCATTTTCCTTCTTCAGCTTCGGGTTTCACTCTCTACATCTCTCCATCAACGCTCTCATCTTCCTGTCATGGTCTCTGTCTGCCTCTGCCTACCTCTGCTTGTGTCTTTCTTTTCCCAAACACCAGGATGTCATCCACTACTGACCTCACTCCCAACAAACCCTCTAGTGCTTGGTTTTGTCTCGGACTCTGAAATTCTTCCTGGGCTGTTGAGAGACCAAATGGCATCCTCAGCCATATGGGGTGTTGCACGTGGTCAAGGAGGAATTCTCGTCATCTAGTTCAATGTGCCAGAAACCGTTCTTAGCATCAAATATGCTGAACACCTTCGCCTCATTCAACTGTCATTATATCCTCAGTTGTAGTCATCGGATAGTGATATCTCTTAAGTCCTTGATTAAGGTCTCTTGGATCCAAACAAACTCAATTTCCCATTGGATTTCTCCACACACACAAGGCTTGATATACAGGGGGTCGGAATATCTACAGGGTCAGGCGTGTTACCTTCACCACCGAAGGTGGACGGAGGTTATGTTTTGCCCACTGTCTGTTTGTCTGTCTGTGAGCAGAATATCTCAAAATATATCTCAAAAACTTATGGACGGATTTCTGACGAAACTTGGTGGACAGATAGGGTGTGTGACAAGGACAAATTGATTCGATTTCAGTGAAGATCTGGATCTGAATCCGGATACGAGAATGTTTTAAGTGATTCTTCAACATTCAGAGATAGGGACAAAATGTGTAGTGTAGCATGTTAGCATGTAGGGATGTGTAGCATGTTACAGTATTTCAAAGCATTATGGACAGATTCTAACAAAACTTGGTGGATGAGTTGGGAAAGAGACAGGAACAAGCCAATTTTATTTTGGTGAAGGACCGGATGCAGATCCGGCCTATCGGTGGGATACAAAATGTCAACTGTTCAGCCTGGAAGAGGTATGCTCTCTACCGAGTGCCATTCTAGTCTAACTCTGCTTTTATTTTTTTTGCTTTCAGAGCAACTGCAATACGCCTTAGTGAATATACTACAGGCTTCTTCCTCTCATCTAGCATAAGATGGCATTTGCCTTCCAGCTTTCCAGTCCACTCAAACACATCTGCAAATTCCTCCAGCAGCTGTCTCTTGTTGAGAGGGAAACTTCAGTTCTGGCATGTATGCTCCTCAGGTTCTCTGTGTGCAATGTTATCAGCTCCATTTGCTGGACTACCCTGCTTCCAAGAATTGGTGTGCAGTCCTCTCCCATTACTACAAACTCTGCTTTGTACTTTCTTCCAATTTTTGGATTTTTTACCTTGAAGTTGCATTTCCCCAGTGGCACTAATATCGTACCATTGTACATTGATAAAACTTGGTTGGTATTCCACAGCTTCCTGGCATACTTCCTCGGAATAATATTGCATGTTGCACCCCTGACTACCTGAAAGCAGACCTCTCTTCCTTCTACTTCCATTGTGACATAGATTTGCGTTGGATATTTCAACTCCTGCAGGCTTTTAATTTGCTCCACGGCCACTCTCTGGGTCTAATTCCATGACCTTTATCTGTTCATGCTCAGACATTTCACAATAGCTGTCGTCTGTTTGATCCACAGTGTGGACTGGTCTCCCTCTGCATCAAGTTGAGAAGTGGTTCTTCTTCCCACACTTGTGGCATTTGTGTTCATATGCTGTGCACTTCTCTTTCACAAACTCGTGCACAGTTCCACAATAGTGACGCGTACACTACCGGTCAAAAGTTTTAGAACACCCCCATTTTTCCAGTTTTTACTGAAATTTAAGCAGTTCAAGTCCAGTGAATAACCTGATTGTACAAAGCTAAGCGGTGAACTGCCAGAGGTTAAAAAACAAAGTTTAGGTTACCAAAAACTGAAAAATAATGTAAATTTCAGAGTTGTTAAAAAGGACCTTTTCAGAGAACAAGTAATGGGTTGGCAACTGCAGCTGTTCTGCAGCAATGGAAGTAAATGAAGCCTTGAAAGTTGATGCAAAACAATTCCTACAGGTGTTCCCAACTTTTGTTGATTAGTTACAAACCCTCTGTCTGTATAAAAGCAGTGTTGGACAGATTGTGTTGCTACATCCTCTGAAGCATTATTTGGACAATATTGCACTGCAGGAAGTAGTATTTGCTTCATAAGTTGAGAAAAAGACAATTAACAAAGGAAGAAGACAGACCATTATAACCCTTAAAAGTGGAGGTTTTTCCTTTAGAGAAATTGCAAAGATCAAGGTGTCAGTGAGTACAGTTTCCTACACCATCAAAAGGCACTTGGAAACTGGAGGAAACTCTGACAGAAGAGGTCTGGCAGACCAAAGCCACAACACAATCGGAAGAAAGCTTCTGAGAGTCAACAGCTTGCTGATAGCGCTCACAGGACAGCAGCTTCAACCACAGCTTAATACTGGTTGAAGTAAGGAAGTGTCAGTTTCAACTGTGAAGAGAAGACTTCGAGCTGCAGGTTTGACAGGTCGAGTGGCAGTAAGAAAGCCATTGCTAAGATGACAAAATAAGAAAAAGAGGCTTGCCTGGGCCATAAAGCACGCCAGTGGACGACTGAAAACTGGAAGAAGGTCTTATGGACCGATGAATCAAAATTTGAAATCTTCGGTTCATCACGCAGGGTTTTTGTATGCCATCGAGATAGGCGAAAGGATGGTTCTCAGTGTGTGACACCAACTGTCAAACATGGAGGAGGAAGCTGATGATCTGGGTCTCTTTGCTGGATCCAGGGGACAGCGACTTGCACAGAGTGACTGGCACCCTGAATCAAAAGGGCTACCACAGCATTTTGCAGCGCCATGCAATACTGTAATTTATTGGTCTGGTCTACGCCTAGTTGGTCAGGGGTTCATCCTACAGCAAGATAACGACCCAAAACATACCTCCAGGCTATGTCAGAACTACCTTAGAAGAAAAAAACAAGACGGTAGGCTTCAAATCATGGAATGGCCAGCACAGTCTCCAGACTTGAACCGCATAGAGCTGGTTTGGGATGAACTGGACAGAAGGGTGAAATCAAAACAACCTACAAGTGCAATACATTTGTGGGAACTTCTGTAACAGTGTTGGGAAGAATTTTCCGAACAATATTTTATTTCCATTGTAGAAAGAATGGCACGAGTATGTTCGGCTGTTATATCTGCAAAAGGTGGCGACTTTGATGAGTCAAAAATTTAGATTAAATTTTGTTCAACAAAACGATTCCATGATTTATTTTTCATCTGCAATTGTTTATTTGTTCTATGCTCTAATTTCAGAGTACATTGAAGCATTAAACTGCTTAAATTTCAGTAAAAACTGGAAAAATGGGGGTGTTCTAAAACTTCTGATCAGTAGTGTAACTTTGAGTGAACTTGATCATCCGATGAAGAGGGTTTCTGTGTGTGTCTTTACTCCACTGGGGCATTTGCTTCACAGCATTTACCGCCTGTCCATCAATGATCCCAAGCTGGTTCTTTGACAACTCTGACACATTTCTCCATTGTGAGGTCAGTTTCTCGTAGGAGCCTCTCTCTCAATGCTGACTCTGATGCCACAGATCACTCTATCCAAAATCAGACCGTCTTGCAAATTTCCAAAGTTGCAATTTATTGCCAATAATTTGAGCTCTGTGACGTATGCCTCAAAGGATTCTCCCTCTCAATGATCCCTTGTTAAGAATCTGCAGCGATCAACTATCTCATTCTTGGGTGGGTTACAGTGTGTCTCAAATATCTTTAACATATTCTCAAGCATTTCCGTGCTTAGCTTTATTGACTGATACAACTCCTGCCCTTTACTGCCAACCAGGTACAGTAACATTTTGATCTTTGTGTTATCATCTTGAGCAGCCATGGCTAAATCTAGGTACAATAACAGCTCTTCCTTCCACAGCCTCCAAATTAAGTATTGAGGTGGCTTAAGCAACTTCATGATCATTCACACACACTGTAATGCCCAGTGTTCAAGATAAACACTTTTACTCTCATAAAAAAAGGCTTTTACAACCAATTAATGAGAGGGGTAAACCCACCCCCAGAGAGAAGCATCCATTCAATCACCTGCACCTCACAGGAAGGCTGGAGTCATGTACTCACACACTCTTGAAGCTTCTTTCCTTTATTCGCATCTCCAGCTGACGCAACTCGGAAAGACTGCTCCTACCACTTCTGACACCATATAATGTTCCACTTCTTTCTGGATAGAATACTCATTGACAACTTTCCGGGTTCAAGCACATCGAGCAATCTTGATTACCCGGTAGGCTTGCATATCGCTCGACAAGATGAAGCTCCTCCTCAACACCACTCTGTAGCGCCACCTCGCGCTATCCCTCTTACCAGTACTTTTCAGGTTAGTTAAACAGGATACATTTGTGGTCTGACTGGGTCACTTTGAGGGGGCATTTTCTTTTGACTTATTTGAGTTTGATTCACAGTGTAATTGGACCTGACGATTAACCGTCATTCTTATGCTCCACAGCAAGGGTATCGCTTCATTACGGGACAGTCTGCTTTATGTGCCATCCTTTTGAGAGATAAATTTGCTTTGCTGTCACGTCTAATCTAGTTCTACGAGAAAATATATATATATATATATATATATATATAATTATATATATATATATATATTATATATATATATTGTTGCGAATTCGCGCCCGTCGGCGTGCGATCGGCCAGGCGACTCGAACCGCGACCGCCTCGCCCACCGGACGGACAATTCAGTCGTGACCCTCCCGGCTAACGCCGGGATCCAGTCACGGGTGGGCCTTTCGACCTCACCACAATCGTGCCAACGCACCCGCGTAGGATAGGGTTGTTCGCCAAACTCGACCTACCTAAGTACCCACGCGGATGGTAAACCGGCGATCGTACCTCGCCGCAGGTCGACTCCGGACACGAGCCGCTTGGGCGGGCCGTTCCGTACTATCGGGATAACCGAGCGGTGTTATCGTCGACCTCGACGGTTCAGATTATTTACCGGGCGTTTTGCACCCACTACGAACCCTTTACGTGAAGCAGGATGGAGGGTCAATGAAGAAAAGACGAAGCGAAACGGGAAAACAGTTCACACAATGCACATTTATTTCGCGGCACACGGAGCACACCTATAGCACGTATTTACAGCCACAATTAGCGATTGCACATATATCACATAGAACAAAAGAAATGCACATATAAAAGGAGTTAAAACCGACTACACGACACACGGACCACTTATACAGTTACTACCTTACAAGACACGGCGCCACAACACGCATTCACACCGAAGCAAAGAAAAGACCCCCTCAAAGGCAAGGGAGTCAGACTGGGCCGTGGGCCTAATGTGCGTGGAACCTGGATGAGCGGCCAGGTCCACGAGACCGAAGGGTCCTACCCGCGCCCTCGTGGCGAGCCGCAGAATGTCGCTGCACGGCGGTGCCCAGTTCCGTTGGCACCTGCTTGGAGTAAAGTGGGAACGGGGCCCCTTGTCGCACTCTCTCAGCGCGGGGGAAAGGGGAATTGTTGATGCTCTGGGGAGGGAGTATGGCTGGCTTGCGCGACTCAACGCGACCTCGTCGTCCCGGACCCGAGCCTCCAGGTCCTCCTCAGCCGATCGCCCTCCGCTGCCGTTCGCCTCCGCAGCCGTCTGCCCCACCTCTGCTTCGAGCTCCTCTCCCGACTCCGCCCCCCGACACTGCTCGAGCTCCGTCTCCGGAATCTGCCCACCGATCTGCTCGAGCTCCGTCTCCGGAATCTGCCCCACCGATCTGCTCGAGCTCCGTCTCCGGAATCTGCCCCACCGATCTGCTTGAGCTCCGTCTCCGGAATCTGCCCACCGACACTGCTCGACTCGCTCCGTCTCCGGAATCTGCCCACCGATCTGCTCGAGCTCCGTCTCCGAATCTGCGCCCACCGATCTGCTCGAGCTCCGTCTCCGGAATCTGCCCCACCGACACTGCTCGAGCTCCGTCTCCGGAATCTGCCCCACCGATCTGCCCACTCGACTCACTCGCTCGCCTTTTATCGGGTTCAGGAAACACCATATGCAAATTCTCGGATCCAAACGACCTCAGGGGCGGAGCCACGCTCGCCGATTGGACGAGAAAAAGGGGGCGTGTATCATTCCTGATCCTCAAATTTGCATATGCCGATTTTCGTCAGGCGCGTCTGGAGGCGGGGCCAAGCCGCCCCGCGCTTCCTGATTGGGTGGATCAGATGTGGGCGTGTAGCATTCCTGATCCGAATTCTCCTCAGAAAACCCGCCATCTGCACTCGCGTCTCGCGTGTATCGCTGAAGACAGCCCGACGCTCGGCGTCCACAGGTGGTGCGGGAATGGCCGTAGGAGAAGGTGGTGGAGGGTTTTCGGCGGTGTCCGATGGCCATGGAGCTGCTTGGAATGGCGGTGATGTGAGGTTTGCGGTAGCGAGTGGTGAAGGTAGGTTGTTGTGCTGGCGTTGTTGTTGTTGTTGTATCAAAACAAAGGTAGAACAGAAAAACGCCTAACTCAAAGGATCGCAGCCCGAATGAATCACATTAATTCCCTCTATACAATGGGTTTGGGCTAACTACACATGTACTTAAGAAATATATCTCACCTACGGGACCTTTATGGTGTTGCGAATTTCCAGAGCCGTAACACTACCCCCTCCCTTTTTTACAGACTCGTCCCGAGTCGTCAAATTATCGTGTGCCATCATGTGTAGTTCTCCCCTAGTACGTTTTACCTACGGATCCCTGAGTGCGACATTCATGGTATTCGTGTCCCAAAATAAATAACCTGAGGCTGAGTAACTAACTAAACAAACTCACTCATTCAGACGACTTAAATAAAATTGCCGGCGCTAGACAGACATGCCGGGGGCGCACTCGTATTTACAATACAACTTAACAACTTAACCTTATAATTTACACTAAACCATGGCCCAGATCAATGGACTCTGCAGAAAAAGGTAAGAGTCAAAAGAAAACGGTGCACGGGCGCCACTGCAGGCCCGTGTTGCAGCTGCCAACAGGACAGTTCCTGCAGCTCGCAAACTGTTGCTACGACGATCCTGGCGCACATGGCAATGAACAAGGGGGCAAAGCAAAACTGACAGGGGCAAAATGACGAGGGCAGTAGGCATGGCATGGCAAAGGTGAACAGGCATACAAAGCCGGCAGAAAAGGCCACTGCAGGCAAACACAGCCGGCAGATGATCGGGCCGGCACAGGCCTTGCAGTAAAGCAGCTGCAGATGATCCGGCCGGCACAGGCCTTGCAGCAAAACAACAGCTGCCGATGGAGTTGGCCGGCCTCTGGCCATGCAGTGCAGGTTGGTGGAGGAGTGCGGTGGTGCTGGCCACTCGCAGAAGGCGGGCTCGGACCTACCCTACGGTCTCCTCCCACCTATCGCCTTTGCCTGTCACTGTTCATACCCACTCCCTTAATTTGTCAAAACCCAATTTAGCCCCAACTTTTTTTTTTTTTTTTTTTGTTTTTATTTTCACCCTCTTCCCCACTATAAATCGTCCCCTAACCCCCTTTATCGTCCTTGTTCGCTAACCTATTCTGTCACCTAGCCTTCTCCCAACCCTACGTTCCCTTCCCGGAGGGGAATAAGGAGAGCTAGCGTCCTGTGCCTCAAAGGTAGAACTAGCGTCAAAGGTAGAACAGAAAACGCCTAACTCAAAGGATCGCAGCCCGAATGAATCACATTAATTCCCTCTATACAATGTTTGGGCTAACTACACATGTACTTAAGAAATATATCTCACCTACGGGACCTTATGGTGTTTGCGAATTTCCAGAGCCGTAACAATATATATATTATATATATATATATACACACACACATATATTTGGTGCCTTCAAAAAGCAGTAGGGCTGTTGCATTGGTACGCAGTTTTAAAACTACTCTTTTCTCTTTCTTGGTCTGTCCTTTTAATCACTGCAATCTCTATTTGTTGTGTGAATGTGCCAGGGATATGCAGAGGGTTCCTCTATGCTTGGGTACTGAAGGTTACCTTTCTCCAGCAAAGTAACTTTAAGTTTCTCCCTTTCAGACTAAAGCTTGTTCATCGTTGTGTCCATGGAAAAGTCTTCACAACACACTTTTGTGCAACAAGTACATCACATTGCGCTCGTTTGCGCAGTGGAAATTAATAGCTCGCTAATTAATTGCATCTCGAAAATTTGATAATTTTATTACCTCCGCCACCGAAGGTGTGAAGGAGGTTATGTTTTCACCCCTCTCTGTCTGTCTGTCTGTCTGTCTGTCTGTCTGTCTGTGTGCAGGATATCTCAAAAAGTTGGGGACGGATCCAGATGAAATTTGGTGGAGAGATTGGGTGTGTGACAAGGACGAACTGATTAGATTTTGGTGAAGACCCGTATTCGGATCCGGATCTGCTAATTTTTAAAGTGATTCTTCACCATTGAGAGACATGGCCAAAAATGATATGGAGCACGATATCTTAAAAAAGTGGACGGATTCAGACAAAACTTGGTGGACACATTGGGTGTGTGGCAAGGAAGAATTTATTCAATTTTGGTGAAGATCCAACTCCGGATCCGGATTCGAGAAATTTTTTGCAGCGACTTTTCACCATTGAGAGATGGGGCCAAAAACGAGAAATAGCACAATATCTCAAAAGGTTATGGATGGATTCCGCATAAACTTTGTGGACCAGTTGGGTGTGTGAAAAGGCCTAATTGATTAAATTTTGGTGAAGATCCGAATCTGGATCTGAATACGAGAATTATTTAATTTTCAAAGTGATTCTTCACCATTGAGAGATCGGGCCAAAAACGATCTATAACACGATATTTCAAAAATGTATTGGGCCCAATATGTTCTCGTGGATCAGGCATTGTGGGGCGGCGGTGTGCACTCTACAGAGTTCCCTTCTAGTTTGTTTGTTTTTCAACAAACTCAAACATTGAACCTTTTTCCATCACAAAACTGCTATTTTGTTAAAGTTTTTATTCAAATGTGATACACATTCTCCTGTTCCTGCCTTTGTCTGTGTCCACAGATTACCCAATCATACCTATATGGGTGTGGTTAATGGTGGCACATTATCAGGAAGTCGGTGACAGCAACAACCCACACATATTTCTGTAAAGTACGTACGATTTCGAATGTTCGATCATTTATAAAATGTGTACTACAACATTTGTAAATCAGTCGTGGAACATCTGTATGCATTTCTAAAAAGGAAAGAAACAAGTAATAAAAACATTTTTAAAAATGAAAAAGGATGTAGGGATGAAACTCCAAAAGGTAATATTGTGTCCAGTGTGTCTGCCCCTACCTGGACGGATGGCCAAGCAGTTCCCTTGGAGGCTTACAGCCAAGATTCTCGGAGATTGTGGTGCGCGCGGGAAGGAAAGGATGGCAAAGGACGGAGGCACATGGGTTGAATTCGAACCCACAACAAATACACGGACACCAGCAAATTAAATAAATAATGATTTAATAAACAAAATCAACAGTTATAATGGAAACAAATCAAGTTGTGAAGTAACCTAAATCTAATTTTGAGGAGCCTCCACACAGACTTAAATACAAGCAAGGGGACAGAATAAAACAATGAAAAATCCCTCCTTTATTTTGGCACTTCGTTTCGGGTCCAGGAGTGAGTTTCAGTAGCTTGAAGGTCACCAAACCACTTTGCCACTGCGTGGGAAAATGCGCCCAAAATGGCGCACAGCCACTCTCTGGGCGGGCAAACGTACAGGAGGCAATTTGTGAAGGGGTATTCAACACCGTGGCCCAGAGACCGCCATGCAGCTTCTTTCGTCGATCGCCCTCACTGACGCCGCTGCTTTGTAGAATGGCACTGTGTCTTTCACCCAATGGCTCAACACGAGGCTTCGAGGCTGGTCCCACACAATTCAGCCAAAAGTCAATGGTCAGCGTCTAGATCCTCCACGCGAGCCAATTCGCCTCAGCATGAACACAAGAATCATGCGGTCATCTTCACTGCTTCAAGGGGAAGCCAGCCATAATGCCCCTCTCTTTCAACCGCCAATCCTGCCTCTCTCGCTTCTGTCCCACTCCGAGCCTTCGTCTCAACTCCTCCGTGTCCCCCACGCGAGACTCTCTGACTAACCTTACTCTCCTCTCTGCTCTGACGTCACGCCCATCAATCTTCCACTCCGGGAGCGTGTTTTTTTTTTCAGCCGTCACCCCTGGAGGCGGGGCTTTTTGCCTGTTTGGACATGCAGCTCAGTTGTCGCTGTTTTAAGTATGTGGTCCCTTTTTATTGCTGGTCTTGAAATGCTAAAACATAGGAAAAGGTCACAGGGGGCATTTACATACTGGGAGAAATTATCCTTAATCTCTACCTAATTAACACAGCACCACCCCCTGTGTGGTGACACGTAACACTTAAGCTCACAGTTTCCCTACTTAATGTACATCGACATGTCTCCTACACGTCCACGGACAAAGCTACTCTATACAATCCTATCTTTCCTATGAAATTCCTCCATCTACCCCACAAACATAACAGTATGTAAACAAGGTAGGGATGGTCACAAGAAATGATCATGTGAAACCATCGTTACATCTTTCTTTGAACAATGGCTGTCCCTTGTAAAGAGTGTGTGTGTGTGTGTGTGTGTGTGTGTGTGTGTGTGTGTGTGTGTGTGTGTGTGTGTGTGTGTGTGTGTGTGTGTGTGTGTGTGTGGTGTGTGGTGTGTTGTGTGTGTGTGTGTGTGTGTTGTTCGTTCGTGTAATTTTGTCTTTTCTATGAACAATCATTATTCAAAGAAATATGTAGGGATTGTTTCACATGATCATTTCTTGTGACCATCCCTACCTTGTTTACATTTTTATTCCTTGTATAATATCAGCATCATCATATACCATGCCATATGCTGAGCATTCGTGCTGCCAAAGCAGTTAATATGGTTACAATTTGGATGGGTTGCCACTTAGACTCATGAAGTCGGCGCAGGAATTTGGAATTTGTTTAGGGTGCCAAACAAATTCCAAATTTGCCTACTCTCGCAACACTCGCCTACTCTGCGCAAAGGACATCGTGGGACCTTTAACGTTCACCAACTAATGCCAGCAGAAGAGACGCCCAATTTGACATCCATTTGAGGAACGACACACATTAACGAGAAGGGCACTCGGTAGAGCGCATACTTCCACCACGTAATGCCTGGTCCACAAGAACATATCGGGCCCAATATATTTTTGGAATATCTTGCTATATATCTTTTTTGGCCCCATCTCTCAATGGTCGAGAATCACTTTAAAAATTAAATAACTATCGTATCCAGATCCGGATTCGGATCTTCACCAACATTGAATCAATTTGTCGTGGTCACACAATCTGTCCACCAAGTTTCGTCCGAATCCGTCCACAACTTTTTGAGATATCCTGCACTCAAACAAACAAACAAACAGACAGAGAGGGGTGAAAACATAACCTCCTTCACCTTCAGTGGTGTAGGTAATGAATTGTCCTGTTTGGGAATTGCCAGGATGACACTTTACAGCTGGGTCTGGATTCAAACCCAGGCTGGACAGCTTAGAGGCGAGTATCAGGACATAGCAAAATGAAAGAACACACCAACTGCCTTCATTTAAGAGGATAAGATATATCAGCAATTTTTAACGAGTTTATTTTGAATCCTCATGAATAATCATGTCTGGCAAACTACTGTCTGATCCAGTGAGAGCCAGAGCGATATTTTCATGGATGGTGTTTATAAGGATGATAAATATCTTGCTTAAATAACAATTTACATCTTGGTTTAAGACTTAGGTGATGCTGATAACCACAACCTTATAGTTTGCAGGAGATCAGATCCAGCTTCATGTTCTCCTCTGCTTTTTGCTCCTCATCAAGCCTTTTTTTGTATACATAGTCGAGGCTCGTGGAAGAGTTAGTTCACTGAATGGATCAGGACATAACAGACAAAAACATGATGCAAAACATGCAAGCTTTGGGGTAGACATGAGGGATACAGAAGGAAACTCCAAGGAGGGAAAACTGCAAAATTAGTCGGGATTTGAGTGGGGTTAACGAGGGGAGAAAAGATCACGGTTTTGGATTGGTGATGATCTGAGATGGTGGTGAACAGCTGTCTTGAAGACCTGGAGGGAAGAATGACATATATGAGGATGTGAAAGCTGATTTCACAAGTAAGAAAAATGAGGAGCAAATGAGTGGAGGTGAGCAGTGAGCCTGGATTTATGTAGTGTCACCAGTAAGAGGTCAATGGTGGACTGTGTGAGCCCTGCAGAAACCTGGGGGGGGGGGGGGGGGGGGGACAAAGCATCGACTGAGCAGAGGCCGCAAGACCAGAAAGGAGGTGGTAGAAGACAGGTACTACCAACCTGTCTGAAATGGCAAAGTGTTTGGCCCATAGACTCAGTTTTATCATGGGAGAATCCAGTAATCTTAAAGGCCTTGGTTTCCATCAAGCTACAGATGAAGGTCTTGTTGGTGGATAGGAGTTCAAGTGTGCCAAGGAAGGATTAGGAGGATGTCCAGTCAGAGGCTGGCTTTGAAGGCCAACTTTGAAATGTGGTTTGCCCAAGAAAGATCATGGCTGATAGACCCAGGAGTGGCTGGCTTAAGATGATAGGGTCTTGAGTTCAATCCCCTGTCGTTCGTTGAATTAACAACAGGTAGGGTTGACTCAGACTGTCATCCTTCTGAGGTCAGCAAAATGAGTACTTCATCAATGAACAGTACTGGTAACAGGGGCATTGCATCAGCGGCACAGCCGCACCCCAACTAATGATGCTACTTGCAGCTTTGTGCTGCATACGAAGGAGGAGGAGGAGGAGGAGACCCAGGAGTTTTAATGACTGAATATCCTCAAAATGATTGTTAAGAAAGTAGATCGGATAGTTTTCCAGATGGTTCTTTCAGAAAGAAATAGTGAGAGTGTGATTCAAGATTGAAAGACATAGTCAAAGTGTTTGACAAGCTTGTCATTTTTTTTTCAAGGTGTGAAGAGAGGGAAGAGGCTGCAGCCTGCTTGTTAGAAGGATGAGGGACGTCACAGCTGAGGGTGGAGTCATCAGCAAATAGACGAAGAGGTTTTTCCAGAGTCAGAGAGATCATTGATGAAGATCAAGAATAGGACTGGGCCCAGAACACTGCCTTGGGGGCACTCTCTTATTATACTTGTATGAATAAAATATGTATTTTTTTTGGTTCACAAACCTCGCTCCTCATCTCTCGCCCATTTTAGAGTTTTGGCCCCTGCAAAATTTCCTGGGTGTTGGCCCTTAAATCCACCTGGCTCAAGGAATCTCCATTCTTGCAAGACAGTCTTACAACTTTGCACGACCCTTACCTGATCTCGGTGAAAACCCATCATATGAAGGACGCTTGTCGTTAAATTTTGTTATCCAATATCGTATTATGTTTGGTTGAAGAAAGGAAACTTTTCTTGCTGTTCGCCTCCTGGATACCTTAAATATGGGGATAGTTGAATATAAGGATTTATTTTTATGTGAGTTTGTTAATCTGAGTATAACACTCGGTTGTGAAATAAATTCCGGAAATTAATGGTAACGTCTCTATCGCTATTATAGGAAAAAGATTGTTGCAGGTAATAACACGGCTTGGTTTTGCTTGTACATAATCCTTTTGAGTTATGGTAATCCTTAAGCACGAGGAGTTTTGAAAACTGAGCCCCGCCCGCCAGGTGTGCCGTGCGAGGCGTTTCCCACTCCGCCTCATGGCGGAAGAACCTCCAGCACACACCTGACTGCCTGATCACACACCTGGTGAGTGTGTTCGTCTCCGAACTTTCTCTCTTTCACTTTTCTTTCAGTTTCAAATCTGCATTGTGCATGTTCAGATTCCAGGGAAGTTCACTCGAAATTATTTGTACAGTTTACACCTGTTTTACTCTTTAAATGACAGACAGTGTTTTGATGTCTTACGTGGGCTTCAGACAGTGTGGCCGCGATTTTTATTTTGGAAGTTCCAAAGCATTTAGGGTTACGGAACTTCACAATATTTTAGGGTTGTGGAACTTCACAAGCTTTTAGGGTTGTGGAACTTCACAAGCTTTTAGGGTTATGGAACTTCACAAGCTTTTACGGTTATGGATGTTCCAAAGTTTTTAGGGTTATTGTACCTTACAAGCTTTTAGGGTTACTCAAAGGAGGTACCTGGCGAAAAATTAACTTTCACCCTTTAAAAAATCATCAGAATAAATTATTGAAATATCAGCTGCTATTTTCTTATGATTTTCTCACCTATATTGCAAGTAGAGCGAAAGGTGGTGGATAATCATACATACAGTTTGATCGGGCGATATATTAATAACTGTAACATGAACAAGTCTGAAGACGACGATGGTTCACGAGCGGTATTTGACGATGTAGATTGTTTCAGAAGTCAAGGATGAGACAATGTGATAATTTTTGACCAATTATAAAAATGTTCAACATGATGTGGTACGAGTGACAGGTTATTAGCTGCAAAATGTCGAAAACCCGGTTTCATTCAACAACTTTCAAAATTTGACCTTTGCATAACCTTTAAAGGTCACAAAACAGTGTTGTGGACATTAAAATAAGTAAACAGGATATGTGCTATAGCTTATTGGAGTTAGTTCGTCGAAGAAGGTCGAAAACCCGGTTCGAGTCCCACAACTTTGAAAATTTGACCTTTGTGGCCTTTAAAGGTCAAAGGTCAAGGATTATGGCCTTTGGTGCAAAACTTCCTCTGGAACATTCCAGGGACAATATAACGTCATATAGGCTGAATGGCATTTTGCACTCCTCGGATTATCCATACTTTGATGAAATCAGCGTAAAAACAAACTTGAAGGGGGCGCCACTGGCAAGGTGTTTGAGATAGAGCAAAATGGTTTCAAGATGTTAGGTGGGGAATGACCACAAGATTATGCATAAAAATATTGTCATCCTAGCTTCTCAAAGTTTGGCGGTCGTATGATTTTTATGTCAAAATTCGCAATTTTCTAAGTTTTTGACCTTGTGACCTTGACCTTGGGACGAAAATGAAAAATCGGACAACGACAAGTTTTAGATAATTCATCTTGCTATTCAAATACCGAAGAACCCATTCCATTCAGTCAATTCCCGAAGAGAAGATAGATTTTTAATCCGACTACCCCTTAAAAATGGCTATTTTTTGGGCGTGGCTTCGCCCACAATGGGCGTAGCATGCCCTCATCCAGGAAAACACAACTAGACATTGATATCGAACACATAACCAAGTTTCATCAAGATCGGATCAAAGTCCACGGACTTATGCTCTGGACAGACAGGACAGAGGACACACAGACAGACAGACACACAGACATAACGAATATAGTGGTCACTCTGGCTGGTACTCGTGAACCAATAAAATGGAAATGTTGAAAAATATTGAATATAGAAAGCTTTTTCTGAATCTATTGATATGAGAAACAGGAATGAAAGAGACTCACCATTATTATTAGTGAAGAAGAAGATGAAGGAGGAAGAGTTTTGTTTTAATGTAAATTGAAACCGGTCCATCTATCCTCACCTCACTCGTCTATATCATACCGTTTGTGGCCTTACTCATCCATGTCACTGTTTGCAAAATGAGCTTGATTAGTGGTATCCCCTATAGAACAGTTGTTGCCGGACGGACGCAGGGACGCACGCAGGGATGGATGCAGGAACGCCGAGACCGAGCTCCTTTTATATTAGGACACAAGCAAATACCACCCGTCGCTTCGCTGACAGTAATACTAAAGGGGGAGGGAGAAAAAAGAGAAAGAGAGAGAGAGAGAGGGAGAGACAGACAGAGAGATGTGAAGAGGTGGAGGGGAAAGGAGGGAGGAAGGAGGGGAAGCGAGGAGGGGTGGAGGAAGGGAAGACAGTGTGATGTGAGAGGAAGGGAAGGCAGACGTGTGGTGGAGCGTAAATTACGACTCGTACTATTTTATCAAAATAATTCTGCAGAGAATAACAGTGAAGATGGAAGCAAAATAATG
>CM068956.1:62716263-62727229 GCA_035128595.1 Eptatretus atami
TTCGGACTCCTCTGTCAAGAGCCTACCACCCTCTGCTCTAACTGCAGTACACCAAGGGATGGGCTTGGATAAACGCAATGCGCGAATTCCCCTGTAAGCAGGATGAGAATCACTTGAGCAGGACGAGAATCACCCTGTAAGCAAGACCACGTGGGATGGATCAAAACATGACAAAGGCCTGAGGTTCCACATACCTACTCCCCCTCCTTCATGTGCAGCACGAGGTGGCAAGTGGCATCGTTGGCTGGGGGCACAGCTGTGCTGCTGATGCAATGCCCCTGGTGTAAGCCTGTTGGTGGCTGGCTTGGGATCTTAGGGTCCTGAGTTTGAGCCTCATTGGCTGCTGAATTAACACCAGGTGGGGTTGACTCAGCCATTCATCCTTCCAAGGTCAGCAAAATGAGTACCAGTGTACTGGTATAGGGGCACTGCATCAGCAGCATAGTTGCGCTCCAACAAAATGATAGTTACCTGGCAGCCAAGCTGCCATACACAAGAACAAGAATACCCTTGGTACCAGTGCAATAGTACTCATTTTGGCAACTTTGGAAGATGATAGGCTGAGTCAACCCTACCTGGTGTTAATTCAACAGCTCAACAGGGGCTTGAACTTACAATCCGAAGATCTTAAACCAGCCACCTCACCATTAAGCTAACCCCAGGCTTCCCTTTGCCGACCCGATGTTATTTGCCTCATTCGACATGTTTTCAGAAGACTGCAAAACCTAGTATCATGTTGTTCTTCCGTGTAAGTTGGTATGCATATGTATTTAAATGCAATGCCTTCCCACATTACTTCATTGTAAAATGATTAGTGGTGGTACAAATCGGCACTCAAAAACTCCCTTTTTCATGACATCTTAATGTAGTTTTGATTTTTTGTTTATTTTTAAGCAAGTCGTTATTCTGGGAAATCATCAATTTGACATTTAAAACTTTCTGCAAGTACATCGTGTTTGATTTTATCTTATTGTATTTAAATTTTCTTCTTTACTCTTCACATGTCTCCATGGATCTACCTCCAGCTCTAACCGACTATGGTGAAATCAAGTGTGTGGCCTGCTAACTCTGAGCAGAATAGCAAGACAGCACTACTCTTGGGTCACAGCAAAGAAGTGTCAGTGGTTATGGCAGCACCAGGGGACTCATATGGAGCAATCAAGGAAGAATCCCAACTCCAGGAGCTCTTCTATGAGGAAACGCAGGTAAAGTTTTCCAAGAATATCATGCAAACCTTTGCACACATTATTTTTATTACAAATTCTGTTGCTTCACTTTCACCATTTGAGAACATTGTGAGCCTTTAGCCACCTGCTGCAGAATGACTGGAGAACTTTCTCTTGTACAGTCGTTTGCCATCAAAAAAATTTTAACTTCTTAACTTTTAACCCTTGCTGTTGTTACACATGACAATGCACGAATGTTGCTGTTATACTTTGAGGACAAGTCTCAATCTCCATCTTTCCATTTTCACTGAAAACTTGGCCTGAATTAACTGAGAGAAATGCACACCTTTTTATCTTTCATTTTGCAATCAGTGCAGCAAGAGTGTGCAAGGGTAACCAGACTGAAAGTGAAAAAAGTACTGTACTGAGATCTAAGAAGAAACGTCGTTACCTTGATATTCTCTTCTCCACAAGATCGAAAGATCTGAATGTGATTTGTGCTATGGGACAAGTTGAATCGCTGATAGTGATTACTTTCACATTCCTCGATGCAACAAATATCCAGACAATCTAACTTGAATATGGAAGGGATCCATCCATTTGTCATGGGCAATCGCCAGAGCCATGTAGTTCCACTTTTCTTGCTTTGTATGCGAACCACATGACATGAGAAACATACATCACTGCAGCTTTGGATTATGGAAAAAATAGTGGACTCTGCTTTGTGGATAAAAACTTTTTAGATCCTCGTGGAGGATCTCGAAGTCTTACTCACGTTGTTGTTCTTCATCTTCTTCTTGTGGACTTTTTTGTTTCACAGCCTACAGTTTTCATCGACACTTCCTGAAACTTGGCGTATATATGTAAAAATACCCTGCGCAGACAGTAACCATCTCCGATTTTGAAAATTCTCCTAGAAAAAAAAGTTATGACGTCAAAATATCTCCGCTAATGGAAATCGCCTAAAAAATTATCTCTCGAAACTAGGCAAGCTTTTTGAATTCTGTTTGCGGGAATCGAACAGGGCATTAGCAGAGTTTAATTACCGCACATATGATACATCACTATGACGTCATATCAATTTTTACGACGTCATTCCTATTTTTGACATTTTTTGTTTCACAACCCAGAGTTTTCATCGGATCTTCGTGAAACTTGCCATGTATATGCAAGAAAGCCCACGTGCAGACAGTAACCATCTCCGATTTTGGAAATTCTTCCTCGAAAAAAAGTTGACGTCATAATATCGGCGCTAATGGAAATCGCCTATACCATTATCTCCGAAACTAGGCAAGCTGTTTGAATTTTGTTTGCGGCAATCAAGCCGGGCATTAGCACAGATAATTTATCGCAAACTTGATACATCACAATGACGTCATATTCGTTTTTATGACGTCATCATTAAGAGGACGAGGATCTTCGCTCATTTGAGCTTGTTTTCTTTTAAATCAACAAATGTATACATGTTACATGAAGAATCTCACAATAATGGGATATAGAATGCCAATAAATCGGAAATAAATAGCATGGACAAATAAAATCTGGATTTACTTTCCTTTCAATTGGAGCAAAAGAGAGAAACTCATTTGGCACACAGTAAACCCTCCAATATCGCGGGTTCTACTATCGCGGGTTTCTACCAATCGTGGGTAACCAATTGTGTTCTGAATCCGTTATCGCGGGATTTCATTTCGAGCAATCACAGTTTTTGTGCTGAGATGAGTCATTGTTTGCATCCTGTGTGTGAACGATTACCTCCCATTATGAGCCTTGTAGTGTTTCTCGTGCACCGTTTTAAGTAAGCCCAAATGTGAAGCGATGGACAAAGTTAGTTGTGCCAAAAGACATAGAAAGGTTATGACATTGGGTGAAAAGATCAAGCTGTTAGATCGGTTGGTTCGAGGAGAAAATGCGGCATCTGTCCGGCCACCATTACGATGTCAATAATTGAAGGTAGAACCTTCTACATTGTACTGCTCTTCCTCTATCGTAAACCTTCATTTTCGAACCTTATGGCCAAACACTTAATTTCCGATCCCCACATTCAAACCCCCATTCTCAAACACACATTTTCATGCGCAGCTCATGAAACAAATCAAGGCGAAGGGATTTATGATGGAACAGGTTGTTAACACCGACAAGACGGGATTATTCGGTGTACCTCGTTCTGTACCTCGTTCTTTGCTCTCTAGGCATAGAACATTTACGTCCTGTGCTCGTGCGTGAACGATTACCTCCCATCACGAGCCTTGTAGTGTTTCTCGTGCACTGTTTTTTTAATTCCGAAACCTTCATTATCCTTCAAACCGAATTCTCAAACCAACATTATCCAACTCCTTATTCGAACCGAATTCCCAAACCATTAATTTCCGACTCCCAGGTTTGAACCCCCGTTCTCAAACACACATTCTCATGGCACAGCTCATGAAACAAATCGAGGTGAAGGGATTTATGACGGAGCACGTTTTTAACACCGACAAGACGGGATTATTCTGCAAGATGATGCAATCTCTTACCCTGCTCTCCAAGCAGGGAAGATCATAGTTCAAGGGAAGGTGATTTAATGGATCGTGCTACCCTTCTCCATTGTGGGTTGCGTCAATGCTGCAGGCACCTTCGTCATAAAGCTAATGCTGCTTTTCCATTCGCTGAATCACCTTCCCCACTCATCCTCCCCGCTCAATCTTCCCCCGCTACACTCCCCCTCCCCCCTCTAACAGCATCATCCCAAGATAACTTTTGTGTTTTCAATTGAGGCAGAGAGTGCAGTGCGAGTACGTAATATGTTTACCATCACCAATCTCGCTGTTTTGCAATAAATTAAAAAGGTAAAAATCATGTGTTTTTGTTTAATATCCACTGTATTTATTTTATTTACATGTTTATTTCAATGTTAACACACTTTATATATAGTTATATGTTTATTTCAATACCAATGTGTTTATTTATGGTTGCCGTCGATCTTCCTCGATATTTTCTCAAAGTCAAGGAACCGAACCCCCCTCTTCCCATTGGCCCTTGGTTTCCACGATCGCAGTTTTAACTATCATGGTATTTTCTAGGAACCTCACCCGCACGATATTGGAGGGTTCACTGTATTTGTTTTGTGTGAACACAACACAATAGTTTATATTTGTACTTATAAAATTCCTATCCATTTTCATAATTACTGCATAATAATATTGGTGTAAAATGTTGTAATCACTTTACTCCCCTCTAAACAGAAATGTGATATCACCAAACCACATGATGACTATCAACAACCTAAGAGGAAAATCAAATCGAAGGAATATTTGGACTTTTTGCCTGGATAAGAACCCTTTTGAGTCATTGGCTACACGAGAGTTGAGACATGAATTTGTATAGAGCTGTGATATTGTTGTTTGATGTAACTATTATATACTTGTATCACTTATAGGCACAGGAAACTGAAACCACACCTTGGTGGCAAAGCCAGTTCTTTGTGCGAGAGCCTGTGTTATTCGGCACTTGGGATGGTGTCTTCACCTCCTGCTTGATCAATATCTTTGGTGTTGTCATCTTTCTGCGCACTGGTTGGATGGTGGTAAGTTATCTTAGAGCTTACAGAGACTGGAAATGTGTGTGCTTCATGTGGTTGTGTTCAGCACATACGTGTGATTACCTCTGCCACCGAAGGGGGATGAAGGTTATGTTTTCACCTCTGTCTGTTTTGCTGCCCATATATTTGTGAGCAGGATATCTCAGAAAGTTCTGAATGGATTCAAACAAAATTTTGTGGACAGGTTGCGTATGTGACAGCAACAAATTGATTAGATTTTGGTGAAGATCTGGTTCCGGATATTATAATTTTAAAAGTGATTCTTTAACATCACTTTAAAAACGATACATAGCACAATACCTCAAAACAGTTGGAGACGGATTCGGATAAAATTTAGTGGACAGGTTGGGTGTCTGCCAAGGACAAAATGTTTTGATTTTGGTGAATATCCGGATACGATAACTTTTTAATTTTTACCTCCACCAAAGATGGGTGGAGGTTATGTTTTCACCTCTGTGTCTGTCTGTCTGTCTGTCTGTAAACAGAATATCTCAAAGAGTTATGGGCTGAGTTTGACGAAATTTGTTGGACAGGTTGGGTGTGTGATAAGGACGAACTGAATAGATTTTGGTGAAGGTCCGAATCCGGATCTGGATCTGCTAATTTTTAAAGTGATTCTTCACCATTGGGAGATTGGACTAAACCGATATATAGCAGGATATCTCAAAAAGTTGTGTACGGATTCGGACGAAACTTGGTGGACAGGTGGGGGTGTGTGGCAAGGATAAATTGATTCGATTTTGGTGAAGATCCGAATCCGGATCTTGATACGAGAATTATTTAATCTTTCAGGTGATTCTTCACCATTGAGAGATAGGGCCAAAAACGATCTAGTACTGCATAGCATGATATTTCAAAAATGTATTGGGCCCAATATGTTGTCGTCGATCAGGCATTACGTGGCGGAGGTATGTGCTCTACTGAGTGCCCTTCTAGTCTTGTTTTGTTTTACACCTTATTTTTTATTTTGAATACAAAGTCAAGACTCATGGAAGATCCAGAACACTGAATGGATCAGGATGCAACAGAACAAAAAGAACAGTCGAGAGAGGGGGAAACACCAATAGCAGCATTGAAGGACAAAATAGGAGACTGACAAATGAGGGACGTGGGGAAGAATGAGGTGTTGGGGAGGATGCATCGGGTGGACAAGATGGATACAGAAGCAAACCTGAAAATTTGGAAGGAGGTGCAGCCCAGGCCAAAAAAAAAAGGTGCAGCCCATTCCTTTCCTGTAGTTCTGCAGACGACTGTAATTGGACCTGCTACCAAATATTGTATATGAGAGTACTACTCTCATATACTATAATTGTAACTGTAGCATTTTTGCCTTGGGGGCTTTGGTGGAAAGTGTGTGGGGTGATGGTTGTAGAAAAGATCATAGTTTTGGATTGGGGATGATCTGGGATGGTGGTGAACAGCTGTCTTGAACATCTGGAGAGAAAAATGAGATTGAAGAGAATGTGGGAGTTGGCAGGAAAAAAAGAGGGATGAATGAGTGGAGGTGAGCAGTGATTTTATATGTTGGGAGTTTCACTAGAAGGGGGTTGATGGTGGACCACATGCACCCTGCAAAAACCTGGGGTGGGACAAAGCACAGAAAGAGCAGAGGATGCAAAACCAGAAAGGACATGGTAGAACACAGAGAGACCACCGCTTGTTTGTGATGTGAAAGTGATAGGCCCATAGACTCAGATTCATCACAGAATATTCTAATATTCCAATTCTTCCAATAATTTCCATGAGTTTTGGTTATTTAAATCTAAGCAAAAAGAGGGTGTTTGTTGGATGGTGGACATCTATTTTTTCATCCCCAGGTAAAAAATTCCTTTCCTGTAGTAATTCTCTGCAGACTACTGTAGTAGGACCTGTTACCAACTCCAGTATATGAGAGTTCAACTGTAGCATTTTTGCCTGGGGAATCCTCCACTCCTTCAACTTGTTCATGTTTATAAATGAATCAAAAAGAGCTTACGATACTATTTGTTCCTGGTAGGTGTTAAATTTGGTGATCGAAATGAAAATATGGCCCGTGGGCCCTGGTCAGTTCCGACTTCATCGATATTGGATATATTCATTAACATTCATTGTTTTTATTCTGGCCCTAATGAACTTCATACTCAATAAGACTCATTATTTTTCTTCCTGGGCAAAAATTCAGAAGAAAAAAAACGCTGCGATAAGGTGTAGACATTGTTCCATAGAAGCATTATACCATACAAAAAGCAAAAACTGCGAATACTCTTGGAGTTTTAGGACTTTGAAGATTAATTGGCCCTAATGAACTTCATACTCATTAAGACTCATTATCTTCTTTCCTCCTGGACAAAAATTCGAAAAACGCTCAGACAAGCTGTAGACATTGTTTCATAGACCCATTATACCAAACCAGAAGCAAAAAACTATGAATAGTCTATGAGTTTTAGGACTTTGAAGATTAATTGATTCGACTAATTCACTAAGTCAATTGGTGACAAATCTGAAATTTTATTGTGGGAGGTTCTGCGGCATCTCCCCAAGTATCATCCCTCCGAGTTTCAAATCATTCTGACTACAGGTTGCAGAATAATGATCGAAAGATTGATTGTGGACGGACGGACACGGACACGGACACGGACCCCCATTTTAGAAGTCACTTCCTTCGGAACTGACTAATGACTTAAAACTACGAATACTCTTGGAGTTTTAGGACTTTGAAGATTAATTCATTAGACTAATTAACTAAGTCAATTGGTGACAAATCTGAAATTTTATTGCGTGACTTTCTGCGGCATCTCCCCAATTATCATCCCTCCGAGTTTCAAGTCATTCTGACCACAGGTTGCAGAATAATGATCGAAAGATTGATTGTGGACAGACGGACGGACTGACTGACGGACGGATCGACGGACATGGACCCCCATTTTATAAGTCACTTCCTTCGGAACTGACTAAAAAAGTAGCTTCGATGTTGGTGGAATAGCTTTGATGTTGGTGGCAATTGCATTTTTGAGGTTGCCAATAGTCGTCTCCCCTGGTACATTCTATCCTTTAGTTAACCCCAAAGATAGAAGTCAGATGGATTGAGGTCTGCAGAATGGGGTGCCCATTCAACATCTGTCCTTCTAGAGATGATTTGATCACTGAATCATGGGTGTGGCCCCATCTTGCTGAAAGCATTGCACAGCCCTGTCGATGCGGTGCTTCCTAGCTAATGCAACCACAACTTCTGGATAACTTTCAAGTACCATTCAGTGGTTATGGTTACTGATTTCCCGTCTTCGTCTTGAAACCAGAAAGGCCCAATGATGTCAGATTTGCTAATGGAAACCCATGCAGTGCATTCCTGGCAATAACTTCACCTGGGGAATTCAAACCCCAAAACACGTTGTTTTTAGAGTTAACATGACCACTTAAAAGAAAGTAGGCCTCATCAGAAAACCACACATTACTCAGAAAATTTGGATCCCTTTGCATTTTTTCCTCAACCCATTCACACATCATCACACAAAGTTATTTATCATTGTCTGTTAGTTTTTGCTTCGCTTCTATGCGATACGAGTACATTTTTAGTTCCTGCTTCAGAATTATTTGTGTACTTGATGAAGATAAATTCAATTCTTGAGATTGATGTTGCAGCGATTTTCTGAGGCTCCTTAAAACTGCTTCATGGACCGCTTCAATGTTTTCTCGTGATCTTTCAGTCCTCGGTCGACCAGACTTTGAGCAATTAAGATTTTGTACTGTCTTATGGGACTTGTCTCTTTATCAATCAAAAAATAGCAGACTTATCTGGGGTTAATCTGGTCTCGAACTCCTTTCTGAATCGTGTTTGAGTTTCTTTAAATGACTATGTGGCAAAGTAAGACTCCACAATAAAGATCCTTTATTCAATTTTTCATGCCATCTTCAAAATTCAAAATTAGCAATATGACTCTTTGATGTTTGCAGTTTTTCCTCCAAACGATGCTTCATACAAACCTGCAATAGAAACAAATTTTATATTAAGAAATATATATTTCACATCCAGTGCCAAGAGAGTCTACACCTCCGTTCAAATTTTTCACCTTTTGCTGCATTATGGCCTGGAATTAAATTGCATTAAATGAGACTTTTTCCAACTGTATTTACACATCGTAACTAACAACTTCCAAGTGAAAACCAAATTACACAAATTACAGAAAATTAATAAAGAATACAAAACTAGAATATCTTGGTTGGATGTGTCCAACCTCCCCCAATAACATAAATTGTAAATGAGCTCAGGTGGAACTAATCACATTCAAAAGCAGACACGAAGTTAATTGGCCTCCAACTGTGTTAAATTGTCGTGATTCTGATTATTTCAGGATAAAATCAGCTGTTCCTGAAGGTTTTTTCTGCTGGGTAGTGCATTTCACAGCAAAGACTCAACCATGGGCACCAAGGAGCTCTCAAAAGACCTCTGGGATAATGTTGTGGAAAGGCACAAATCAGGGGATTGGTATAAAAATATTTCAAAGGCCTTGAATATGCCTTGGAGTATAGTCAAGACAATCATTAAGAAGTGGAAGGTGTACAGTACCACCACCAAGACCCTGCCTCGATCAGGCCATCCCTCCAAACTGGATGACCAAGCAAGGAGCAGACTGATCAGAGAGGCCACCAAGAGGCCAATGGCAAGTTTGAAAGGCCAATGGCAATGGCAAATGCCTTTTTGGCAAAGACTGGTCACTGTGGGAATGTGGCAACAATATCCCAACCACTCCACAAGTCTGGCCTGTACAGTAGGGTGGTAAGAAGGAAGCCATTACTCAAAAAAATCCCAACTTGAGTCCCGTTTGAATAACACAAAAATCCACTCCAGAGATTCTGAAGCCATGTGGCAAAAAGCTTTGTGGTCTGACGAAACCAAGATGGAACTTTTTGACCCAAATGCAAAATGTTACGTTTGGCACAAACCCAACACAGCACATCACACAAAGGACACCATCCCTACTGTGAAGCATGGTGGTGGCAGCATCATGTTATGGGGATGCTTCTCCTCAGTAGGGACTGGGGCACTTGTCAGGATAGAATGGAAAATGGATGAAGAAAGATACAGAAAAATCTTCGAGGAAAACCTGCGGCCCTCTGCAAGAAAGCTAAAATTGGAACGGAAGTTCACCTTTCAGCATGACAATGACCTGAAGCACACAGCCAAAGTTACACTGGAGTGGCTAAGAAACAAAAAGATGAATGTTCTCGAGTGGCCCATTCAGATCCCCGACCTAAACCCAATCGAAAATCTGTGGGATGACTTGAAGATTGCTGTCCATCAACGCACCCCACACAACTTGGCTGAGCTTGAACAGTTTTGTGCAGAAGAATGGGCAAATATTGCTCAATCAAGGTGTGCAAAGTTTTTAGAGACCTATCCCAATAGACTCACAGCTGTAATTGCTGTCAAAGGTGCTTCCATAAAGGGTCATTCCATGTCAAATCATCAAAGAATCTGCCGTCATCTCTCAGATTTTTGTAAAACTTTTGGGAACCAATTGGGACCCATGAAAAACGGCAAGACTTCAAATATTTTTGCTAACAGCCTCTAATTAGTGAGATACAGACTAACGAACTTTGGACTAATTAGCACGACGTCGTGAATTCAAATGGCCATATCTCTAAAAGTATCACCTAGAGAGCTGGTTTTGGTGTCATTTTAAAGGTATTTTCATGCCCTATGAATTTGTCTGGGCAACATTTTCCTACCTCCAACCACAAAAAGTTATCACAAAATATAAACTTCAATCGTGAATCCCCAAAAAATGTATCCTTCAAATTTCTTCAAATTCATCCAGAGGTACCTTATGATGTCAAGAAGTTTCCACATAAGTTTTGTGATGGGCACTCCAATAGTTTCTGAGATATGAGCAATAATGTACATGTACGTATGGCATATAGGTTCGAAAATCAGCATTTGTAATGTATTATACAATCATTCTAACCTAGCCATGCAGGGAACACAGGGAACGACCATCAATTGCTTTGAAGTATCATATACTTTCATTTTCAACTGGGCCTGAGGGGAAGAAACAAGTGCTGCTGTTGCTGCATTGAAGAGGAAAATTGAAAGCCTAAGTCAGGTTAGTGAACACTGTGTACTTGAACTCACTTATTGATTGTATAATATATTACAAATGCTGATTTTCGAAACTATATGCCATACGTACATGTACATTATTGCTCATATCTCAGAAACTATTGGAGTGCCCATCACAAAATT
>CM068956.1:62736518-62746923 GCA_035128595.1 Eptatretus atami
TAAGGCAACAAAAGGTGAAAATTTTGAAAGGGGGTGTAGATTTTCTTTAGGCACTGTGAATTTAATAGGGTTGCATTATTTATGAAACTCCTTGCATAAGAAGCAATTGTAATCATATTAAACCTGAGTCATAATATTGAAAACAGTTGCATATATTGAATAACAGTACTCTGTGTTACTTAAGAGAGTTAAAGTTCAAACAAATACTTTTGATTGCTCACAGATGATGAAGCAGAAGTGGACCATTCCTCTGCATTGGCCCTTCCATTCGACAAATTTCCTTTCTCTATCTTTCCTATTTTATTCCTCAAAATCGTCAGACATTGTCAGTTTTTCGATTCCAGAAATGTTTCTTTTAATTGTCAATCATTCTGGCACATTGCTAAAAATCGACAAGTCAGTGAAGACATAGTTGAGCCTTGGTTTGATAGGCAGAATTCCAGTAATGAACAAGGATTGGTCAGCGCCTTTTTCCGGTTTTCCTGCATGCATTAATCTATTTTCATGGTTCCCAACTTTTCTGTCTCCCAAGAAAATTTTGTCATTTCTGTTATGATCTAATTGAAGAAAACCAATGTTCCATGCATCCAGTGCAGTCGCTGCAGCAGATCACAAGTGGATAATACTGCAGATGCATCTTCTAATACCCAGTGTCATTAAAAGAAGCAGATAAAATACTCGTAGTAACAAAGAACAGTAAAACTGCAAATTTATATGAATAAGCGAACGAGAAAGACGTCGTGCAGAGCATGATACTTGTAAAATCCCCCCCCCCTCTCCAAAGGGTGCCATTGATACATCAAATTGTCCATTTCATTAAGATTGAAATTGACAATTTTAATCAAAGCTCAGGTCAATCGGATGAAAATTGATTACTTTTCAGATTGAAGTTGATTTTAGAAGTTTGACCTTGAGTTCAACTTTGACTTTTTGACCTCAAAATAGTTGTTTTCCCAATTCAGTAATGCACTATGCAATTGCTGTTTCATTGTCAAGTCAATCGGATGAAAATTGACAATTTTCAACGAAAAAATTGATGATTTTAGAAGTTTGACCTTGAGTTGACCTTTGACCAAAAATAGATGGTTTCTCAATTCAGTGACGCAATATGCAAATCCTGTTCAACTTTCTCGTCAATCGGATGAAAAATGACGATTTTATAACTTTGACCTCAAAATCAATGGGCTTCTCAGTTGGGACGACCTCGAGAACTTCGTAAAGTTTCATGACGATTGATTTAGAATTGCAACCTGTAGGCGATTGACAAACAAAAAAACAGACAATAACAAAATCAACTGACCAATATACTTGAAAAATTTTGATTTTGCAAATAAATAAGTTGACCTACTTGGCTATTATTTTGGTGAAATTTAAAACACCGTTCGAAGCGAGACGGTGCAATACCCAATTTTAAGGTTATTGCGACAGACGTAATTGAATGATTGCATCTTTCTAATGCTTTTCTCGATTCGCCAATGAATATGAAATCTTATTTTTATGTTTTCACTTCGATGAACCAAGTTAATGTCTTTAAGACTTCCATCACTTGTCGTCCTTTTCTTCGATGAATCAAAGAACCTCCGTATGAAAAGAATATGAACACATGAATCGAGTCTCATTCAGTTAATATGTCTTGCATTTTCTTTTTTGTATTACTCAAGACATTCGAAATCGATATTATGCTGTTTCTTGCTTACCTCATGAACTTGTATATAATGTGAGTTGTGATGTCGAAGTAAGGGTTGCAGAGTACATAAGTGCGCTGTATTTTGTTTAGGGAAATGTAGGTGTATTGCTGAGTGTCGTGATGGTCTTCCTGGCAATCATGGTTGCTCTTGTGACGGTACTGTCTGGTATTGGCATCTGTGAACGATGCAAGATTGGCAGTGGCGGAACCTATTACATGATAGCAATTGTTTTGGGCAGCCGAGTTGGAGGGACAACAGGCCTACTGTACGTCTTCGGTCAGGTGAGTACAGAAGAGTGGAATCATATTTGTCAGTTTTTCTTCAGAAGTCTTTATAATGGGAAATAGCTGAGATATGTGGCCAGTTGCACTTTCTTTGCTCTCAGAATGGCTATTTGTAGCATTAGTGGATGTCACCTTTGGACTGCTGATGTCATGAATGCTTTGTTGTCTAATTCTAGGTGACATTTTACAGACTGAAAGATTGACATTCTGAAGTGTATCATTGAAGGTTTTTCTGGCTTGGATAAAAAGGTAGTTGAAGTTATCGATACGTTCCTTCATTGTGCAAAATTGAGGCTGCTGCAATGTTTTCTTGCTCTAACCGATGTGTGCAGTGTGTGGTCGGTGCACTCTATGTCACTGGCTTTGCTGAGTCGGTGCTAGCTTCACTTGATGTGACCCACGTGTGGGCAGTGCGTGGCTTGGCTGTTGCCGTATTACTCGGCCTGCTGGCCATAAACCTAGCTGGGGTCATCTGGGTCATCCGTCTGCAGCTGGTTCTGCTTGTGCTTCTGGCTGTGTCCATGCTAGACTTTGTCACCGGCTCCTTCACACATCTCGATCCTGGTAAGCGGTACAGAGCCAACTTGGGTAATTCCTACATTGATGGAATTGAATTGGTCACAGGACACTGCCTTGAGGGACACTGACCTTAAAGAAAGGCCTTGGGGATGGGGGGGAGTGGGTACAGCAATATCAAAAAAAATACACATTCCATGCAAACATGAAGAAAATCCACAAGCCAATCAAAGAGAGGACCCGTTTCCCTTGGCAGTAAGTATAATGGTCATTGTTAGCCAGTCATGGGCTGGGATTGCATAGTCATTGTTTGAACAACACAGGAACAACACAGTTTGAACATTGTACCTCAAGTAAGTAGACAAAAAGGCAATTTATTTCCAACCACTGTGGACACACAGCCAGTTGGCAACAACATTGATAGCTGACGTAGAGACGTAATCCTTGCTAAGTTAGCAATTCTACTCACTAAATTTATCAAAGTTACAATGCTATAGTAGTTTCAGAAAAACGATATGGTTTATTACAATCAATACAATTGTCTTCTTTAATCATTTAATCTGACACAATGCAATAAATATCCTGATAAGATCAGTCGGGAATGATCTGAGAACAAGTTACATGAACTGGAATGTTCACATTACATCAATATGGTGTGACTGGGCTACCGTAGAAATGTACTCCATTATCAAAACTCCAGAGCATCATAAAAGATGCAAATATATGAAATAGATTACATTAAGTACTTCTTATCTTTATCTTTCATAGAAAATGCTGCACTATATCAGTCATTTATTCGGTACACTATCAAGAAGTCCATCCTGCACCAGGCCTTGTGCGGGGCCCACATGGCATGATATGACACATACCAGCAGACAACCTTGCCCATAAAACTGATAAAACAACAAGATCTCTAAGGAACTTATACCTAAACTCCTACAGAATGGTCCACCTTATATTCTGATACTATCTGATACAAGGATTGAAGGTTTGCATTACCTGTAAGTAGGCAAAAGGCCAATTTATTTACGACCACTGTGGCCACGCAGCCGGTTGGCAATGTTAATAGCTGACATGGTGACGTCATATGACACTGTAAATAGCTGCCGTGGTGACGTCGTACGATTGACTCTCAAAACATGCACCCTAAACGAGTTTGCTAACACGGACCATATTTACAAAACCCAATCGTTCACTATATCAGCATTCCAAGTTGTTATGTACATTTGATCATTGAGTCATCTCGTTCCGTTAAGTCGTGTCCGACTTCTGGTGACATTCTTGATCAGCTTTCTCCAAACATCCCTATCCTGCACTACTTCCAGAAGCTCTGGCAGACAGCTTGGTTTCAGCCTTTACCCCATGCATACAGTAGTACATTACAAGGTCTGTGCCTCTTCTTTCCTCAACCATATCCAGCATGATTCATTTCTCCAGACTTTCGTTGTCTGTACACATGATGTTGTTAAAGTATGACGCTTTCTGTTTTAGCATCAGCACTTCTAATGTACATGGTGGTGTAATTTCTTCATGCACTTATTTGTTCATTCTTATCGCAGTCCATGGAATTTTTAACATTAGTCTCCAACACCACATTTCAAAACTTTCAATCTCCTTCCTTTCTTTCTTTCTTCACTGCCCATGACTCACATCCATAGATTGCAACTGGAAATACCAGAGTATCCATCAGCCCCCTCTTGGTTTGTATTAATGTCGATATCTTTGTCTGCCCAGATCTTTGTCAATCCTGACACTGTTGTTCTTCCCAATGCTAAAAACATCTATTGATTTCTTCTCCCCATTTTCCACTCACATCAATCTTAAAACCCAGGAAGATGAAACTTTCCACTATTTCCACATGAATGTCTCCCAATCAGAGTAAAGCAATCTTCTTACTGAGCTACCGTAGAAAAGCACTAATTCCGGCAGACGGGACACTTAGTTTAACATACATCCGAAGGACGGCACTGATGAATAACCCTGCCTATGAAACACCAGGATGACAGTTTATAGCTGGGTCAGGATTCGAAACAGCTTAGAGATGAGTGTGCGTACCCCTAGGCCATCCTGCCACCCCCCAACCCCGCATATAGGTATCAGTCCTGAACCCCTCCCTTTTTAAAATAAATATATGTGCATTGTTTTTTTTTGGTGATTTCAGAAAACGGCTTTGTGGGATACTCAGAGACACTGCTGAGAAACAATACATTTCCAGATTACTTGGCAGACCAAAACTTCTTCACCGTTTTTGGCATTTTCTTTCCAACAGCAACAGGCAAGCAAAGCAAATCGAGCACGAGTCCTTAAAAATTTTGAGCAAAGGAATAACTAAACTTCTAATAGGCTAATGATTAATGCTGTGTATGTTAAAATCTAAAGGTTGGGTTTAATCTCCACATTGAAGTACATTATGAATTCAAAGAAACATTACTCCATTAATTTAACTGAATAAACTGTGCAATGAAATATAATGAGGCCTTTTGTCAGCTAGTTTACAATCTGTGCTTTGTGACATTGTTTCTTTACTTTCAGGGGTCATGGCTGGGTTCAATATGAGTGGAGATCTGAATAAACCATCACTCAGTATCCCTGTGGGTTCCCTTTGTGCTCTCGCCATAACGTAAGATGCGACGCTTGTTGATTGAATTTTACACTGTGCAAATCAATTCGAAATTTTTTTAATGTTACTAAAAGGAATAACAATAAGAAACCTCCGCACAGGAGGAGCTCAGGCCACTCCGCCCAATCATGCCTGTATGGCAATCACCTTTATGACTTGCACATAATACTTGAATACAAACTCCATTTTCTTCCCAAAACTTTTTCAACAGCAACTCTCACCTCAAAATGAACTTTCCCAACTCTCTCTTGTCTTTCCCCCCCACAATGCAAAGCAGCAGGTACTTTACAAAGGTTACATCAAGTATTGAAGCTCATTTACAATCAACTAGTAGAGCCTACCTGTCGCTTTGCTGATGGACCAATTAGTCGTCATATTTGCCAAAAAAATTGGCGAGAAGGAGAAGGGAAGAAAAACAAATTTACTTGTACATAGAGTGCTTTAACCTCTCGATCCCCACCCCACTCCCTCTTCCTGTTCCCATACTCATGTCCCACTCCCCCCTCCACCCTTACCTCCCATTCATCCTGATGTCAGTTCCCCCTAGAAATGTTTCATACACATTGACAGGCCCTTCTGTTGTTTTTTTTTTTTCCTTTGGGGGGGGGGGAAGGGAAAGACAAATTTACTTGTGCAAAGAGTACTTTACCTCAGCATTGCCAGATAAAAAAGGAAATTGGAATACCTTCTGCCACCACTACTAGGTGGCGCTACACGGTACACATTTTCAGAGAGAATTTGCACCCTCTCCATACATGTGTATATATATATACATGTATGTATATATATATATATTACTAAAACTCTAATCTTGTTTGTATGTATGTATGTATGTATGTATGTATGTATGTATGTATGTATGTTCCCGAAATACAGTGAAAACGGTACAAGATAACGCAAAACTTTTAGGGCCACCTTACTCACAATTCGCCTGCGGTGTGCAGTATCAAGTTTCGTTCAAATCTGGCAATGAAAAAATTATTAAAAAATCAATTCCCGATTCAGTCAAGTACTCTTCAGGATAATTTGATCAATGCAAACAACCTCAGGGGTATAGTTTGCTGGAGCTATCTTTTTTTTTTCTTGAAATTATTTATTTTAAAATCTCAAACATTTAGTATAGACAAAGAACGATTTATTTTTAAGCATAAAATAAACATCGCTATTTTGATCTAATACTTCCGTGTTCGTTAATAAATAAAATTGTGTTTAGACACGTGCTTCATTGAACGATGACTCCTGAGGTAAATGCTCAAATTTTCTTCAAGTTAAAGTTTGACCACTAAATAATATTAAAATTTTGTGTCTTTTGGTTTTTTTTCATCAACCGCTGTCATAACGGGAACCCAACGGGTTCACGGATCGTCTAGTATATAGAAAAGCCCCACCCACATCTCTCGCCTGTGAATGGAGGGAATAGCGAATCAGCTCTCACCTAATCAATTAAACCCAGGTGGCTAGGATTATATAAATAAATTAACATCTCCCATGATCCTCCAGCCGAAACTGCTGCAGAAAGCAACCATGAAGGTTGCCTTACACAGCAGTTTCGGTGAGAGCTGATTTGATTAGGTGAGGGGGACTCCAGGTTTTTTGCCTGTGGTATGGAGTTATGTACCAGCAAGCAGGACTTGGGCCCTCGGTTTCCTTTTCTCAAACTTTAAGGTGCTAAAATTGGCAAGTCACAGCACTGACACAACAGCTGCAGCACGAGATAGTAGATCTTTGCCATTACATTTCATGTATTTCCAGTGTTCCATGTGTGTCATAGTAAATATCTTTGCTTGTTTCTTTTTTCAGGTGGTTTCTTTATTTGGTATTTGTTCTTCTGCTTGGATCGACCTGTACACGTGATGCTCTACACACTGACTTCATGATAGCTGAAAAGGCAAGTCCTGAAACCCTTGCTTTTCAACATACCTCCCCTTGTGAAATTGTACCTCCGACACCGAAGGTGGACAGAGGTTATGTTTTCACCCCTGTCTGTTTGTCTGTCTGTCTATGAGTGGGATATCTCCAAAAATTATGAACGGATTCAGACGAAATTCAGTGAAAAGGTTAGGTTTGTGACTAGGATGAATTGGTTCCATTTTGGTGAAGATTTGGATCTGGATCCATCCGGATACTAGAATTTTTTATGTGATTGTTCACCATTGAGAGGTACAGCTAAAATCTATATATAGCACGATATCTCAAAAAGTTATGGATTCGGCCGAAACTTGGTTGACAGGCTGGGTGTTTGACAAGGACAAATTGATTCGATTTTGGCGAAGATCCAAATCCGGATATGAGAATTTTTTTAAGTGAATCTTCCCTTCAAGAGCGAAAGGGCCAAAAACGAAATGTAGCATGATATCTCAAAAAGTTATGGATGGATTATGACAAAACTTGGTGGGTGAGTTGGGAAGGTGACAAGAACAAGCCGATTATATTTCAGTTAATGTCCGGTTGCAGATCCAGCCTATCTGTGGGATATAAAATGTAAACTGTTCAACCTGGTGAAGAAATGCTCTCCACCAAGTGCTGTTCTAGTTCCCAAAGTATCCTTTCTCTTGCCTGGCCAAGAAAACTCAGAATAAGTAGTTTTCTTTTTAACCCACCAAACTATTCCTGCTTATCTAACAGTGGGTGCCTTGTATGTTACAGGTATCCCTGGTTGGTTTCTTGTTCCTCATTGGGCTTTATATCTCCTCGCTAGCATCTTGTATGACTTCGCTTTACGGAGCTCCACGCATCTTACAGTGCATCGCAGAAGAACATGTTATTCCTGCTATTTCTTTCCTCGCAAAAGGGGTATGGTCAAGCATTTCACCGACGGAATCGACAGAAGTTTTATTTGCATATTGAAGTAAATGTGTCAAGGAATCTTATATGAGTACAACAATGGCTAAGTATGCGAAAAGGCAATTCAGCCCTTCATGCCTACATTGTATCTGCAATTCCTGCAATCTTTATTTTTCTGACTCAACTTAATCTAACAGTATACTTCAACAAAACTCATTTATATCCTTTCAACTTTAATTTAAGAGAAACATCCCATAATGCTCAGTCTATTGCTACAATCTCTGTAGCAGTGGAATTGATGAAAAGGCCGACTCTAGCAAAGTATATCACAAGGTCTTTTAAAATGTGTTCACAGACCTAATCCAATGGAATTGGTACATAACAATTTACAACAATCTTAATCTGTGGTAAAGGTTAGGTGTTCAGACTAAAAAAAATTTTTTTTAACATGTCCCAAGTCATAAGAGCAGGGTAAGAAACTAGTTGGCATCATGAGAAGACATGGCGGCGGACCACATGACTGTTTTATGAAAGGAGTAGGTCTCCGTTCCATCTCCCGAAATCCACACACATGTGGCGATAGCAGCTAACAACAGCAACTTTCACGCACACACACTTACACCCATATACAGCCACACACTCATACTCATATGCAGTATGTATGTATATATATATATATATATATATATATATATTATATTATAACATACATACATACATACATACATATAGTATGATCTCTCAAATAGTGTACATATACACACACACTCGATACCTTGGAGGGCTCCGTTCCACCTTCTGAAACCACATATGGAGACACACACACACACACACACGTGTCACTCCTGCATTCAGTCTTTCAACATGATGCTTCAAATGCATTATTGCTTGTGGAAAATGTGGACTTCCTATGCTCTGCAGTGATGAGTGGCAATCATTTTACACCAAACTCGGTTCTAAGGAAGCGTGATGAAAAAATCACATGATGATTGCTGCAGTTGTTGCCCTCAAGCAAGTTAAACACCCATACATTGAGTTATTGTGGAGCAAGATGTGCTTGTGCTGTGTTTTTCACAGATTTGCACTGAATGACTCTTCCACGGTCTCTGATGAATTAACACCTCCGAAGTTTTGACATGCAGTACTAACTTGGATTTAAAGAGGCCTCAGCACTAAAAACTTTGGATCTACTCCAGACCAACCCTTCTGTAAGAACAGACCCAAACATGAACGTGATGGTCAATGGGACAGCCATCTTTGTTCTCCTCTGTGAGATTCTGATTAACAAAAATATTACTTATTTAGTCTTAAATTCCATTCCATTGGGACCATACTCTGTACAGAGTGTCAGTGCTGCCAAAGCAGTCTCCTGGGCTACTGAGCGCAATTCTTGATGGGTCACCACTCTTATGCAGGATACTAAAATGACTCAATCATCCCAGCAAGCTTGTACTCATTTTGCCAACCTCAGAAGGATGACAGGCTAAGTCAACCCCATCTGGAATTAATTCAACAGCTGAGCAGGATTTGAACTCAGGACTCAAAGATCCCAAGCCCACCACCCTAACCATTAAGCAAACAACAGGCATTTGAGTCTTAAATAATAGTATAAATAATAGTATAAAGTCCTTTTCATAGATAATATCTTAGGATTTGCTTGATCTACGACTACTACAACAACAACAATGACAAGTACTACTACTACTAATCTTCTTCTTAAATTGCACCAATCATTCAGACCTTGTGTAGTTGGCTATATAAGGTTATTTTTGTTTGTTTTGGACAAATCTCTCGTGAACCGACTGGCCAGGCCTCACATTTCACTGGCAGAAATTTTAAATTTGGCCAAGATCATGGTGGTAGCTCTCCTACTCTTTGTGAAAGAAACTGACATACTTAACATCCACCAATGACCAGTGCCGGCTGACGGGTCTTGCAGCTTGACATTCATCCGAGGGACAGTGCACACATTGATGAATCATCCGACGTGTGAAACACCAGAATGGCGCTGTATAGGTGGGCCAAGATTCAAACCCATGTTAGATAGCTCATGGGTGAATGCTCTAACATCTAAGCCTTAGAAAAAACCAATTTCACAGACATTAATTGAATCTTACAATGCAGTTTCATTTGTCCAGAGAAGATTCTTACTGATGGAAATGTACACAACCCAGCTGTGGTTCCCTGATGCCATTATTAAAACATTTCTGCTTTATCAAACAATATTATACCAGTAATCCTCCCGAAGACAGCTTAAACTAAGACAGGGTCAGGTCAGGTCAGGTCAGGTATGGGAGCATGTGCCAGAGCAGCGCGTCGCTGCGTCCACTTTCCGCCGGTACTCAGGGGCCTCCGTTGGCCATCCCTCCAGGCATGATGCCTGGCCCATCCCAATCTCCTTGAGATGCCGATCAACCTGCTGCAACCACGAGGCACGTGATTGGGCTCCTCCACTCACAAGGCTCCCTCGCTGAGAGAATCTGGTGAGCAGGATCAGCATCAGGAAAACGAGC
>CM068956.1:62756206-62769136 GCA_035128595.1 Eptatretus atami
CGTATCATCTAGGTATCTATAAAAACCTATCAATTAGTGCAAACCCAAATCCTTGTGGAAAATTCTGGGGAGCCAATCAAAGTTCGGGTGCTCAGAGGGCCTGTGCGAAAAAAATCGGAAAAATTAACTTTTGCCAATATTGACTTGTGGGATGTCAACTAGGGGTTTGGGGTGCGTGAATTGATTCCAACCATTAGATTTGAGGAAAAATGAATCCCTGGCCGTAAAATATTGATATGATACATTTTTAGATATCTCAGACTGTGTTTTGCGGTAATTTGCTCAATTGATTCAGATTGTTCAAATTGTGCTGAAACCAGCATACAACATTTTTGAAACCACTGCTATATTGTTGGTTATACTTGTGCTCATGCTCAGTAGAATCTCTGTGTTAGCTGACGTTAGCTAAGAGCTTTTAGCTATAAAATTATTGTGTACCGGACTCAATAGAAGTTGAATTATATTCAACGTAGAGTGGACCTATTAATGTTAAAACACATCACTGTATGTGTGTTCTGTCTGTTTTGTGTCAAATTTCATGTCCTGTCTCTTGTTTACAAAAAAAAAGTCTTATTTTTTAGGACAGTATGGACAAGGATGTGACAACCTGGCTTGAGGTGTTTCATCTGTGGTGGTTCGGGGATTGAAAAGCATACGCTCTCAAAAGTCTCCAATAAAGGCCACCACGGATCTTATCACATCTGAGCTTGTGGGCGAGCGGCGTTGATCGGGAGACTAAATGAGGACTGGAACAATGGAGAAGACAGCAAGTTGAGATACCATGTGGATTGTAAAACAGAGTTGTACAGTTGTGCGAGAAGTATATCCACTGCAACTGAAACAGCTAATCGTAAGTTTTTTTTATTCATCATTCAAAGGAAGTAGCATTGCAAATAAAAACGACATAAAATCTCAAATTTGCTTTCTAAACAATAATTTTATTCCATAGAACAAGATGAGGAGGGCCGATGCTCAGACAGGACGAAAAAACGCCGGATATCATCTGGGCAAAGTACCTCACCTGGTTCCAGCTCTACTTCCCAAACACCATCAGCACATCTTATCTACCGTGATGTTTGCATACTCTTGATGAAGGCATCAACGTTGGAATATCAAAAAAATTGAAAAAATATACATTTGAACTTGTGCAGGACTCAGTAAACGCGCAACTTACCAGGGTTTCGTTCCAATGTTCCAACGTTGATGCCTTCATCACAGAGTATGCAAACATCACGTAGATAAGATGCGCTGATGGTGTTTGGAAGTAGAGCTGGAACCAGTGAGGTACTTTTGCCCAGATGATATCCGGCGTTTTTTCGTCCTGTCTGAGCATCGGCCCTCCTCATCTTGTTCTATGGAAATAAAATTATTGTTTAGAAAGCAAATTTGAGATTATTATTGTCGTTTTTATTTGCAATGCTACTTCCTTTGAATGATGAATAAAAAAAAAATTACGATTAGCTGTTTCAGTTGCAGTGGATATACTTCTCGCACGACTGTACAACTCTTTTTACAATCCACATGGTATCTCAACTTGCTGTCTTCTCCTGTTGTTCCAGTCTCATTTAGTCCCGATCACCTCCGCATCGCCCACAAGCTCAGAATGTGATAAGATCCGTGGGTGGCTTTATTGGAGACTTTTGAGAGCATTATGCTTTTCAATCCGGAACGACCACAGATGAAACACCTCAAGCCAGGTTCAGTCATATCCTTGTCCATACTGTCCTAAAAAATAAGACATTTTTCTTGTAACAACAGACAGGACATGAAATTTTGACACAAAAACAGACAGAACACACATACAGTGATGTTTTTAACATCAATAGGTCCCACTTACGTTGAATATTCAACTTCTATTGAGTCCGCTACACAATTATTTTATAGCTTAAAGCTCTTAGCTAACGTCAGCTAACACAGAGAATTCTACTGAGCCATAGCACAAGATAACCAACAATATAGCAGTGGTTTCAAAAATGTTGTTATGCTGTTTCAGCACAATTTGAACAATCTGAATCAATTGAGCCAAATTACCACAAAACACAGTCTGAGATATCTAAAGAATGTATCATATCATATTTTACGCCAGGGATTCATTTTCCTCAAATCTAATGGTTGGAATCCAATTCAGCACCCCAAAAAAACCCTAGTTAGACATCCCACAAGTCAATATTGGCAAAAGTTAATTTTTCCGATTTTTTCGCGCAGGCCCTCTGAGCACCTGAACTTTGATTGGCTCCCCAGAATTTTCCACAAGGATTTGGGTTGCACTAATTGATAGGTGTTAGTAGACATCTAGATGAATACGTAGTGAAGAAATTTTTTGGTAAGCAATTTTTTCACAGATGGTCAATACAATTTGCTAAATTCCCTAACTAATGTTCCATGACTGAGTTTGTGCATTAGATGTGTATCAATCAAATTTTTTTTCTTCATGGTAAAGACCGTAATAATCTGGTGCAGACTCATTGATAAAACGTTTCCACATCTATATAACTATTGCTTGCACACTGTTCCTCTTGTTGGTAGTCCAAAGTACTCCCTTGTGGACCTCTTGTTTGTTGGTAGTTATGTTCACGCGAGGGAGACATTAAGTGTTTAGTCTTCGGTGCATGGTATCCTGCTTTTGAAGACTGTTTATCCATTATTGAAATTTTTTTTATAATTATTGCTGTTTAGTTTTCAAATTTCAATTTTTTCCCCACAATTTTGAATTATTCATTTTCATTTATTTGATTTTTTCTTCCAATTTCAAATAGTTTTGTTTGTTTTTAATTTTCAACTGTTATGGTTCTGGAGGGAGGCATTAAGTGTTTAGACTTGTGTCCATGGTGTCCCGCTTTTTAGAATAAAACCAAAAACATTTTGTTCATTATGAGGCAGAATTTCAAGTGCTACCAATTGGCTAATATTACAAGTTGGCTATTACTGGGAACCATCAGCAATCTCCAATCACAGCCCTCTAGTTACTAGTTTATTTTAATCTCATGGAGCACAAACTAATGTCATGAGTGTTTGATTTTTATGTGACATGAGTATGACACATGCTTGTTTATTATCTTGTTTGTTAACATTATTATGAAGTTTGGACCCAACAAACACCTATGTATGCCATTGGGGTGGTTGGAGCAGTCACTGTAATATTCATCTTCATCAGTGAAGTGGACATCCTCTCTCCAATTGTCACCATCAACTTCCTCATCACCTATGCCACTGTGGCCTATGCTTATTTTGCCCTGGCAATGAGTTTATGATTTACAGCAAATGGAAGGGATGCGTTGGGCAACTGAGGAACCCTCTGGGAAATAGCAGAACAAATGGTGACCAGGAGGGGCTACAAGCCTTTGATAACAAAAAAGACAAGGGTGAGAGTGGGGAGGGAAGTCGGAGTCAGGGATCGTTGGAAGGAGTTTACTAGAGATATGCAAATGATTTTTCCCAACCAATGCCGAATGGCAATGCTGGGGAAGCAAGCGACCGGAGAAGGACGTCCCTCGGGCAAACAGCACAAAGTGGCCAAAGAGAGGCTGCAGCACAAGCTTCATGCTCGATTCAATTGGCAAGAGGGACCAGCAAGATCTCGATGGATCACTTTCTGAGGACAGTGCTTCAATTAATAGCCAGACCATTGGACTGGATGCCAAACTGGAGCCTGTGTCTCTGCCAATTGTGATGAAAAAACCAAAGGAGAAAACAGATGGAACACAAGAGACTTCCAGCAGGAAATCTAGCAAAGGAGAGACTGCAACTGGTGAGGAAAAGCCAATGCTTGTTTGCTAATTTGCTTTATTTGTGTGAATTGTTATAACGAAATCTCTTCTCTTCCCTCCTCCCCCCTCTCCGTGTGTTGATCCTCGTTGTATCCCCATATAGTTCCACTACCCCACTGTCAGTGCATTGCATATACACATGTTGATTAAAATAACGAGGCTTTCCTACTTAACCACCAAGCCACTCCAATTTGTTCTTGTCATGCAGCATACTGTATATCAAGTTGTGTTATATTCCAGAGTGTTGAGACGTACTCTTCTAAGAGCGTCGGTGCTCCGAAGCAGTTTCTGGAAAGGGTTATGCTGGTGGGTTGGCCATTGCCTTCTCAGCAGTCAAAACGGTTGGGAATTGGAATCTGTTCAGGGGTGTCAGCGATGTACCTCACCTTCGCTTCGTGAAGACACCACGGGGTCTTTAACGTCCACCAACTAATGCCGGCAGATTGGACGCCCAGTTTAACGTATCTTCCAAGGACGGCACCCACATTGATGCCACATTGGCCTCTAAACACCAGGATGGCAGTTTATAGCTGAGCCGATAATTCAAACCCAGGCTAGACAGCTTATAAAACGAGTGTTGTACCTCTACTTTATCCTGCCCAGTCCATAGAGTTTGTTTAAATCCTTAAAATGATTGAGCTGAATGATGTTATTCTATGATTTGGGAGCATCCCTCTAGTGGGGCAACTTAGCATAACAATTGTGCATTTGGTGTGAGGAAAGCACCAAATTTGGCACACTAGTAGCCTATCATATTATGAACAGATTTGGATATTGGGCCATCTCAAATTTTTGATGGCAGTGGAAAAGGCTGCCACAGCCATCAGCGCTGAATTTGAAGATGGCCAAATCCAAATCTGTTCATAATATGATAGGCTACCTAGTGTGCCAAATTTGGTGCTTTCCTCACAAAATGCCACAATTGTTATGCTATATTTAGCCAAGTTGCCCCACTACTCTTCGTGGATTTTTATTTTAGAAACAATTGCACTACTGCTGCTGAAGTTTGACTATTAATGCACCAATTGTTTCATATAACCACTGACCATGGCCTCTGCAAACTACCAGGTATGCATTGCGAGAGAATGTGTTTTCTTGTTTTGATGAAATTTGTTCTCTCCCTTGTAAGATTCTTCTCATCACAAGAATCCCTGGGAATTGGAAATTATCAGATGTCAAATTCTTTCTATTCTAAACTCTGTAATCGCTGATCTCCTAATTGGTTAAGTATGCTTCCCACATTTTAAGATTATGAATGAGGAATTAGCTTTACTATCAAATGCAGCAGAACTAGAGAAACCCTTGTTTATCTCATACAGCCTGAAACCTACACTGTAAAAATGCATTTAATTTATCCATTTCGATGAGATACAAAGTTTGCAGCCCACCATGTTTGTTTATATGAACTGATGTCATTGTGTTTCTGTAATCAGGCTGGAGTATGCCTCGTCATCATGTTTATCATCCACTGGATCTTCCCCTCATCACTATAGCTGTGGCCTTGCTTCTGTTTTTGTACATTGGGCAGGCCAGCCCTGGTCTTCCACCCGGTCAGTACCCAGACGAGCATTATCCGGCCAGAAGTAGCATTTGGTCGACAATTGTTTTCATGGCAATTGGCCAATACTGGGCCGGCTCAGGTGACTTTGATGTGTTACCTGTGGAATAGCATCTCACTGCAATATTGCTGACATTTCCGCAGTATTTGACAGACCTGCCACTGTTTATATACCATTGTATCAGAGGATCGTTTAAAATGGAGTAGTTATGTTCATAAATCATACATTCAGGGACATCACATTTTTGACAGCCCAAAAGATGTTTGTTTTTCCCCTATACTGATCTTTCCCCACTTATTCAAATGTATAATGGTGATGACTGATGCTTGTGAGAAATTGTTGCAAGGCTAAGTTAGAGTCGTTTCCTCCACACCGAGTCGATAAGCAACGATTATGACTAGGAAAAAAGGTCATAATCAGGAGGCAGTGCCATAGCCCATATTTATGATGCCATCAAATCAATGGGGTAGCATCAACACACAATAAATACTTTTTGCAGCTTAAAAATCTGAGGTTCTTCTGAGAGCAGGAATGTTTCATCATGACTCAAGTCACCTGTCCCTTACTTAATGGAACATGGATCATGTTGTTTGAAATCCATGAGCACAATTCATATGAGGAAGAGACTAAACTTGTATAATTGTATAACATAAGTACTTTTAGCTTTAGCAAAGCAGGTTAGATATTTCTGGTACACGTGTGTAACCACCATGTAACCTCCCCTCTGCCATAACTCATGCATATAGATAACTTTTGCATGGCCCTTAAGGTGTGTAAGTGTGATGAAAAGTGATCATTTTCGATTCTGGGAGATAACAGCATTTGCTTAGCTGTTTGTGGCCTTTATGGGAAGTATTTTACACACTGCGGAAGTAATACAGTGAAACGATGCCAAATTATGATCTGTCATCAAGCACTGTGGAATATAACCAGTGTTTGCTGGTCTAACCTGCAATTTGGTTGGTATAGCCTGTCATCTGTCTGATAGTAGCAAAATGAGTACCAGATTGCTGGAAAAGTGAGCCAGTCAAGTATCTGGCAACTCATCCAGGATTGTTCCCCGAGCCAATGAAACTACAACCTAAAGTGCCTGACAGCATGAGGACGATCTGTTTGTATTCAAGCCTGGTGTTGGCTTCGCGGTTAGGGTGCTGGCTTGGGACCTTAGGGTCCTGAGTTTGACCCCATTTCAGCATGAATTAACGCTTGGTGGGGTTGACTTAGCCTGTCATCCTTCTGAGTCGGGGAAAATGAGTACCAGTGTATGGTAATAGGGGCATTGCATCAGTGGCACAGGCATGCCCTCCCCAATGATGCTACCCGCAGCCTTGTGCTGCATATTAAGGAGGCGGAGCGTGTGGTGTGTGTGTGTGTGTGTGTGTGTGTGGTGTGTTGTTTTTATTTTTTGTAGAAAAGATGCATCCAACAAAAAGTGATTATATCTTCCTGCTAATCTAGTAAAAACAAGCAACAGCAGATCTTGTCTCAGGCGGTTTCACCTGCTCTCTGAGGCTAATAGACCCCAAGCCTCAACACATGTCCGCTTTTATTCCCGCAGGCGACAATTCGTTCCCGGTATGTGCCGGTGCGAGGGGTCATTGAGGAGCGTTTTGTGCTGGACCTTAGCAAAACCCCCCCAAAAAACCCATTCACATTATCAACAGTCTGCCTCTGTCCTCAATCACTCGTGATCGAAGTAATGTACCATTGAGGGGATGAATAAATGTGTGTTTGTTCTTATTTTTGTGTTTCTGGGCACAAGTGTGACTGGGTTCATGTCCGGGTTGGACTGTGGTGACGTGTGGATTGCATGATTGGTGGATGTTTTGCATGTGTGGGTGTGGTATTGGGATCGAGTGGTGTTGGTTTTTGCTCCCCTTATCGAGCTATTTCACCATCCAGTTTTTGCCTTTGTATTCGAGGAGTGTTTGTGTAGTGTGTCATGGTTGCTCCCCAGTTAGGCCACCCTCTCGGCTCTTGATGTCCCATCGCTCCAGAATCAATCTGTGCTGTTTGTTGGATGTTTGTCTTGTTGACACGTATCTCGTCCAAGTCAATTTGTGGCCGACGTGTGTCACCTTCCCAAGCCAATTGCTCTGTCATAGTTAAAATACTTACCTGAAGAGCACATTGATAGAGCAATTAGGCCATTAAAGAGAAGGTGTTGGAATGGAACTAACTATATTTTGCCATTCTTTGTTGAATGTTAAAGTTCCCTTTCTTTCTTTCAGGCATTTCTGTTGCTTCAACTTCTTTACATGGATTAAAGAACAATTTCGGAGGTTATGCAGGTAAGATAAAAAGATGCTTTGGTTTGTTTCTCTATTCTGTTGCAGTCTGTGAGCACAGAGATAAGCAAATGACTTTTCAAATTATGTAAGTTTAAGGCCTATCTTTTTCAAACTATATAAATCATTTTATTTATTCATCAATAAGTAATAACTTGCCCCAAGTCAATAATAAAAATAATCTACCTGTATATAATAATACGCTTGTTCATCTGTGTGGTCTGTCTGTAACATTCCGTTCCACCCATTGGTTGAACACTTCGCCTGACTCACCCACAATTTCTACTTTTGGAGAAAAATCATACGGTTTGCCATGTTGTGGTACGCAAAGCCAAAGCCACCTTCAGAGCTGCCTCATTCACAATCGCCATGTCAGGTCAGGTATGGGAGCATGCGCCAGAGCAGCACGTCGCTGCGTCCACTTTTCGCCGGTACTCCAGGGGCCTCCGTCTGGCCATCCCCTGGCAGGTGCCTGGCCATCCCATCTCCTTGAGATGCGATCAACCTGCTACAACCACGAGGCACGTGGTCAGCCCATTGGCCTCCTCCACTCACGAACTCCTCGCTGAAAGAATCTGGTGAGCAGGATCAGCGTCAGGAAAATGAGCCATGTCCATACAGCTGCAGTCTGACGCTCACGGACTATGAAGGATAACAATCTCATATGAGTCTCTCTCAGAAACTGCTCGTTGGACACAAAGTCCGACCAGCGATAGCCAAGGGATTCTCCGAAGAGACCTGGTAACAAAGGAATTAAGTCTCCATCTCAGATCCTTGGTCAGAGACCAAGTCTCACATCCATAGAGCAGACTGGAAGCACCCAAGGACCTGAAGACTCTGACTTTCGTCCTCCCAAAGGTACCGGCAGCGCCAACCCATTATCCAGTGAATCCATGACTTCCCAGGCCGACCCAGACGGTCTATTGACCTCTGACTCACAGCCAGCAGAACATGAATATCGCTGCCAAGGAAAGTGAATCTCTCCATGACCTCAGCATCCTCACCACAAACAGGCACAGACAGGACAGCAGATCCAAGATGTCATTGAAAGCCTGGATCTTAGTTTGTGACCGAGGAAACCCATAATCCACAGCGGCTCTGACTCCTCATTCAGCACCTGAATTCGAGGAGTGTATTGTGTAGGTGTGTCTTCCCTGTAAGTTTTCATGCCCTCGAGTTTTTCAAGTTTTCATTTGCCATGCCCTCCTATAAGTTTTCCCTTCATTGAAAAACGACCAAAGCGACTGTTAAAAGGATCATCAAATATCAAAAAGGTTTGAGCCGATAGTCATCACGGACCTTGCGAAGGCGATAGTACATATAGGCCTCAGGATTCATGCTTCTGCTTCAAACTTTGCTAATACCTTGGACAGTCAGTAAAGAAGATACAGGAGATTAATATAAATCAATGACACAGATCCCTACAAGATTGACAAAACTGAGTGGTTTAGTGACATTGAGAAGTGGTCAGGTGTCCACGTATCCAGACAATGTAAACTTTCTGTTGTATTCAACAAGTGCTTATACCTTAGAGCAGCTCAAATTGTCAAAGGACTGGAGGGATACAAATCAGTTCGTTCGTGGATGTAACTGTGTGTGTGGTCAATTAACTTTGTGTACACAGCGGAGTAAGTACTGTAGCACATTGTCGTTGTTACAAATTGTAAATGTTAGCTAGCTTGACTTGATGTTTTAGTAGTAGAGATGGGGGGAATTGACTTATGAGTATACTGTACTATTAATGTTTGGGAGATGCAAATGTCTGACATTTAATAATAAGATACAATATATGGATGAGATGTATGTGCATCTTTTAATGCATTGATTAAACTTTCAATGTAAGAATTAAATCGTTTTTTTCATATCACAGGAGTTTGAAAATATGTCTGCAATTTGAAAAATGGTCTGTTTGACGATCTTCATGAAGGACACTGGGGGATCTTAACGTCTTCCAATAAATAATGCTGGCAGACAGGACGCCTGTCTAACATCATCCAAGGGACGGCAAACACATTGATGAATCAACCTACCTGTGAAACATCCGGATGACAGTTTATAGTTGGGTCGCGGATTCGAGCCCAGGTTAGACAGCTGAGGCAAGTCAATTAACAATGTGCCAGGGTAGTAGAAAGAGAACGACGAGATTGGGTTAGAAATGAATTTCCATCAACATTGTCTTGTGGCGATGCATGACATCAGCAATCCTTACAATGTCAACAGGAGATAAGTTTTAAAGTCCATGTCAGTTTGCACAATTACTGAACTTCTTCCTGTGGCTGAAAACGCTTCTTGACTTGTGTGTTTGGGGAATTAAGGTGTTGTCTTCATTTTGTACAACTTCACCAAAGGAATGAAGTTGAGAAATAAAGATCCCACTCATGCCTTTATGAAAAGTTATCGAGAGACTGCATTGATAACAATTGTGTTGTTGAGTCCAATCAACTAAAATTTGTTTTGAGGCTTGATCATGGGTACAGGTGAGGACATGAGACTGGCATCTCAGAAAATTGAATGTCAAGTACAGCTGAAGGCAGCAGTATTAAGAATTTCGATTCCAGGCTAATGGAAGTCTAGTTCAGGAGAATTACCATGCCGCTATTTGATTGCCACTAAAACCCGCTGGCTAATTAACGACCTTTCAAGTGGGGGGGCAATGTACCTCCTTCACCTGGTCTAGATGACGCGTGATGTTGGTCAACTCATTGTGCTCGCAACTCTTATTCACATTCCGTTGTTACAGGAGTTCATCCTGAATGACCATCAGCATCAACCTTAACCTGTACCAATACATTAAAAAGTTTTTTTTTAATTCAACGCACATCATGTGTGTGCTCTTAGTTATTGTTCTATCTCACCCAACCTCCACAAAATTGCTCATCTGAAATTTTCACTTTCTTCATCAACCTATTATATCATTTAGTCACTCAGAGGCCTTCTTCCATTCTTTCTGTCTGAGTGTACTTCCACTGTCAGGTTCCTGAAATCAATTTTATCACCTATTTTGAGTTCAAATGCTTGTAGCTGGCTTCTCATATGTCCTCATCAACAGACCTTACATCAGTGGCACAGTGCAGATAATTGCCCCGGGGACCCATACAATTTCAAGGTTTGTGTATGTACCTAAACCACCTCTGGACGTGAGATAATGGAATGGTATCCTGCAAGAAGCCATGCACGGGTAAATTATTTGCCTCATCACATAGACAGCAGAAGTTCCAATCAAATACAGTCATGTAGAATGTTGTCAGTTCATTTGAATGTTTTAATTCCATTCTATTCAATGTACCCTGCATATACATTCATCTATTCTCCCAGCATGATGTGCAAAATTGAATGGTTGCAGTAAAGTTTGTTGTCTGTTCATTTACTCACCTTGTACTCCTGTTGATTGCATTACAGGAAAGGACCAGCACCTGTCGAGCAGTTTGTTGTCCCACCTTCATTTGTTCCTGGAGGGATATCCACAACACAGTTGACTGAGGAAAATGAGGACTTTGCCTTGCGTGAACGCTCCACCGTTCATCCACTGTTACACGCAGCTGTTCTAACCCTACAGGATCAATGAGACCTCTGAAACGCTTTTTATCAGTCTTTGTGCTCTACATTTCACAAAGAGGAAATATTCTGGAAATTGTAGATGAGGAGAGACATACAGTAGAGGAGACGCATACTCTATTCCTGGTGCATTTTTGACTGAACGCTTATACCAAACCTGAAGGTCAATCCTTGTTGCATCAAAACCGTATGATGCACAAAACTACATCCTTTTCAATGTGCACATTTCACAACTACCAACTACCCAATTGCACTACTATTTATTAATGCGTGTACCTCATGCCACACACACTTCAGTAACATGGAGAGTGAATGAAAGACGTTTTTAAGTATGTACTGTGTATCACTGAAAAAAAATTGTAACTTGTAATAACTATGAGGGTAATTCAAACGTCCAGGAACGAAATTCTCACAATAGTTCGCAATGCCAACTTTTTATATTTTTCAACATAGTTTCCCTTGACTTCGTTGCACTTGCTCCATTTGTGCCTCAAACGTTTTATTCGAGTAAAATAGATTTCAGATTGCCCTTCAGCCATGTCTTAGTTTATTCAGTCGGTTCATCTAAGTTGGTGAATCAATGGCCGTGCAGGTGGGACTTAGATGTGAAACATCGAGCAGCTTCTGAGGCCAGTATAGGTGATACGGAGGGTGATCCTGCTGCTCAAGCCACAGTGATGGATGGTGGTCTGTGCAACACTGGCCTTGTACGCAGGTGTCCTCTTAAACTGAGGAGCATTAAACACTTGTCCTTGATTATCTACTGCAATATTAGCATGAGTGGTTTGTAATAGTCCCTGTGATTGTAGTTTTGTGAGTCATGCAGCTCATCGGTAGGATACCTTGGCATCCAAAACAATGAAGATCATGATCTCATTGGTGAGTGTTAAGTACGGAATTTATCGGGTGATGGGGATCGGATGCCTTGTGCTTTAATTGCACTGTACCAATTTTGTATCAGGATCCTAGTAGTGAAGCCAACGTTTCATCACCGTTAGTAGGTGAACGTTTAAAGTTGGCTGGATCTTCTGTGTGAACGGTTCGGGAAGTATTTACTTCTCTTTTTTTCTTGGACAAGTTCTGCTCAATAAGCGTCGTAGTAATCATTTGTCTTTGGCTTATAGCAACAATGGTTTGATAAACAATACAATTTGGGTTGATGATAAAAGGTTAGGGTAATTTGAAAGGGATCTTCGCCGTATATTCATCGCACAATACAACTACCCTTTAAAGGAAAGGTTAAAAAGGTATTGAATTTAATTGTAGTTTCCAACCTTTGTGGTCGACGTGTGCCCTTGAATTTGGTCGTTTTGGATAATTTTATTCTGAGGTATTCTTTGTGTTCAACCTATACCCTGGGTTGTGTTATTTTGCGTTTTAAATAAAAGAATCATTTCCATGCACACCAGGAGAATAGATAAATAAAGCTGTATAATTTATGGAGCCAAAAACAATCCATTGTTTGGGTAACATGAGTCGTTATCATCTTGGTACTGAAACTATCGAATGATTTTTGTTGTGACACGTACGGAAAATGAGGTTAAAATGTTATATACGAGTTTGTCTTTGCATTCATTGAGGGCAGAGATAATCTCTCTCTTGTGTCAACGTAGAGTGGACCTATTAATGTTAAAACACATCACTGTATGTGTGTTCTGTCTGTTTTGTGTCAAATTTTCATGTCCTGTCTCTTGTTTACAAAAAAAAGTCTTATTTTTTAGGACAGTATGGACAAGGATGTGACAACCTGGCTTGAGGTGT
>CM068956.1:62769161-62798390 GCA_035128595.1 Eptatretus atami
AGAGAGTCTGTCTATCCTTCCAAGTTGGCAAAATGAGTGCCAGCTTTGCGGTATCCTGTGTTGGAGTGTGACTTGTTCCAGGATTGTGCCCAATAGCCAGGAGACTGCTTATTAAGCACACAACGCTCTGCACAGAGTATGGTCTTGATGGATGGATGTAGATGATGATGGGGTTGGAAAAACTAAATTCATGGAGAGTATCTCAATTCCTTTTGAAGTCCCTTGGAGCAATTATTATTGTCTCCTGACAAATTTCCACGATTTTTTTTATAAATAATTCTTACATCATGCAGCAACTTTATAAATTGCATTTCTCAAACCTACAAAGACAGTTAATACTAAAGACTCATCTGTTTTCCCTTAATTTTATTTTTGCTTTACAAAAAATGTTTGACACCAGATGATCAACCAGGAAATAAAAACGTTTAAAAAGTGTGAAAAGGATTAAAATAAATAAAATATTTACAGTAATGGGTGATTAAGGTTCCAAACCCTAATTAAAGGTATTTCGTTTGAGAGCCTTCAGTGAAACAAAGCATCAAATCATCAAATCATATCTGGACAAATGTGCTGAACCCTATTCCAAATTTCATACAATTTCTGTGAAATCTGGTCATAACATGTAGAAAAGCATCAAATCTCCAATTATTCTCAGCTCATTTCAAGGTAGTTGAGGAGGAGGAGGAGGAGATTGGGACCATACTCTGTGCAGGGCATTGGTGATGCTTAAGCAGTCTCCTTGGCTATTGGAACAATCCTGGATGGGTCGCCACTCTGACACAGTATACCAGCATGCTGGCACTCATTTTGCCGACCTCAGAAGAATGACAGGCAGAGTCAACTCCACCTGGTATTAATTCAATAGATGAGTGGATTTCAATCAGGATCCTGGGATCCAAACCACCACCCTAACCATTAAGCCAACACCAGGCATCAAGTACATAATGTATGTATAATTTATACAAAGTTTGCAAAAGTCATGTTATTTTAATGTTGGAAATATTGCATTTGAAACGAAAGTATGAATGCTGTCTTGAATTGCCTTCTAGCCTCAAAAGTAAATATAGGGATTCTTACTGAATACATTTTATTGTTGGACAGGCAGGATTGATTGGAGGTTTGCACACCAACCTCTGAGCAGCCAAACATGGATTCAAATCTTGACCCAGCTTTGATGATTACGTTTCTCAGAGGCGATGTATCAATGTGGGCACTATCCATCGGAAGCACTATGCAGCACTGATTGTTTGTGATGTTCAAGATCCCACGGTGTCTTTCACGAAGAGTAGGCGAGTTTTATCACCAGCACCGTGAATAAATTACAAATTCCTGCCACCTTCGTTGGGTTCGCGAAAATCCATGCCAACGTCAGGCCTCGCCGCAGTCATCCTGAGAGGTTTTAATAAAGAAAAATCACATCCATGTTCAAAGGAAGCGGTTCAGTTTGGCATTTTTAATATTGAAGGAGGCAAAGCCTAGATACAAATGAAACGCTTTAGAATTACCCTTTCGAATCTTTTCGAATTATTCTTTAGAAGCCTTTAGCACCCTTTAGAATTACCCTTTGTAATTACCCTTTAGAATTACCCTGCTCGAGGAGGCTACTCAACACGTGGGCCAAAGTTTGGAGATGGCTAGACAGAGTAGGATGGATACTCAGTTGGATGTGATCCAGAGTACGCTGACTGATGGAGGAGCATCACCCCAAACATGGGAGCAGTATTCCATCATCAATCTGATTTGGGATTTGTAGAGGGTGCGAAGCTGATGCAAGTTGAAGTATTTGTGAGCTCTGAAGAGGAAATTAAGTTTATTGGAGACTATACTGAGGATGGGTTGGTGCCAGGAGAGATTTCTGGAGATGGTGGCAGCAAGTATATTCATAGAGAATGACGACTGGAGTTGAAGATGAGCATGCGAAGAGGAGGGTGGCTGTGTTAATTTTGCTGGACAAAAGGAGACAGGCCAAATATATTTCTGGCTGCCCCCACAAGAAGGTGGGAATAATTGGGGCGTTAACTAAGTATGTAGTAGAGTAGAGACATCACTCTACCATGAGCCTCAACTTTGTACGGAAAAAACCACCATAAAATAGTTTGAATAGATCTTTAAAGACTGCCATCATTTGTCTTGACAATGCACATCCAGCACTAAGCTGTTTTTCATAAAGGCCCAGTCACACCTTGACGTTTTAGCCAGCTTATGCCGATTTTTGAAAAATTTGTCTAAACGCTGGCACACGTCGAATACGTTATGGGTAAGTTTTGGAAACATTGAGAGCACGCTGAAAAACACTGCCATACGTCGTAGTACGCTGGCTTTCATCGTTATCTTTGCGGTTGTCCTCAAATTTTAGCATGCTTGAATTTGTTAGATTTATGCCAGCGTATGACTCACAAGTTCCGCTACGCTGGCCATAAGTTGTAGGCACGTTATGCGATCGTTGACACACGTCGACACACGTTAATTGTAAGTTAATCATAAGTCGAAACACGTCGAGGTAATGTTTAGCGTACCCGAAACTTATTTCTAACCTATGAGTACGTGTTGTAGGCACGTTACGCGATCGTTGACACACGTCGACACACGTTACTTGTAAGGTACTCATAAGTCGAAACACGTCAATGTAATGGTTAGCGTCAGTGTTCCAGACTCCTGTTTTTTTTGTTTTTTTTTTGTTTTTTTTTCTTCGGTATGACGGCGATGTTGACACTTCGATTTCTAGTGCGGTTATGATTTAAATCGTTGAGCGGCAGCCTATTAATTATTATATATTATAACCGCACTACAAATCGAAGTGTCAACATCACCGTCATACCAAGAAAAAAACCAAAAAAAAACCGAGGGGAGTCTGGAACACCGACGCTAACCATTACGTTGACGTGTTTCGACTTATGAGTAACTTACATGTAACTTTTGTCGACATGTGCCAACGATCGAATATCGTGCGTACAACTTATTCCCATCGCATGCGGAACGTGTGAGGCATACGGCAAGTACCTCGTAAAATGTTTAACACGTTTAAAAGTACAAGACGTACTCCACTTACTACGACGTATGATAGCGTACTTTAGCATTCTATTCACGTATACCAAACTTACCCATACTGTATTCGATGTGCGCCAGCGTTTTAGACGCATTTTTCAGAGGTCGGCATACGCTGGCAAGATCGCCAAGGTGTGACTGCGATTTTGACACTTCCATTTCTCCGGCGGTTATGATTTGAATCATTGTGTGGCAGCCTTTTAATAGGCTACGCCACGTAATCGTCGGCGATACATGCAGCGCGCTATGCATAAGTTAGACTATCGTTGGGCATAGGTTGTGAACGCCGACAACAGGCTAAGCATTCGTTGGTATAAGTTATCTATAAGACAACGAAACGTTCTGTGTCCGTTACTAATATGTTATGCATATGACAAACTCTGTTATGAATACGTCCGAATCTTTTTTTAAAAAACATCAAAACGTTCAGCGTAAGCCAGCGTTTTACATACATTTTGATACGTTGCCATTGCTGGCTAAACGTCAAGGTGTGACTGGGCCTTAAGAAGCACTAATCAAGTTGATACCGTCCCTCGGAAGGACGCTCAGCCAGTGGAACATCTGCCAGCACTGCTTGTTGGTGGATGGTCATGATACCACTCTGTCTTTGCTAGGAGCAGTCGAATCATCACCAGCACTATGAAAAAAAATATCAAATACTGTCCTGACCTACAGGGGAATGGTATCAGCAGTACTGCCATGCTTCCTGCAATGATGCAAGCCACAACCCCATACTGCATGAACGAATCAATGAATGAATCACATTGCCTATGTTGATTTCTCTGATATGATTGTGCATTTGCTGGAGGTTTATTTATTTTAATTTGCCATTCCAAGTGAATAATCCACTCATTGATGCGAATGATATATGATGGGGTGATTAAAATGCTGCACGCATCTTTTTCTTTTCCTGGTTTTTTTTCTTTACTCCTCTTTCTATTATTGCTAATTATCCTCCACCTTTGCTTGAATTCATATTTTCACTTAACGTTTATACTTTTTGATACCTCTGCTTCTGTCTTTGCCAGAAAAGGGTTCTTCTTGTTTTTCCTATTCCTGCTATCAATTTAGTTAGGGAATTTTAGCAAATTGATTGACCATCTGTGAAAAAATTGCTTACCAAAAAATTTCTTCACTAACGATTCATCTAGGTGTCTACTAACACCTATCAATTAGTGAAACCCAAATCCTTGTGGAAAATTCTGGGGAGCCAATCAAAGTTCGGGTGCTCAGAGGGCCTGGCGAAAAAATCGGAAAAATTAACTTTTGCCAATATTGACTTGTGGGATGTCTAACTAGGGGTTTTTTGGGGTGCTGAATTGATTCCAACATTAGATTTGAGGAAAAATGAATCCCTGGCCGTAAAATATTGATATGATACATTTTTAGATATCTCAGACTGTGTTTTGCGGTAATTTGGCTCAATTGATTCAGATTGTTCAAATTGTGCTGAAACCAGCATACAATTTTTTGAAACCACTGCTATATTGTTGGTTATACTTGTGCTCATGCTCAGTAGAATTCTCTGTGTTAGCTGACGTTAGCTAAAAGCTTTTAGCTATAAAATTATTGTGTACCGGACTCAATAGAAGTTGAATATATTCAACGTAGAGTGGACCTATTAATGTTAAAACACATCACTGTATGTGTGTTCTGTCTGTTTTGTGTCAAATTTCATGTCCTGTCTTGTTTACAAAAAATGTCTTATTTTTTAGGACAGTATGGACAAGGATGTGAACACCTGGCTTGAGGTGTTCATCTGTGGTGGTTCCGGGATTGAAAAGCATACGCTCTCAAAAGTCTCCAATAAAGCGCCCCACGGATCTTATCACATTCTGAGCTTGTGGGCGATGCGGCGTTGATCGGGAGACTAAATGAGGACTGGAACAACGGAGAAGAAGAGCAAGTTGAGATACCATGTGGATTGTAAAACAGAGTTGTACAGTGTGCGAGAAGTATATCCACTGCAACTGAACAGCTAATCGTAAGTTTTTTTTTTCATCATTCAAAGGAAGTAGCATTGCAAATAAAAACGACAATAATAATCTCAAATTTGCTTTCTAAACAATAATTTTATTTCCATGAACAAGATGAGGAGGCCGATGCTCAGACAGGACGAAAAAACGCCGGATATCATCTGGCAAAGTACCTCACCTGGTCCAGCTCTACTTCCCAAACACCATCAGCACATCTTATCTACCGTGATGTTTGCATACTCTGTGATGAAGGCATCAACGTTGGAATATCAAAAAAATTGAAAAATATACATTTGAACTTGTGCAGGACTCAGTAAACGCGCAACTTACCAGGGTTTCGTTCCAATGTTCCAACGTTGATGCCTTCATCACAGAGTATGCAAACATCACGGTAGATAAGATGCGCTGATGGTGTTTGGGAAGTGAGCTGGAACGGAAGGTGAGGTACTTTGCCAGATGATATCCGGCGTTTTTTCGTCCTGTCTGAGCATCGGCCCTCCTAATCTTGTTCTATGGAAATAAAATTATTGTTTAGAAAGCAAATTTGAGATTATTATTGTCGTTTTTATTTGCAATGCTACTTCCTTTGAATGATGAATAAAAAAAAAATTACGATTAGCTGTTTCAGTTGCAGTGGATATACTTCTCGCACGACTGTACAACTCTGTTTTACAATCCACATGGTATCTCAACTTGCTGTCTTCTCCGTTGTTCCAGTCCTCATTTAGTCTCCCGATCAACTCCGCATCGCCCACAGCTCAGAATGTGATAAGATCCGTGGGTGGCCTTTATTGGAGACTTTTGAGAGCATATGCTTTTCAATCCCGGAACGACCACAGATGAAACACCTCAAGCCAGGTTCAGTCATATCCTTGTCCATACTGTCCTAAAAAATAAGACATTTTTCTTGTAAACAACAGACAGGACATGAAATTTTGACACAAAACAGACAGAACACACATACAGTGATGTGTTTTAACATCAATAGGTCCACTCTACGTTGAATATATTCAACTTCTATTGAGTCCGCTACACAATTATTTTATAGCTTAAAGCTCTTAGCTAACGTCAGCTAACACAGAGAATTCTACTGAGCATGAGCACAAGTATAACCAACAATATAGCAGTGGTTTCAAAAATGTTGTATGCTGGTTTCAGCACAATTTGAACAATCTGAATCAATTGAGCCAAATTACCACAAAACACAGTCTGAGATATCTAAAAATGTATCATATCAATATTTTACGGCCAGGGATTCATTTTTCCTCAAATCTAATGGTTGGAATCAATTCAGCACCCCAAAAAAACCCCTAGTTAGACATCCCACAAGTCAATATTGGCAAAAGTTAATTTTTCCGATTTTTTCGCGCAGGCCCTCTGAGCACCTGAACTTTGATTGGCTCCCCAGAATTTTCCACAAGGATTTGGGTTTGCACTAATTGATAGGTGTTAGTAGACATCTAGATGAATACGTTAGTGAAGAAATTTTTTGGTAAGCAATTTTTTCACAGATGGTCAATACAATTTGCTAAAATTCCCTAACTAATTGTTCCATTGACTGAGTTTGTGCATTAGATGTGTATCAATCAAATTTTTTTTCTTCATGGTAAAGACCGTAATAATCTGGTGCAAGACTCATTGATGAAAACGTTTCCACATCTATATAACTATTGCTTGCACACTGTTCCTCTTGGTTGGTAGTCCAAAGTACTCCCTTGTGGGACCTCTTGTTTGTTGGTAGTTATGGTTCACGGAGGGAGACATTAAGTGTTTAGTCTTCGTGTGCATGGTATCCTGCTTTTTGAAGACTATTTTATCCATTATTGAAATTTTTTTTATAATTATTGCTGTTTAGGTTTTTCAAATTTCAATTTTTTCCCCACAATTTTGAATTATTTCATTTTCATTTATTTGATTTTTTTTCTTCCAATTTTCAAATAGTTTTTGTTTTTTTTTAATTTTCAACTGTTATGGTTTCTGGAGGGAGGCATTAAGTGTTTAGACTTGGTGTCCATGGTGTCCCGCTTTTTAGAATAAAACCAAAAACATTTGTTTTCATTATGAGGCAGAATTTCAAGTGCTACCAATTGGCTAATATTACAAGTTGGCTATACTGGGAACCATCAGCAATCTCCAATCACAGCCCTCTAGTTACTAGTTTATTTTAATCTCATGGAGCACAAACTAATGTCATGAGTGTTTGATTTTTATGTGACAATGAGTATGACACATGCTTGTTTATTATCTTGTTTGTTAACATTATTATGACAGTTTGGACCCAACAAGACACCTATGTATGCCATTGGGGTGGTTGGAGCAGTCACTGTAATATTCATCTTCATCAGTGAAGTGGACATCCTCTCTCCAATTGTCACCATCAACTTCCTCATCACCTATGCCACTGTGGCCTATGCTTATTTTGCCCTGGCAATGAGTTATGATTTACAGCAAATGGAAGGGATGCGTTGGGCAACTGGAGGACCCTCTGTGGGAAATAGCAGAACAAATGGTGACCAGCGAGGGGGCTACAAGCCTTTGATAAACAAAGACAAGGGTGAGAGTGGTGGAGGAAGTCGGAGTCAGGGATCGTTGGAGGAGTTTACTAGAGATATGCAAATGATTTTTCCCAACCAAATGCCGAATGGCAATGCTGGTGGAAGCAAGCGACCGGAGAAGGACGTCCCTCGGGGCAAACAGCACAAAGTGGCCAAAGAGAGGCTGCAGCACAGCTTCATGCTCGATTCAATTGGCAAGAGGGACCAGCAAGATCTCGATGGATCACTTTCTGAGGACAGTGCTTCAATTAATAGCCAGACCATTGGACTGGATGACCAACTGGAGCCTGTGGTCTCTGCCAATTGTGATGAAAAACCAAAGGAGAAAACAGATGGAACACAAGAGACTTCCAGCAGGAAATCTAGCAAAGGAGAGACTGCAACTGGTGAGGAAAAGCCAATGCTTGTTTGCTAATTTGCCTTTATTTGTGTGAATTGTATAACGAAATCTCTTCTCTCCCTCCTCCCCCCTCTCCCGTGTGTTGATCCCCTCGTTGTATCCCCATATAGTTCCACTACCCCACTGTCAGTGCATTGCATATACACATGTTGATTAAAATAACGAGGCTTTCCTACTTAACCACCAAGCCACTCCAATTTGTTCTTGTCATGCAGCATACTGTATATCAAAGTTGTGTTATATTCCAGAGTGTTGAGACGTACTCTTCTAAGAGCGTCGGTGCTGCCGAAGCAGTTTCTTGGAAAGGGTTATGCTGGGTGGTTTGCCATTGCCTTCTCAGCAGTCAAAAACGGTGGGAATTGAATCTGTTCAGGGTGTCAGCGATGTACCTCACCTTCGCTTCGTGAAGGACACCACGGGGTCTTTAACGTCCACCAACTAATGCCGGCAGATTGGACGCCCAGTTTAACGTATCTTCCAAGGGACGGCACACACATTGATGCCACATCTGGCCTGCTAAACACCAGGATGGCAGTTTATAGCTGAGCCGATAATTCAAACCCAGGCTAGACAGCTTATAAACGAGTGTGTACCTCTACTTTATCCTGCCAGTCCATAGAGTTTGTTTAAATCCTTAAAATGATTGAGCTGAATGATGTGATTCTATGATTTGGGAAGCATCCCTCTAGTGGGGCAACTTAGCATAACAATTGTGCATTTTGTGAGGAAAGCACCAAATTTGGCACACTAGTAGCCTATCATATTATGAACAGATTTGGATATTGGGCCATCTCAAAATTTTTGATGGCAGTGGAAAATGGCTGCCACAGCCATCAGCGGCTGAATTTGAGATGGCCCAATATCCAAATCTGTTCATAATATGATAGGCTACTAGTGTGCCAAATTTGGTGCTTTCCTCACAAAATGCACAATTGTTATGCTATATTTAGCTAAGTTGCCCCACTACTCTTCGTGGATTTTATTTTAGAAACAATTGCACTACTGCTGCTGAAGTTTGACTATAATGCACCAATTGTTTCATATAAACCACTGACCATGGCCTCTGCAAACTTAACCAGGTATGCATTGCGAAGAATGTGTTTCTTGTTTTGATGAAATTTGTTCTCTCCCTTGTAAGATTCTTCTCATCACAAGAATCCCTGGGAATTGGAAATTTATCAGATGTCAAATTCTTTCTATTCTAAACTCTGTAATCGCTGGATCTCCCTAATTGGTGTAAGTATGCTTCCCACATTTTAAGATTATGAATGAGGAATTAGCTTTACTATCAAAATGCAGCAGAACTAGAGAAACCCTTGTTTATCGTCATACAGCCTGAAACCTACACTGTAAAATGCATTTAATTTATCCATTTCGATGAGATACAAAGTTATGCAGCCCACCATGTTTGTTTATATTGACTGATGTCATTGTGTTTCTGTAATCAGGCTGGAGTATGCCTCGTCATCATGTTTATCATCCACTGGATCTTCTCCCTCATCACTATAGCTGTGGCCTTGCTTCTGTTTTTGTACATTGGGCAGGCCAGCCCTGGTCTTCCACCCGGTCAGTACCCAGACGAGCATTATCCGGCCAGAAGTAGCATTTGGTCGACATTGTTTTCATGCAATTGGCCCAATACTGGGCCGGCTCAGGTGACTTTGATGTGTTACCTGTGGAATAGCATCTCACTGCAATATTGCTGACTATTCCGCAGTATTTGACAGGACCTGCCACTGTTATAATACCATTTGTATCAGAGGATCGTTTAAAAATGGAGTAGTTATGTTCATAAATCATACATTCAGGGACATCGACATTTGACAGCCCAAAAAGATGTTTGTTTTTTTCCCCCTGTATCTGATCTTTCCCCACTTATTCAAATGTATAATGGTGATGACTGATGCTTGTGAGAAATTGTTGCAAAGGCTAAGTTAGAGTCGTTTCCTCCACACCGAGTCGATAAAGCAACGATTATGACTAGGAAAAAGGATCATAATCAGGAGGCAGTGCCATAGCCCCATATTTATGATGGTCCATCAAATCAATGGGGTAGCATCAACACACAATAAATACTTTTTGCAGCTTAAAAATCTGAGGTTCTTCTGAGAGCAGGAATGTTTCATCATGACTCAAGTCACCTGTCCCTTACTTAATGGAACATGGATCATGTTGTTTGAAATCCCATGAGCACAATTCATATGAGGAAGAGACTAAACTTGTATAATTGTATAACATAAGTACTTTTAGCTTTAGCAAAGCAGGTTAGATATTTCTGGTACACTGTGTAACCACCATGTAACCTCCCCTCTGCCATAACTCATGCATATAGATAACTTTTGCATGGCCCCTTAAGGTGTGTAAAGTGTGATGAAAAGTGATCATTTTCGATTCTGGGAGATAACAGCATTTGCTTAGCTGTTTGTGCCTTTATGGGAAGTATTTTAACAACTGCGGAAGGTAATACAGTGAAACGATGCCAAAATTATGATCTGTCATCAAGCACTGTGGAATATAACCAGTGTTTGCTGGTCTAACCTGCAATTTGGTTGTTATAGCCTGTCATCTGTCTGATAGTAGCAAAATGAGTACCAGATTGCTGGGAAAAGTGAGCCAGTCAAGTATCCTGGCAACTCATCCAGGATTGTTCCCCCGAGCCAATGAAACTACAACCTAAAGTGCCTGACAGCATGAGGACGATCTGTGTATCAAGCCTGGTGTTGGCTTCGCGGTTAGGGTGGCTGGCTTGGGACCTTAGGGTCCTGAGTTTGACCCCATTTCAGCCATTGAATTAACGCTTGGTGGGGTTGACTTAGCCTGTCATCCTTCTGAGGTCGGGAAAATGAGTACCAGTGTACTGGTAATAGGGGCATTGCATCAGTGGCACAGGCATGCCCTCACCCAATGATGCTACCCGCAGCCTTGTGCTGCATATTAAGGAGGCGGAGCGTGTGTGTGTGTGTGTGTGTGTGTGTGTGTGTGTGTGTTGTTTTTATTTTTTTGTAGAAAAAGATGCATCCAACCAAAAAAGTGATTATATCTTCCCTGCTAATCTAGTAAAAACAAGCAACAGCAGATCTTGTCTCAGGCGGTTTCACCTGCTTCTCTGAGGCTAATAGACCCCAAGCCTCAACACATGTCCGCTTTTATTCCCGAGGCGACAATTCGTTTCCCGGTATGTGCCGGTGCGAGGGGTCAATTGAGGAGCGGTTTTTTTGTGCTGACCTTAAGCAAAACCCCCCCCAAAAAACCCATTCACATTATCAACAGTCTGCTCTGCTCTTCAATCACTCGTGATTGAGTAATGTACCCATTGAGGGGATGAATAAATGTGTGTTTGTTCTTATTTTTGTGTTTCTGGGCACAAGTGTGACTGGGTTCATGTCCGGGTTGGACGTGGTGACGTGTGGATTGCATGATTGGTGGATGTTTTGCATGTGTGGGTGTGGTATTGGGGATCGAGTGGTGTTGGTTTTTGCTCCCCTTATCGAGCTATTTTCACCATCCAGTTTTTGCCTTTTGTATTCGAGGAGTGTATTGTGTAGGTGTGTCCATGGTCTCCCCAGTTAGGCCACCCTCTCGGCTCTTGATGTCCCATGTCTCCAGAATCGATCTGTGCTGTTTGTTGGATGTTGTGTCTTGGACACGTATCTCGTCCAAGTCAAATTTGTGGCCGACTGTGTCACCTTCCCAAGCCTAATTGCTCTGTCATAGTTAAAATACTTACCTGAAGAGCACATTGATAGAGCAATTAGGCCATTAAAGAGAAGGTGTTGGAATGGAACTAAACTATATTTTGCCATTCTTTAGTTGAATGTTAAAGTTCCCTTTCTTTCTTTCAGGCATTTCTGTTTGCTTCAACTTCTTTACATGGATTAAAGAACAATTTCGGAGGTTATGCAGGTAAGATAAAAAGTGCTTTGGTTTTGTTTCTCTATTCTGTTGCAGTCTGTGAGCACAGAGATAAGCAAATGACTTTTGCAAATTATGTAAGTTTAAGGCCTATCTTTTTCAAACTATATAAATCATTTTATTTAATTCATCAATAAGTAATAACTTGCCCCAAGTCAATAATAAAAATAATCTACCTGTATATAATAATACGCTTGTTCATCTGTGTGTCTGTCTGTAACATTCCGTTCCACCCATTGGTTGAACACTTCGCCTGACTCCACCCACAATTTCTACTTGGAGAAAAATCATACGGTTGCCATGTTGGTGCTACGCAAAGCCAAAGCCACCTTCAGAGCTGCCTCATTCACAATCGCCATGTCAGGTCAGGTATGGGAGCATTGCGCCAGAGCAGCACGTCGCTGCGTCCACTTTTCGCCGGTACTCCAGGGGCCTCCGTCTGGCCATCCCCCTGGCAGGTGCCTGGCCCATCCCCATCTCCTTGAGATGCCGATCAACCTGCTACAACCACGAGGCACGTGGTCAGCCGCATTGGGCCTCCTCCACTACGAGACTCGCTCGCCTAAAGAAATCTGGTGAGCAGGATCAGCGTCAGGAAAATGAGCCACATGTCCATACAGCTGCAGCTGACGCTCACGGACTATGAAGGTAACACATCTCATATGAGTCTCTCTCAGAAACTGCTCGTTGGACACAAAGTCCGACCAGCGATAGCCAAGGATTCTCCGAAGAGACTGCCGTAACAAAGGAATTAAGTCTCCATCTCAGATCCTTGGTCAGAGACCAAGTCTCACATCCATAGAGCAAGACTGGAAGCACCAAGGACCTGAAGACTCTGACTTTCGTCCTCCCACACAGGTACCGGCAGCGCCACACCCCATTATCCAGTGAATCCATGACTTCCCAGGCGACCCAGACGTCTATTGACCTCTGACTCACAGCCAGCAGAGACATGAATATCCTGCCAAGGAAAGTGAATCTCTCCATGACCTCAGCATCCTCACCACAAACAGGCACAGACAGGACAGCAGCATCCAAGATGTCATTGAAAGCCTGGATCTTAGTTTTGACCCAGGAAAACCCATAATCCCAGCGGCTCTGACTCCTCATTCAGCACCTGTATTCGAGGAGTGTATTGTGTAGGTGTGTCTTCCCTGTAAGTTTTCATGCCCTCGAGTTTTCAAGTTTTCATTTGCCATGCCCTCCCTATAAGTTTTCCCTTCATTGAAAAACGACCAAAGCGACTGTTAAAAGGATCATCAAATATCAAAAGGTTTGAGCCGATAGTCATCACGGACCTTGCGAAGGCGATAGTACATATAGGCCTCAGGATTCATGCTTCTGCTTCAAACTTTGCTAATACCTTGGACAGTCAGTAAAGAGAGATACCAGGAGATTAATATAATCAATGACACAGATCCCTACAAGATTGACAAAACTGAGTGGTTTAGTGACATTGAGAAGTGGTCAGGTGTCACGTATCCAGACAATGTAAACTTTCTGTTGTATTCAACAAGTGCTTATACCTTAGAGCAGCTCAAATTGGTCAAAGGACTGGAGGGATACAATCAGTTCGTTGGTGGATGTAACTGTGTGTGTGGTCAATTAACTTTGTGTACACAGCGAGAGTAAGTACTGTAGCACATTGTCGTTGTTACAAATTGTAAATTGTAGCTAGCTTGACTTGATGTTTTAGTAGTAGGAGTGGGGGAATTGACTTATGAGTATATGTACTATTAATGTTTGGGAGATGCAAATGTCTGACATTTAATAATAAGATACAATATATGGATGAGATGTATGTGCATCTTTTAATGCATTGATTAAACTTTCAATGTAAGAATTAAATCGTTTTTTTCATATCACAGGAGTTTGAAAATATGTCTGCAAATTTGAAAAATGGTCTGTTTGACGATCTTCATGAAGGACACTGGGGGATCTTTAACGTCTTCCAATAAATAATGCTGGCAGACAGGACGCCTGTCTAACATCCATCCAAGGGACGGCAAACACATTGATGAATCACCCTACCTGTGAAACATCCGGATGACAGTTTATAGTTGGGTCGGGATTCGAGCCCAGGTTAGACAGCTGAGGCAAGTCCAATTAACAATGTGCCAGGGTAGTAGGAAAGAGAACGACGAGATGGGGTTAGAAATGAATTTCCATCAACATTGTCTTGTGGCGATGCATGACATCAGCAATCCTTACAATGTCAACAGGGAGATAAGTTAAAGTCCATGTCAGTTTGCACAATTACTGAACTTCTTCCTGTGGCTGAAACGCTTCTTGGACTTTGTGTGTTTGGGGAATTAAGGTGTTGTCTTTCATTTTGTACAAACTTCACCAAAGGAATGAAGTTGAGAAATAAAGATCCCACTCATGCCTTTATGAAAAGTTATCGAGAGACTGCATTGATAACAATTGTGTTGTTGAGTCCCAAATCAACTAAAATCTTGTTTTGAGGCTTGATCATGGGTACAGGTGAGGACATGAGACTGGCATCTCAGAAAATTGAATGTTCAAGTACAGCTGAAGGCAGCAGTATTAAGAATTTCGATTCCAGGCTAATGGAAGTCTAGTTTCAGGAGAATTACCATGCCGCTATTTGATTGCCACTAAAAACCCAGCTGGCTAATTAACGACCTTTCAAGTGGGGGGGCAATGTACCTCCTTCACCTGGTCTAGATGACGCGTGATGTTGGTCAACTCATTGTGCTCGACTCTTATTCACTTCCGTTGTTACAGGAGTTCATCCTGAATGACCATCAGCATCAACCTTAACCTGTACCAATAACATTAAAAAGTTTTTTTTTTAATTCAACGCACATCATGTGTGTGCTCTTAGTTATTGTTCTATCTCACCCAACCTCCACAAAATCTGCTCATCTGAAATTTTCACTTTCTTCACAACCTATTATATCATTTAGTCACTCAGAGCCTTCTTCCATTCTTTCTGTCTGAGTGTACTTCCACTGTCAGGTTCCTGAAATCAATTTTATCACCTATTTTGAGTTCCAAATGCTTGTAGCTGGCTTCTCATATGTCCTCATCAACAGCCTTACCATCAGTGGCACAGTGCAGATAATTGCCCCGGGGACCCATACAATTTCAAGGTTTGTGTATGTACCTAAAACCACCTCTGGACGTGAGATAATGGAATGGTATCCTGCCAAGAAGTCCATGCACGGGTAAATTATTTGCCTCATCACATAGACAGCAGAAGTTCCAATCAAATACAGTCATGTAGAATGTTGTCAGTTCATTTGATTGTTTTAATTCCATTCTATTCAATGTACCCTGCATATACATTCATCTATTCTCCCAGCATGATGTGCAAAATTGAATTGGTTGCAGTAAAGTTTGTTGTCTGTTTCATTTACTCACCTTGTACTCCTGTTGATTGCATTACAGGAAAGGACCAGCACCTGTCGAGCAGTTTGTTGTCCCACCTTCATTTGTTCCTGGAGGGATATCCACAACACAGTTGACTGAGGAAAATGAGGACTTTGCCTTGCGTGAACGCTTCCACCGTTCATCCACTGTTACACCAGCTGTTCTAACCCTACAGGATCAATGAGGACCTCTGAAACGCTTTTTATCAGTCTTTGTGCTCTACATTTCACAAAGAGGAAATATTCTGGAAATTGTAGATGAGGAGAGACATACAGTAGAGGAGACGCATACTCTATTCCTGGTGCATTTTTGACTGAACGCTTATACCAAACCTGAAGGTCAATCCTTGTTGCATCAAAACCGTTAATGATGCACAAAACTACCATCCTTTTCAATGTGCAACATTTCACAACTACCAACTACCCAATTGCACTACTATTTATTAATGCGTGTACCTCATGCCACAAACACACTTCAGTAACATGGAGAGTGAATGAAAGACGTTTAAGTATGTACTGTGTATCACTGAAAAAAAATTGTAACTTGTAATAACTATGAGGGTAATTCAAAACGTCCAAGGAACGAAATTCTCACAATAGTTCGCAATGCCAACTTTTTATATTTTTCAACATAGTTTCCCTTGACTTCGTTGCACTTGCTCCATTTGTCCTTCAAACGTTTTATTCGAGTAAAATAGATTTCAGATTGCTCCTTCAGCCATGTCTTAGTTTATTCAGTCGGTTCATCTAAGTTGGTGAATCAATGGCCGTGCAGGTGGGACTTAGATGTGAAAACATCGAGCAGCTTCTGAGGCCAGGTATAGGTGATACGGAGGGTGATCCTGCTGCTCAAAGCCACAGTGATGGATGGTGGTCTGTGCAACACTGGCCTTGTACGCAGGTGTCCTCTTATGAACGAGGAGCATTAAACACTTTGTCCTTGATTATCTACTGCAATATTAGCATGAGGTTGGTGTAATAGTCCCTGTGATTGTAGTTTTGTGAGTCATGCAGCTCATCGGTAGGATACCCTTGGCATCCCAAAACAATGAAGATCATGATCTCATTGGGTGAGTGTTAAGTACGGAATTTATCGGGTGATGGGGATCGGGGATCCTTTGTGCTTTAATTGCACATGTACCAATTTGGTATCAGGATCCTAGTAGTGAAGCCACGTTTCATCACCAGTTAGTAGGTGAACGTTAAAGTTGGCTGGATCTGTGTTGAACGGTTCGAGGAGGTTTTAACTTCTCTTTTTTTCTTGGACAAGTGTGCTCTCAATAAGGTCTTAGTTAAACATTTGTCTTTGGCTATAGCAACAATGGTTGATAACAATACCAATTTGGGTTGATGATAAAAGTTAGGTAATTGAAAGGGATCTTCGCATGTATATTCATGCACAATACAACTACCCTTTAAAGGAAAGGTTAAAATGTATTGAATCTTAATTGTAGTTTCCAACCTTTGTGGTCGACGTGTGCCCTTGAATTGGTCGTTTTGGATAATTTTTATTCTGGATGGTATTCTTTGTGTTCAAACCTATACCCTTGGTTGTGTTTATTTTGGTTTTAAATAAAAGCAATCTTTCCATGCAACACCAGGAGATAAGTAAATAAAGCTGTATAAATTTATGGAGCCAATAAACAATCCATTTTGGGTAACTGGAGTGGTTATCATCTTGGTACTGAAACTATCCGAATGACTTTGTTGTGACACGTACGGAAATGAGGTTAAAATGTTATATACGTAGTTTGCTTTGCAATGCATTGAGGGGCAGAGATAGTCAAATGTTTTTATCATTTTGTGATAATTGGAAAGTAGAGCTTTGAATTCCATTCAGACTTTTATCACACTACGACTACTACTACTGCTACGACTACTACTACCACTACTACTACTTGCAGCAGCTCCATTATTCTCACTTCCTTGAGGGGCCTGCGATGGAACGTTTTTGGCACAAGTCTTTCACGAACTGCCTGGCCAGGTCGTCATTTGACTTGAGGTGGCAGGAATTTGGAGTTTGGCCAGAGTGTGAGCAATAACTTGCTTACTCTTTGTGAAGGACACCATGGGATCTTTAACATACAACAGCAACTGCTGGCAGATGGGACTGCCAGTTTAACATCCCTCTGAACGACACTCACTGTCTGCAAAGCACCAAATCCCAAAATCTATAGTTGGCACGATAATCTCACCAAGACTAGACACACACAAAGGTAAGTGTACTACTTCTACAACACCCTGTTAGAGTACGTGTTTACTTTACATACTACATGGAATAATTTGAGAAGTGTCTGTTAGCCCCCCTGTTTTTTGTTTTTACTCCTGTTTGTCTGTCTGTCTGTTTGTCTGGAAAGATTGGGTGTGTGACGATGGCAAAATGGTGAGATTTTGGTGGAAATCCTTCTACTATAATTTTGTAAGTGATTTTTCATCATTGAGAAATGGGACAAAAACTATATACAGTGCAATATTTCCAAAAGTTCTCTACACACTCGGACGAAACTTGGTGGACAGGTTGTGGTTGTGATAAGGATGAATTGATTCGATTTTGGTGAGGATGCGGATCGTGCTTTTTAAAGTGGTACTTAAGTCCTACAATTGAGGCCGAAAACGATATATAGCATGATATTTCAAAAAGTTGTAGACGAGTTATGACAAAACTTAGTGGATGAGTTGGGTAGGTGATGAACGGGCCAATTCGATTTTGCTTAAGGTCCGGATGCAGAACCGGCCTATCAGTGGGATACAAAACGTAAACTGTTCCACCTGGTAGAGGTATGTGGTATGCGCTCTATCGAATGCCGTTCTATTTACCTCTGCCACCGAAGGTGGAAGGAGGTTATGTTTTTACCCCTGTCTTTTTGTTACTTGCAAAATCGAAGATTTTTCAAGTACTGCATATTGGTCGGTCGACTTTCTTATTCTGTCTGTCAACCGCCTACCAGTCACAATTTTAGACCGATCTTCATGAAGCTTCATCAAGTTGTAGAGGTAGTCATAACTGAGAAGCCTATTGATTTTGAGATCGAAGGTCAAATATCTAAAATCATTTTTCTTCTGATTGACTTGAAAATTAAACAGATATTGCAGATTTCCTCGCTGAATTGGGAAACCAACTCATTTTGAGGCAAGAAGGTCAAAAGTCAACTTTATAAAATCAATTTTCATCCGATTGACCTGAGCTTTGATTAAGATTGTCAATTTTAATCTTAATGAAATGGACAGTTTGATGTATTCATGGCAACTTTTTTGTGGGGGTGGTGGGGGGGGGGTGGATAATGCGATTGTCATGCGAGGCACGAGGTGTATCTTGTTAATCTGTATGTCTGGCTATCTGTAAACCACCTACAGGTCACAATTTTAAACAAGTCATCACGAAGCTTCACCACCTCGTAGAGTTCGTCATAAGCAAGAAGCCGATTGTTTTTTGAGGTCAAAAGGTCAACATAGGCCAAAACTTGACAACTGTCACATTTCTAAGATCCTCAATTTTCATCCGATCGTCTTGAAATTTAAACAGGCTTTGCCGATCAGGTCACTGAATTCAACCACCAGTTTATTTCCATGGTCAAATCTGTTTTAGGGACTTTACAAGTATCATGCTCTGCCTGACATCTATCTTGTTACTTGCAAAGTCTAAGATTTTTCAAGCATATTGGTCAGTGGATTTTGATATTCTGGCTGTCTGTCTATCTGTCTGTGTGTTGCCTGCAGGTCACAATTTTAAACCGATCTTCAGGAAACTTCACCCTAGTAAGTTTGTCAAAGGAAGAAGCCTATAGTTTTGAGGTCGAAAGGTCAACAGAGGCCAAAGGTCAACAACTTGGTGAGATTTCTAAAATCCTCAATTTTCATCGATTGACTTGAAATTTGAGGGATTTATATTTCAAGGCACTGAATTCAACCAGCCAAATAATTTTGAGGTCAACATAGGCCAAAGGTAAACAACTAAGTGTATATCAAAATCTCATTTTCCAACAAAAAATGCCTCCTCATGGTTTTGAACTTCCCCTGCCCTGATCTCAGCCGATTATCTCCGTTGGAAAGTAGTCATCGATTTACTTGGTTGAAAAAAAACATTGCCATGGTTATGTATTCCGTTTGAAATGCGTGAAGAAACGATAGCGATGGAAAATTTCAAAAATTATTTTCACCACTATTCCTTCTTCCTACTCAATGCTTGTTCTATCTTGTTTCACCACTCTTTCTTCTTCCTCCTCCTCCTCTCCCCCCCCCCCCACTCCTCTTCCTCAATCCCTTCATCATCTCATCAATCCCCTTCGATCACAAGCCTTTCACTCTCATTAAAAGGTCCAGAACGAGCCTTGAAACAGTGGAAGGTGGAAGGAAGGGTGTTGGTCGTGATGTAACTTCAAATGCCCATTCAACTTTTCTGTCACTGGTGGGCTGGGAAAGGTGGGTGGGAGTCAGTTGAGGAGAGGAGGCAAGGTGGGTGAGAGTCTGAAGGAGGGGAGAGAGGGAAGGGGGAGAGAAGGGTGGAGTCCAGAAGGAGGGGTGAGGGTGAGAGGACCTGGCAACGCTGGGTACCTTGCTAGTGAAAATATTGTTACGGCTGTGGAAATTCGCAGAACACCATAAAGGTCCGTAGTTCAGTAAATCGATAAGTCTGTGTTCAGTTAGATTTCCCAACGTTGTTTAATGGAATTATTCGTGTCACAGGGCTGTGATCCTTGAGGTAGGTTTTCTTTTTCATCGTTATTTGAACCAACCACACTCCACACCATTACAACAACCAACATCGCTCCCTTAACCACAACACCAACCACAACCACACCTGCCTCTCAACAACCACCCACCTCACCACTCCGCCAGCAACGTCAACATCTCCACGTCACAACATCGCCTCACCTTCGGCTCGAAAAACGGATCACAGGGAGAAAGGGCGGGCCTGTGGGGGTCAAAGGGTGTTATTTCTATGTCCGCTCTGTGTGAAGCTTCGCTCTCGGAGAATCGGATCAGAGGCCGGTGATCTCTACCACGTCCGCTTTCCGTGCAGGGTCAAGGGTCAGAGAGCAAAGGCCAAACTCGTCTCCCCCTATATAAGGGCGAGCAGAACGGAGCTTCGCTGCAGTCTGGAGGGGTCGGAGACCGAGTGGAGCAGGCATTCTGGAGGGTCGGAGAGCCATGGGAGCCCGAGTCTGGAGAGAGTCAGTCGGGAAAGCCAAGGAGCTGCGTGGAGACCACAAGCCGGAGAAGCTTGCCAGCGCCAACCGTCCGAGGTGATCGGACCTCGGCACAGTTCACGCATCGCTGAGAGCGAGCGGTCGTAAGAGCATCAACTCTTATCGAGCATCAACTCTTATAGAGCATCAACTCTGACAGAGCACTAAAAGACCCGTTCTTCCTCTCAAACCGCGTTGCCGCCGGGCCCAGATCACCTCGCCTTGGCAAGCCCGCAATCAGGCGCGGCTGTCCTGGTGGCCGTGGGAGCAGACGTCGCGACCTGCCCATCGTCGCACCACGAGGGTGCGGTAAGCCGCATCGGTCCTCGCGAGCCCATTGGTCAACCAAGGCTCACGCACTATAAAGGTCCACGGACCCTGTCTGCCACTCTTGCTATGAAGTGGCCTTTCTCTTTGAATGAACGTTGTTGTGCGCCGAGTCTGCGAAGTAAAACTGTTTAATTGCATGTGCAGTTATTGCTTATTATTCTGTATTGCTTTTGGTTTTCATTCGCCTGTATACGTGCTTGCTTTTTTTCTATTTGCTGCATACGTGTTGTATAAATAAATGTTTGTTTGATATCCATTCGTTGCGTCCTCCTTCCTTATTGAAAATTCCATCTTGCATCGCGGAATAAATAGTTGGTTTTAAACACCGTTCAATAGAATCGGATCCGGCGAGGTCGGCGATAATACCCGCTGGTAATCACTGCAGAACGGAATGGACCGCTTAAGCGGTTCGTGTCCCAAGCCGACCTGCGTCGAGGTACGGTCCCCGCTGCCCTGCGCAGGTACTTAGGTATATCGAAATGGCGAGTGACCCTATCTTGCGCGGTAGACAATTGGCTCGGCCGTGTGGGGATTAGAAACCCACCCGTGACTGGTTTCCGGCGTTGGCTCCGGAAAGTCACGACTGAATTGTCCGTCCGGTGGGCGACGCGGTTGCTATTAGTGGAAAGCGGCCGATCGCACGCCGGCGGCGTGAATTCGTAACACTGGTGTCAGGAGTGGAACAAACTCTCCTCTCCAAAAATTAATGAATCGGTTCAGGGTGCGTGAGCGACCTCGATTCCCATCAAATCGAGCGATTTAAATTCCACGAAACAAGATGGCTTTTCAAGGCGAACGGGAACAGGGGTATTAGAAATGATTTAGAAATAGTAGAACCATGGCCAGGACGAGATCCCCAGAAATGCTTATTGGGCAGAGAACTTCCAACCAAACTCGGAACCCGAATGGTGCGCGGCAGAGGCCGCGGTGGATGACGCCCCCCCCTCCCCTCCATCAAATTCCCTCCCCAATCCCCGGCGATCCACGCCTGAGGGCGAAGCGATTGCCGCAGGCCCACTTGACATGGGCCAAATACACATGATTTCAAGCGATAACCAGGATGAAAACGATATGAAAAAGAAATAAAGCAAACACAAACGAAATGAAAACAAACGCGTGCAGGATATAACAAAATAAGAATATGACAAACGAAATGAAAAAAATGCGGGGTGAGATATGCGGCGAGTGGGGCAATGCCTGCAGGCAGGCAAATGGCGCCGCGTGCTGGAGGAACGAGCTGAGGGGAGTGTGGATGTGTCGCCCCCGCAATGGAGGTGGGAGACAAACTAATACGGACGTGTAGGACGAGACACGTGGAGGTAACAAACGGAAACATTAACTGACACAGAAAGAAAAATTAAAAGGGCTGGAGACGTGTGTAAAACACGTAGAGACGACGAGATAATGGACGAGATAAAAGAAATACAAGCGCGGGAGATGGAAACGGTAGAGGAGAGACTACACGACAAAGACGGGGTAAAGACGAGCACACACACATGGAGTTAGTGGAGGACAAGGGGGGCAGCTGGCAGAATGTTTCATGACCCGGTGCGAGCAGCTGGATAGCCTCCTTCAGGAACGAGGGAGGGAATATGCCCCCTTGAGGCGGATACGACCAGGCGTCCGTCGTGCCAAGCGAGGTTGAAGGGCGAGTGCTGTGGACGAGTGCACACCGAGCTTGGGGTTATGGAGGCCCCGGGACCCTTATGTGGCACTAATCCCAGCTGGTTGTCCCGGTGTGTGTGTGTCGAGTGTGTGTTCACGAGTGTGGCGAAATGCGTGCTGCAAGGGTGTGTGAGAGCGGCCGCGTGTGTAAAAGAAACCCCGTGTATGGATGAAAGACTGTGTGTGAGGAAGCACCATGTGTGAAGAAACCGCGTGTGTGATAATATGGTGTGTGTGTGAAACCCCTGTAGTGAAACCGATGTGTGAACCACGTGTGCGATGGAAATGGCACGCGTGAGTGAACGGCCGTGTGTGGAGGGACAGCGGTGTGTGAGGTCGCTGTGTGAAGGGAGATGGCAGTTGGTATGTGAGAACGAAACCGCAACCGCGTCTCCGAGTGGAAGTGTCCTGGAATGGTGTGAGCGTCGTAACACGCAGGTGTGCGTGGGAGTGGAATATGACGGCGACAGGTGGACAAAGGCCGAGTAGCGGCCGTAGCTGCATTGGGACCGTGCCGGGTTTGCACACGCAGCGCGGCGGGTCCGTGCTGTGGTACGCACAGGCCGCCATGTAGCGCCTGCGGAGTGAAACCCTCCGTAAACGCACGCGGTGGATTTGCGATCCCGGACGGACAGAAGGTAGGCTGGACATGGATTTGGACCGGATGGTTCTCCACACGAGCGTGTGTGTGAAGCTCCGACGGGCAGAGCACATGTGTTCCGTGTGGGAACCCCTCGAAAGCGAGGCTTGCTTTGAATGCCGGGGTGACGTCATGGCTGCACGTATGGTTGGAATCCCGGCAGGGAAAGCCCTGCCGGATGGTACATCCGAGAGGGGCGAGGTGCGCGAACAGCTGCCATGACGTCACGGGGAAAGCGCAGGTTCGAGTTGCAGCGCTGGTGCTGCGCGAATATTTAAAAAAAAAAAAAAACAAGCCTCGCTTCGGTGAACAGGATTCCCTGGGCAAGGGGTGGAAGACCCCTTGGCCTGGGCACAGGATACAACTAGTTAGGGAAGGGTTAGCTTAGTTAGACCGCTCCATGGGCAGGATAAGTCCTATGGGCCCGTGAATGGATTAGTTAGAATTGTAGTTGAGATTTAGAGGAGAGGAAAATGATTTTGAGGACAGTGACAGACTGTGAGTGTGTAAGGGGACTAGCTTAGCTACGTAGTGTTAAAAGAACTGCTATAGTTTAAGAGATGACGAGAGCACGAGTTAGTCGAGGAGATGAGAAATGGCAGTGATCAGCGATGTGTGAGTTGAAGTGTGGAAAGGAAACATGATGAGTGAGTGAGGCCAGCGGGCCTGAGTGAATGGAGCGAATGTGTATGCATGTGCGATGAGTGGGGAGGAGTGATGCCGCCAAGGGACCCCGGGTCAGTGTAATGTGAGTTAGTGGGTTAGTCAAATTGACAAAATGGAGGTCGTTTTGCTGTTGGTGGGATGTAGGCTCGAAACCCTTTGGAGGTGCGAGCCCTGTTCGGCTGGAGCGTGGCTGCGAAGTGAGTATCGCTGAGTGGGTACCCCAGGCACCGGGCTAGTCGGCCGCTGTAGGCAAGGGCCCATGGGGCCGATAGCGTAGTGGGCACTGGTGACCCACATGATGCGGGGCCGCGGGCGCCATATGCCACGGGGGCAGTGTACTGGCACGGGCGACCCTCGGAAAGACCCGGGCCAACACGCACGTGGGCATCGAGGGGGAGTCGCCAAGAGAGCACTCCCCAGTTTTAGGAGCTGGTAGACTCGGAGGCAGTGTAGTGCCCGGGTGCCATTGTGAGAATCGGCAGAGGGTAGTTCCTGCCAAGGAGCCCGCATCCAGCCACGAAACCGTGCAAGCATGAAGGAAATTGGGGGCATGGCCCGAAATTTGAGAGGACACCAACACAGGCGACGGAATCTTGGTTTAGAACCGATAGTTTAAGCGAGAGGCGCTTGTTGAAAGCCCTGGGTAGTTAAAAGTAAAACGTTCGGTAGATTAGGAAGTGTACCCCTCCACACATCCATCCCTTCGCTCTCGTGTGGCCGCTGGACCACCTTGGGTTGGATCGCTGAAGTCTGAGGAGGCCATTCTGAGGCTTAAATTGGGCCTCGACACAGGACGCTAGCTCCCCTTATTCCCTCTCAGGTAGGTGGCTAGATGCGTAGGTTGCCGACAAGACAATAAAAGCTTTAGAGACGAATTATATGGAAGGGAGATAAAATAAAAATAAAACAAAAAATAATTGGGGCTAAATTTGTTTGGTTGCAAACTAAGGGAGTGGGTGGGCAGAGCAGGCAAAAGCAATAGGTTGGGAGGACAGTAGGTAGGCGAGCCCGCCTTCCAATGGCCACACCCCGCACTCCTCCACGAACCTCCAGTAAAAGACAAGAGCGGCCAGCTTCATCTGCCGGCCAGCTTCATCCTGCGCTGTTTTGCTTCAAGGCCTGTGCCGGTCACATCATCTGCCGGCTGTTTTACTGCAGGCCTGGCCGGTCGATCATCTGCCGGCTGTTTGTGCTGCAAGCTGTCCGCCAGTTATACTGCCCTGCTTTTACTACAAGCCCTGTGCCGGCCTTCACCTCACCGGCTTCCGTTTTGCTACAACGGGCCAGTTGTCTGCCTTTGCCCATTGCCCACATGTACGTATCAGAGCTTTATGCCTGGTGCTTGTGCCCTGTCCCCCTTGCTGCCCCATTCTCGGCCTTGCAATTTTCCTGTTATTGGCATGTGCGCCGATATCAGATCGGCGCATGCTGGCAGTGGACTTCGGCAAGATCCCCTGTACGCGATACGTGCAGATCACGGACGCGCTGGGCAGCATCCGGCATATGTTTTTATACTTGCGTCAGATCATTGCTGTGTCCTGTATTCGAGATTCTTCGGTATGATACTTATGCATGACATCTGTCGGCGGAGGGATTACTTATCGATCTCTAGGACTTTCTGATGAAGTCGCGGAGAGCCTTAGGGTGCGTGCAGCAGCGCTGGCCGCTTTCGACAAGGGATCTAGGTACTTGATCAATAGCAGTTGTCGAGGTATAGGGCGTCTTCTTTACGGGTATGCCCCAGTTGCGATGGGACATGCGGGGTTAGTGATCTGGGCGGTCGGCGTAGCGATAGCGACCGCGTGCAGGGTGGAGTGACTGAGATGCGTGCGCGCTCGGCCGGGTGCTACGATCGTTTTACTTAAGCAGCCGCAACGTGGAGCGGCGATTTTCACTGCAGGGGCTGAGCCCTGTAGGCAGCCGCATGCACGGGACCCGCGCCGCATGGGCGGCACCGTGCGCGTTGTGGTTCCCTGTGCGGCGGATCCGGCATTCGATAGGGTATGAGTGGCTTCACGGAGCGCTGACCGTGAGCCAGCCCCACTTCCCTCACTGCATGGTTCATTGACCCAGAGACTGCAATGCAGCATGCCTGCTCCGTGCTTTTGAATCTTTTCCTGAGGACGAGTCCATCGACATCCTGGCCTGGTGTAAATGTAAAATTAAAAGGTTTGGTTCAGCGTTAAGGATGTACATGTGCCTTGCCCCTCTGCTGTCGTTCGTAGCGCGGGGCAACTTATTTTAAGTGCGTCTGCATGAGCTGGGTTTTTGTTTGAGTTGTTCTCTACTTCGGCAGTTTGCCCGTAGTTTTATTATTTGGGGACATGAACCGCTGCGTGTGCATAAGGTCGCATCTCAGGGGAATTCCCGAGGTAATCGACTTGGGCGAATACTGACAATATCGCACACCGTAGATCGACGACCCGCGGGACGAGCGTAAAAGGGAAGGGGAAGTGTACGCTGGGAAATTCGCAAACACGGCATAAGTCCGTAGTCAGGTTGTGACCGAAATAAGCTTGGTCTAGTGTACTATTATGATTCCCCACCGTGTAAAGTGAATCGTGTCAAGCCTGTGATCCTTTGAGATTCCTTTCTAAATCGTTATCTGAAGCCAACTCACATTCCACCATCCCATTAAACACCAACATTCGCCGGAGCTTGTCCCTTAACAATACACCAATCCAATGCACCACTACCATCCCTCAAGCTGACCATGCCAGTCTGCCTGTGACTGGATGTACCTGGCGGTCGACTTAGTCGCTATTGGTGTGTAAAGATGGGCACAACGGTCGTCGAACTGTGATAGCTCAGCAGAGAACTACATGACCACGACGCCTACAGACCTATCTACGGGCGTCGAAAAACGGATCACAGAGAGAAAGGCGGGCCTGTGTCGAGGTGTTGTTTTCTAGAGCCGAGCTGTCCCTCTGGTGGAAGCTTCGCGATCGTACTATGGCGGATAGATCGCGATCCTGTTAAGAGGTGCAGGTGATCGCTCTGATACGTATAGCGGTAGGATGCGGCGTTACCCGCCTAGTGTCCGTGATTGTGATTCCTTCCGCGCAAGGATCAGGAGGTCAGGAGAGCAAAGAGCCAAATCTCGTCTCTAGTCTCCGGGTACGTATCTCTGGCTCTGATATATACGGCGTGAGCAAAGAGCGTTCGTATCCAGTCGGAGGGTCCGGAGAGTGTGCCTGACGGGACAGCAGTCCTGGATGGTCGGGAGACTCGGCCAGTTTGTGTCGTTGGGTCTTGGCTGGCCGCGAGTCGTGAGAACATCGGGGAAGCAGCAAGGAGCTGCTGGAAACCACAGCCGGGTAGAGCCTCCCACCCAGAGGGCGGTCGAGTGATCGGAGCCTGGGCGACAGTTACGCTTGCATCGCTGAGGACGACTGTCGGTAAGAGCATCACCTTATTGAGCATTCAACTCTAATGGAGCATCAAACCTGACAGACTAAAAACCGCCGTTCGTTTTCCGCTCACGCGTTTGGCCGCCAGGGCCCATCATGTTTGGCCTGGCAAGGCCCGCAATTGTGCACGGCGCGGCTGTCCAGTTGCCCGTGGAAACAGGACGCACGACCTTCCATTTTCGCGCAAGGTCCGCTGCAATCGAGCCGGCTGTCCTGGTGGCTCAGTGGAGGGCATGTACGTCGCGAACCTTCCCCATTGTGCGCGCGACCAGGCAGGTGCGGGTAGTCCCGCACGTCTCGTCGGCACTTCTTGCACATGCTCCATTCGCGGTCAACCCAAGGCTCAACCACAGTAGGTCTGTGAAAGGTCCAAGCTCTTGCGGATCCTGTCTTGCCACTCTGCTATTGATAAGTGCTCCCTTCCTATCTTTTTGAATGAATGTTTGTGGCGCCCGCAGTCGCAAGTAGAACTGTTAAGTGCAGTGCAGTGCTTATCTCGTGATTACTGTGTTCTATCCTGTATAAGCGTGCTTGCGTTTGGTTTTCTATTTGCCTGCAGCACTGTTGTATACATAGAGGGGTGCCTGGGTTGATGTATCATCCGTTCGTTTCGTGGCAGATAGTCCTTCCCTTATCGGAAAATGCCATCTTGCATCGCCGGATAAATAGGTGTTGGGTTTTAAACACGACCGCAATAACGATCCGGCGGGTCGTCGTATGACCCTTCGGTATCAGCAGTCAACGGAACGGACCGCCTTAATTGCAGTTCGTGTCCCAGAGCCGAGCCAGCGCGAGGTATGTCGCCGGTGTTGTCGGATCGGCTGCTCCACCAGGGTGACTCTAGTATATTACGAATCGGTCGAGTGACTACCTAGTTTTGCGCGGGTATACAATTGGCTCGGGCCTAAATCAGTAGGGTGGGGTAGAAACCCAACCGTGCTGGTCCGCGTTAGCGTGCCGAGTCAGAGCTGAATTGCCCGTCCCGGTGGCGACGCGGTTGCGAGGAGTGAATTAAGCGGATCGATCGCTATGTTATGCCGGCGAGCACGCGAATCGTAGCAGATTAGTGTTGTATCGTCAGTGTTGATCGGGGACGTAGTTCGCCGTGTGTTTTGGGCTTAATTGGTTTAGGCGTGTAGGCTTGGATCCCCGAATCGCTGAATTCAAATCCTGCTGGCTTGCCTGAATTAATACCAGGGGGTGACTCTCTGCCTGTCCAATCTCTTTCGGCTTGCGTAGCAAAAATGAGTGCAGCTTGCTGTATCGCTGTGTCAGAGTGACGTCCTGTCATGATGGCCCAAAAGCCCAAAGACCTTAAGGCACCACCCAATAGCCTGCGACGAGAGTGAAAATAACTCATAGTCTCTGCACTAGTCCCAGGATGGATGGAATGGATGTGAGGGTGGTGGAGGTGAAATTGTGATGCCGTATCGTATTGATACTGTTGTGTATGTCTCTGAGCTGTGAAGGGAACTCAGGTGAGTAGTTGAAACGAGCATAAGGGCTTATGTTGTGTGTGCTGTTTCTAGGTGTCTTTATGCTTATCAAGATTAGTTGGCTAGAATGCATGGAATGGAGGTCAAGTTATGGCGATATCATACAAGTTGCTATGAGTAAGTGTGACGAAATAAGCTGCATGGAACCTCGTCTGCACAATGTGGGTAAGGATGTTGCCGCCTTCATTTAGGTTATAAGTATATCAACGGAAGAATGTATAAGTGAGTCACGGAATCCGATAGCGAGGAGGGTTTTGCACATTTGGTTGCCTTATTGAGGAGGACCAGGAAGAAAGTTGGGCTGTAGTTGGGCCTGATAAGCTTGTCACTATAAAGGTAGAAGCTGAACGTTCACGAAGCCACGTGCGCGTGTGATTTTATTTCTCCGCGCATGTGGCAGTCGATGCGCTACTTAAGTACGACGGGGTTACGTTCTGAGAAACGCGTCGTTAAGCGACGTCGTCGTTGTGCGAACGTCATTTTTTTTTTTCGTTTTCGTTTTCGAACATCGTACTTACACAAAACTACACACCTAGGCTATATAGTGTAGCCT
>CM068956.1:62799189-62810379 GCA_035128595.1 Eptatretus atami
TTTTATTTTGGGACATGAATACCCTAAATGTCGCACTCAGGGATCCGAAGGTAAATCGTACTCGGAACTTACACATGATGGCATACGAAAATTCGACGACTCGGGACGAGTCTGTAAAAAGGGGGAGGGGGTAGTGTTACGGGCTTGGAATTCGCAGAACACCATGAAAGGTCCGTAGTTCAGTTAGATCGATAAGTCTGTGTCAGTTAGATTTCCCCACTTGTTAAATGGGAATTATTCGTGTCACAGGGCTGTGATCCTTTGAGGTAGTTTTCTTTTTCTATCGTTATTTTGAACCAACACATCTCACCACCATTACAACAACCAACCATCGCTCCCCTTAACCCACACAACCACAACCACCACCTGCTCTCAACGAACCACGCCATCTCACCACTCTGCCAGCAACCGTCAACATCTCCACGCCACAAACATCGCCTCACCTTCGCCTCGAAAAAACGGATCACAAGAGAGAAAGGGGGGCCTGTGGGTCGAAGGGTGTTGATTCTACCACGTCCGCTCTGTGTGGAAGCTTCGCTCTCGGAGAATCGGATCAGGGCCGGTGATCTCTACCACGTCCGCTTTTCCGCGCAGGGTCAAGGGTCAGAGAGCAAAGGCCAAATCTCGTTCCCCGGCCCTATATAAGGGCGAGCAGAACGGAGCTTCGCTACAGTCTGGAGGGTCGGAGAGCCGAAGTGAGCAGGCGTCTGGAGGGTCGGAGAGCCGAGTGGAGCCCGAAGTCTGGAGAGGTCAGTCGGGGAAAGCCAAGGAGATGCGTGGAGCCACAGCCGGGGAGAGCTTGCCAGCGCCAGGCCGTCCGAGTGATCGGACCTGGCACAGTTCGCGCATCGCTGAGGAGCGGACGGGTCGTAAGAGCATTCAACTCTTAGGAGCATCAACTCTGACAGAGCACTAAAAGACCCGTTCGTTCCCCTCAAACCGCGTTGCCGGCCGGGCCCGGATCACCTCGCCTTGCAAGGCCGCAATCAGGGCGCTGTCCTAGTGCCGTGGGAAACAGACGTCACGACCTGCCCATCGTCGCAAGCCGCAATCAGGCGCGGCTGTCCTGGTGGCCGTGGGAGCAACGTCGCGACCTGCCATCGTCGCACCACGAGGCTGCGGGTAAGTCGCATCGGTTCTCGTGAGCCCATCGGCAACCAAGGCTCACGCACTATAAAGTCCACGGACCCTGTCTGCCACTCTTGTCTATGAAGAGTGGCCCTTTCCTTCTTTGAATGAATGTTGTTGTGGTGCCGAGTCTGCGAAGTAGAACTGTTTAGTGCATGTGCAGTTATTGCTTATATTCGGTGTATTTGCTTTGGTTTTCTATTCCCTGTATACGTTGCTTTTGTTTCTATTTGCCTGCATACGTGTTGTATAAATAAAGGTGCTTGGTTGAATGTATCCGTTCGTGCGTCCTCCTTCCCTTATTGAAAATGCCATCTTGCATACGTGAATAATTAGTTGGGTTTTAAACACCCGTTCAATAGAATCGGATTCCGCGAGGTCGGGCGAATACCTGCTCGGTATCACTGCAGAACGGAACGGACCGCTTAAGCGGTTCGTGTCCCAAGCCGACCAGCGTCGGAGTACGGTCGCCTGGTCGGCTGCCCACGCAGGTACTTAGGTATATCGAATTCGGCCGAGTGCCCTATCTTGCACGGGTGACATTTGGCTCGGCCGTGGTGGGATTAGAAACCCACCCGTGACTGGTTTCCGGCGTTAGCTCCGGAAAGTTCACGACTGAATTGTTCGTCCGGTGGGCGACGCGGTTGCTATTAGTGGAAAGCGGCGATCGCCGCCGCGAGCGCGAATTCGTAACAATATGTTTGTATCCGGTGGTTGAGCGGAGGACGTATGGCCTTGGTGTTGGCTTAATGGTTAGGTGGTAGGCTTGGAATCCGAGGATCCTGAGTTCAAACCTGCTGGCTGTTGAATTAATACCAGGTGGGGTTGACTTCTGCTGTCTCCTTCCGAGGTCAGCAAAATGTAGTGCCAGCTTTACTGGTATCCTGTGTTCAGAGTGACGTCCTGTCCAGGATTGTGCCCAATAGCCCAAGGACTGCTTAAGCGCACCAAATACTCTGCACAGAGTGGTGGAAAATAACTCATCTCACAGTCCCAGTGGATGGATGAATGGATGGAGGGGGGGGTGTAGAATTGTGATCTCATGTATTATACTTGTGAATGTCTGCAGCTGTGAAGGAACTCAGTAGAGTTGAAACACAAAGAGCTTATGTTGGTTGCTTTCTTAGGTGCTTATGCTTATGCAGATTTATTTGGCTAGAAGAGGCATGGAAGGAGGTCATTTGCATACATACACATATAACTGTGAGAATAGCAGAATCCACAATTGGGTAGGGTGGGCCTCATTTGTATTAAAAGTATACAACGGAAGAAATGAAATGATACGGACGAGAGCGAGAGATTTTTTTTGACATTGCTCTTATTGAGGAGGACAAGAAGAAGGCTAGTGGCCGAAAGCTTGTCACATAAGATCGTGTCAGAAGCTACGTCCCGCTGACTGTTTATTTCTTCCCATTACAGTCATGGCGCCACTTTAACACGGGGTTTACGTTCTGAAGAAACGCGTCGTTAAGCGACTCGTCGTTGTGCGAACGTCATTTTTTTTTTCGTTTTCGTTTCGAACATGTACTTACACAAAACTACACACCTAGGCTATATAGTGTAGCCTATTGCTCATCGATACAAACCTGTACAGCATGTTACTGTACTGAATACTGTCGGGCAATTGTAACACACATCAAGAGGACGGAAGACACGTTAGATTTACTTTGTGCTGTTCATGACGCCATCGTGTTGGTTAGCAGCAGCTTACAATCTCCTCTCGCATCGATTATTATAGAAAGGTGAAGAATTAGCGTTTGGATTTTAATAAATACTAATCATTGCATCGATGTTATAATTTACAAATGAAGAAACGAGCTCCTGTCAATTGTGATATATATTTTCGTAACAGTGCGTTGTTTTAACAACATAAAAAGCTTCACTGACAAAAAAAAATGTGTTTAATTCGACTAAGAACAACGATTTATTCGCGGAATTCTTCAATTCAAAGGTAATTTACTGCTCGAGGTAAACGTGCAAACATTGGTTCAGTTTGAAAGCCGATTCCTTGAATCCCGATAGCACGACCCTGTTTTTTTTCGCGATGACTTTTTTATGGACCTCAACGATCGCATTTAACGGGGCCACACTGTCGTTTATTAAAATTATGAGTATTATGTACTGTACAGTGTACATAATTGTATGTGCTATTTTTATATGAGGCTTACATCACTCGGCGATAGGAATTTTTCAGTTTACATTTTTTTTTCTTTCCTTTTTTTCAGAGCTGGCAGATCGACGTATATGCGATCCGTCGTTGCCAGAACGTTAAAGCCCTGTCACACTTGACGATTAGCCAGCGTATGCCGACATGAAAATTTGTCTAAAACGCTGGCACACGTCGCATAGTTATGGGGTAGTTTGTATACGTTAGAGCACGCTGAAAAACACTGCATACGTCGTAGTACGGCGGCTTTCATCGTTGTACTTTGCGGTTGTCCTCAAACTTTGAGCTTTGAAATTTTACGACGTATGCCAGCGTATGACTCACATGTTCCGCTACGGCTGGCCATAAGTTGTAGGCACGTATGCGATCATTGACACACATCGACACACGCTTACTTGTAAGTTACTCATAAGTCAAAACACGTCGAGGTAATGATTAGCGTACCCGAAACTTATTTTATGACTATGAGTAACGTGTTGTAGGCACGTACACGATCGTTGACACACGTCGCAGGCACGTTATGCGATCGTTGACACACGTCGAGGCACGTTATGCGATCGTTGACACACGTCGAGGCACGTTACACGATCGTTGACACACGTCGAGGCACGTTATGCGATCGTGACACACGTCGAGGCACGTTACTTGTAGTTACTCATAAGTCGAAACACGTCGAGGTAATGCTTAGCGTACCAAAACTTATTTCTAACCTATGAGTAACGTGCTTAACCTATGTGTAACGTACTCCAACGCATATTGACCGTATGTAGACGTTTTGATTGACGTTTCCGGACGACCACAGAACTTACTGAACGTGTTTCTAATTTACAGCTACCGTATAATTGCGTATTGGCAGCGTTTACAAAAAAAAAAAAACACAATAACTTCCGAATTTCGTCACATGCCGTTACGTCACATCCGATTGCCTCTTCAGTTTGCTCATGTCTTATTCTTAGTTCCTCTGTGAATATCTTCTGTTTGAGATATTGTCACGTCGACATCGAAACTTAAAAGCAAATGCCGAATATATTTTAAAATTCGTGATAGACTAAAAAAAGAATAATAATAATAAAAACAACAACACAACAACTCAGATATTTCGTCACGTGCCTTCATGGAGCCAAGGAGAAAAAAAATGTGCCTTGACGCGAGAAAATAATTTGGTATGCTAAACATACCTCGACGTGTTTCGACTTATGATAACTTACAAGGAACTTGTGTCGACGTGTGTCAACCATCGCATATCGTGCCTACAACTTATTCCCAGCGTAGCGAACGTGTGAGCCATACGGCGAGTACGTCGTAAAATTTTCAGCATGCTTGAAATTTCCGACGTACGAGACGTACCACGAAATATGACAGCATACTTCATCTTTTCAGCGTGCTCTTAACGTATACACAACTTACCATAACGTATTCGACGTGTGCCAGCTTGGTTCGGCAAATTTTTCAAGTCGGCATACGCTGGTAATCGTCAAGGTGTGACTGCGGGTTGACACTTTCAATTTTCAGGCGGTTATGATTTAAATCGGCGTGCGGCAGGTTTTTAACAGGCTACGCCACGAGTTTGTCGGCGATACGTGCAGCGCGCTATGCCTAAGTTAAACTATCGTTGGCTTAGGTTGTGAACGCCGAAACAGGCTAAGCATTCGTTGGTATAGTTATCTATAAGAACAACGAAACATTCTGTGCCCGTTACTATATGTTATGCATACGACAACACGTTATGAATAAGACCAAACTTTAAAAAAAAAACATCAATATTTCAGCGTACGCCAACGTTTTACAAACATTTTTATACGTTGCCATTACGGCCTAATCGTCAAGGTGTGACAGCCCTTAAGCGGCGCATGACTGTATAACATTAATACATATACATTATATAATATATATATACTGTATATATATATATATATTGTTACGGCTGTGAATTCGCAAACACCATTCAGGTCCGTAGTGAGTATTTCTGAAGTACATGTGTAGTTAGCCCCAAACCCGTTGTCTAAAGGAATTATGTGATTCATTCGGGCTGCGACGCTTTGAGATAGGCGTTTTCTGTTCTATCTTTATTTTGATCAACCGCCATAACCATCAAACCACCACCAAAAACCCTCCACCACCTCACTCTCTCCTGCTACGGCCATTCCCGCACCACCAGTGAACACTGAGTGTCGGCTGTCTTGGGCTCGTTCCGCGATACGCACCGAGCCGCGAGTGCAAATAGCGGCCTTTTCCGAGAGAGAATTCGGATCAGGAATGCTACACGCCCACTTCTGATCCGTCCAATCAGCAAGCGCCGGGCGGCTTGGCCCCGCCTCCAAGCGCGTCTGTGTGGAATCGAAATATGCAAATTCTAGGATCAGGGAGGTTCACGCCACTTTACATCCGTCCAATGGGCGAGCGTGGCTCCGCCCTGAGCTCATCCTGATCCGGAAATCTGCATATTGTTCTCCTGCCGCGATAAAACGCGAGCGCAAGGCAGAAGCAGAAGTGTGGCAGTCGAGTCGAGTCGGGTCGCAGAGAGGAGAGGCAGAAGCAGAAGTGTGGCAACGGAAGTCAAGTCGGGTTGGAGAACGGAGTCAAGAGGGTTTTGAAAGGAGTCAGTCGAGTCGGGTGCAGAGAGGAGAGGCAGAAGCAGAGAGTTTTGCAGAGTCATCGGGCGGAGTGTGGCAGCGGCGGCGGTGGCAGAGAGTTGTGCAAGAGGCCAAGGAGCTCGGGTCCGAGGCAGGGAAGACGGCGGTCGGCGACGAGGTCGCGGTGGGATCGCTCGTCGCCGGAACAAGCGGCCAGCCATTCTCCTCCCCAGGGCATCAACAATCCCCCCCCTTTTTCCCCCGCGCTGAGAGAGTGCAAAAGGGGCCCCGTTCCACCCCACTCCAAGCGGTGCCAACGAAACCCGCGAAGGAGCACGAAGTTGGGGCACCGCCGCGCAGCGACATTTGCGGCTCGTCACGGAGACGCGGTAGGACCCCCCCGGTCTCGCGGGCCTGCCGCTCCTTCAGGTCACGCGCACATATTGGCCACGGGCCCCGTCTGCCCCCTTGTCTTGAGGGTGGCCTTTTCTTTTGCTTTTGAGTAACTGTGTGGCGCCGTCTGTAAAGTAGAACTGTATAAGTGTTGCCGAGTGTTCGCGTATTCGTAGTATCTCTGCGTCACGTTTTCTTTTGTTTCATTGCTATAGGTGCATTTTGCATACTGTATGGCTGTATATTGTGTGCTATCCGTGTGTGTGAAATAAATGTGCATTATGTTGAATTGTTCCCCGTTTCGCTGCGTCCTTTCTTCATTTGAATCTCCATCTTGCTTCACGTAAAGGGTTCGTAGCGGGCGTGATACGCCCGATAATTAATCTGAACCGTCAAGGTCGACGATAACTCCGCTCGGTTATCCCTGTACACGGAACGAGCCGCTTAAGCGGTTCGGTCCGGAGTCGACCTGTGGCGTGTACAACCCCTCGTAGGTACCCGTCGCGAGTACTTAGGTATATCGACTTTCGGCGATTCACCCTATTTCGCCGGGTAGAATGCGGACTGGGTTGTGGTGAGGTCAAACCCCACCCGTGACTAGCTCCTTGCGCGCTTGGCGATAGTTCCAAGAGGGTCACGACTGAATTGTCCGTCCGGTGGGCGAGACGTACCGCGATTCGAGTTACGTGGCCGTTCGCACGCCGGCGGGCGCGAATTCGCAACAATATATATGAAAGCCTGGGGTTGGCTTAACAGTTAAGGTGGCCGACTTAAGATCTTATTGTCCTGAATTTGAGCCGTGAATATAACACCAAGTGGGTTGATATAGCCTATTATCCTTCTGAGGTCAGCAAAATGAGTACCAACTTACTAGGAAGAGTGGGCCATTTAAGTATCCTGCATTGTACTGGCGACCCATGCAGGATTGTGCCCCCTAGCCAAGGAAAAAAACGACGTTAGCAGTGCTATTTTTCTGTAGACTCGAAAGGGGGTTCCTCTTCTTCTTATGTGTAGATAAATAAGTAATTCATTATCAATAAATATTTCAATGTTGTGTCGGTAGCAGACATGGTAAAAGGTGGACTCGATTACAGTGTGTTATCCTTTAGAGTTAAAGCGTCCATTCTGAGTCGAGGAGGTTGGCGTTTCAAACCCTGGCCAAGTCCCTAGTTATATCAAAGACTTTAAAAATGGTACATGTTGCTTCCTTGGATGAGACTCAACATTTTGAAAGGAAAATGATTGCACAAACTGTCATAGGTTGGCAACTATTGTGCACACTTGGTCCAAATGGTCTCTTTCTGTGTTGAAGCTCCTTGGAAGGGAAGTCATCTATTAATTATGTATTATGAACGGTGGTGTCTGTCCGTTCGTTCGTTACGACGGCCGCTTTTCGTGCTGCGTTTGAACAGCTACTGATTGTTTTTTTTGCATTTTTATTTCACTTTTCTTGATGATTGGTTATTTCATATTGTTACGGCTGTGGAAATTCGCAAACACCATCCAGGTCCCATAGGTGAGGTATTTCTGAAGTACATGTGTATATTAGGCCGTCCAAACCCGTTGTATAGAGGGAATTAAATGTGATTCATTCGGGCTGCGATACTTTGAGTTAGGCGTTTTTCTGTGCTGCTTTATTTTCGAACCAACAACGCCAACCACACTTCAACGCCAACAACAACGGCAACCAAGCCACCACTCCAACAACGCCAGCACCGCCACCCTCACAACCGCGCCACCATCTCAACCACGCTAACTAACAACGAACGCATCCTCAGCGGTCTACGTACGACGGTTTGCGCGTTGCAAGCCGTCGAACGCGAGAGGGAGGGAGAGTCAGGCGAGGGTGCGCGTTTTCCCACCTATTTCTTCCCTTGGCCCGGCGCCAGAATGAAATCGCCTCGTTCCCACAAGCCGCAGGTGGGAGGAACGAGAGGGAACGCCCCCTTCTCGAAGCGCTCGAAGGAAGGTGGAGCGAGAAGGGCGGGGCGCGCGTATAGAAGCAGAGGCGAGAGGTTCTCTCTCGGGTTCGTTGATGTCTCGTGTCGTTGATGTCTCGGGTTCGTTGATTTCTTCTGGTGCGGCGCTCTTTCTCTCTCTCTTCTTCGTTGATTCGTCTTCTGCTGGAGGTTCTTTTTCTCTGCTCGCTTCTCTGAGTTCGGCGTTCTGGCTCTCTGGGTTCGGTGTCTTCTCAGTGTCGGCAGAAGGCGTCGAGAGGCCGGTACGGCAGGCGCAGCGCGCCGGAGAGGCCTCGCCGACCACGCTCGAGCGGGAGTCACGGCAGAGGACGGTCGCCGAGGACTCAACATAAGGGAAGTCGACTTCCATTTTTTGGGTTCTGTGTGAACGTGTGTGTGGCGCCGTGTCTCGTGAAGTAGAATTGTGTAGTGGTCCGTGTGTCGCGTTAGTCGGTGTAGCTCTGCGTCTTTTGTTCTATGTGATATATGTGCATTTTGCTATTGTGACTGTAAATACATGCTGTGTTTATGTGTGCTATTTGTGTCTGTCGTTGTAAAATAAATGTGCTTCTGTTGAATTCTTCCCCGTGTCGCTGCGTCCTTCCTTCGTTGGGTCTCCATCTTGTTTCACGTAAAGGGTTTGAGTGGGGGACGCCCGATAAATATCTGAACCGTCAAGGCCGACGATAACACTCGGTTATCCCGTTAGCAGGAACGGCGCTTAAGCGGCCGTATCCGAGTCGGCCTGTGGCGAGGTAACATCGGTAGGTTCCCGTCGCGGGTACTTAGGTATATCGACTTTCGGCGATTTACCCTATTCCGCGCGGGTAGAATGCGGACTGGTTGTGGTGAGGCCGAAAGGTCCACCCGTGACTGGATCCCGGCGTTAGCCGGGAGGGTCACGACTGAATTGTCCGTCGGTGGCGAAGCGGCCGCGATTCGAGTCACGTGGTCGTTCGCACGCCGACGGGCGCGAATTCGCAACAATATTTTAATTTCACCTTTCTTGATAATCAGCCACTTTATTGTCCCTTACAGTAATCTATAAAATCAAGATGAACATCTGGATTGAAGTAGATTTAATACAGATCTTCATGGAGTAACACACAATTTACAAGAATAGCACTCAGTAGAGCGCATACCTTCGCCAGGCTGAACAGTTTACGTTTTGTATTCCACTGATTGGTCAGATCTGAATCCAGACCTGAACCAAAATCTAATCAGCTTGTTATTGTCACCTACCCAATGCATCCACCAAGTTTTGTCATAACTCATCCACAACTTTTTGAAATGTTGTGCTATATATCGTTTTTGGCCGCATCTCTCAATGGTGAAGAATCACTTATAAAATTAGATAAATTATCGTATCCGGATTCTGATCTTGACCAAAATCTAATCAATTCGTCCTTGTCACACACATAACCTGTCCACCAAGTTTCCCATAAATTTTTAAACATCGATCAGGTTTTATTTGCAGCATTGTACTTCATTCAGCAAATAATGCACATACTCCATCCACCCAAAGGGTGGGTAAACGGCAAATAAATAAATAATCCAGGAGTTGGGTTCAATGGAGATGGCAAAGTGTGTATAAATAAATAAATAATGGTCCCCAAAAGCATGTACAACCCTGCATCTGCTCTTCCATAACAAAAATGTATTTTCCATAAATTCCCTAAATTCTAAATTGGTTCTAAATTCTAAATTGGTTCTGATGACAAAATCATTTAATTTCTTCATGCCCAGATATTATTGCATTCACGTGCCAAATATGAAAGAAATGCATCGATCCGGTCATTATTGAGTGGAGCGTCTGGATGGATGATGGACAGGACCCAAAATATAATATTAGCTCCAGGTGAACGGATATCTCGTTCAGGGCAAAAGAAAACGTTGAACGAACAGTGATGTGAAAGAACTGTACATTGTACAATATGTGGGAGGTCATTTGGAGGCAGTACAATGGATGTCATTGATTTGCATAGTAATTTCATTTCGAATTTCCATTGCACATTGTGAGCTTTGGTATATATTAAACACCTGTGTTCACAAAATCGCAGGTGAGACCTTAAATCCACATAAACAGGTACACAGCTTTGCACACAACCCATATGTTTTCGCACCAGGTCGATGTCATATGGAAGACAACTTTCCACATTTTCGAGAATGTTAGATTATTTGCTTGAAATACTTTGGAATTTGAAAACGTGACAGAGTAACAGTACAATATTGTTTATGCAGTTTGGTTTATTCTAGTGGGGAAGAGGGTAGTTATGGTGGAGGGTGGAATTGTCACGGATTAGACTTAAAGACTGTTTCACAGCTATTATATGAAGGAAACCAGGTGGTGAACTCACAGGAGTAAGTTTGCATATTTTGAGGTGGGAAATATCTACTAGTCGTCTGGATAGTTGGTTATCTTAACACTAACTTTTTTTTTTGAAGCTGTTTCCTCCAACACGTCATTCCAAATGGAAACTTTATATTACAGGGAGTGGCAGTACACCGCAAGGTTCACAGTACACCTGCACAAAGACAGATCAAAGTCTATTTTTGTTTTAATACAATATTTAATCACCACAATCAGAAAAAAATGCCTCCACAATAACTTCAAATTATTGTGCCTCATATATATATACTTAAGAGTTCATAGTTATCAGATATTTTAAAATAATTGTGATGCAATTTTTCACAAAAGTTTAGTCCATCAAACTTCTTTGTATATTATATTGACTTAACTTGAGTAACATAAAAGACATTATGTGTGAATCATTTACCACACTGCCATATATAACCCCACCAGGTGAGCGTTCGCACTTACCTGGAAGCTTTGACAAAAAGAAAAGCAGATTGCTCTGTTGCACGACAAAATGGTACACCGAGGTGTTTCCTTGAGATTATTTTCTCTTTTCCTCTGCTTCGTTCTTTTTGCAGCTATGGAGGGTGAGTAAAATAACATGCGGTGTATCTT
>CM068956.1:62842483-62854043 GCA_035128595.1 Eptatretus atami
AGAGAGAGATAATACGCGGCTGGGAACTGGAGTGGCTTCCGATTACCAGAATTTGCAAAATCTTATAAGGGTCTCAGGTGAACCAAGCATCACGTGCTGCAGTAAAATTAACTTTTAGTGGATTATATGGAAGATCGTCTACAGTGCACTGTGGTCGTGTAAACCACCGAAGCACAATCTTGGCTATCAAATCAGTGAAAAACACTGACAAGGAAACCGGAAATTCCAGATAATGAAAACTAGGGCATGGAGTTTATATACTGTTCTCGAGGAAAACGACACTGCTTGAGCCCTAGAAATAGCCTATCCTAGATATCTGTCCCACTTCCTGATTGTGTTAACTAATAATTAGCCGTTGGCAATATAGATTCCCGAGGAATGAACAGACAGAACAAAGCAAGGCAGGACATTGTCCACAAAAGGTATGGTCTAAGCTGAATCGGCACGACTGTAAAGAAAGAAAAAGGCAAGTTATCATAGTGAAGACAACAGTCTTACCAATTATAACACTGGGAACAGAGAGACCTGGAAGCAAAACAGTTGCTGAGAATACAGCTTCCTCAAAATCCCCCAGAAAGGATGATTGGATTCTTCACGCAAATGCCCGGAAAACCAAATTATTCCAGGATGACGATCACATCAAGAGACAGGACCAGACAGTTATACAGCCAACTAGGCTCTTACCACAATTCAATTTAACAGCAACCAGCAGCGACAGAGCTGAGATTTGAACAGTAATGACGGTAAAAGAAGCCTGACACTCAAGAGTTGTCTGGTAATCGACCAGGCCTTTATTCCAAAGTGCAGAAGTCTGTGAAACAGATGTCAATATCCCGGAGTATCTCGCCTCGGACTTCTTTTCATATGGTCTGCATTTCTGGGAATATTGAAAACGTTTTGAGGATGCAGCTGGTGACTTTGCATGAGGCAGGAACTAGTGGAGAGGGGTTAACGATGCATGGCAGGCAGAACAGTACAACAGGTCTCTCGAACGCAAAATACATAATGAGGCACTTTTAAATTGCTATGGGCAGGATTCTGCTAGCTGAAGGAACAACAACTACACAGATGAACTAGATCGATCAGGTTATGAAATGAGTGATTTCTGGAATTCGCAAAGTTCCAAATATGAAGAACACGGCGAACCATGAAATTGGTTCTTATAATGCAATGTGAACACTTTGAGAAAATTGGGACCATCTAACGGACACGATGACTCTTTCAGCGTTCTGGATGTCAATACTGACATGTTGGGGGGTATTGGGGAGGTTCGGTTTGCCAAAAGGATTGGAAGTGGCAGTTCGGCAGGATTGCTGGTGCTTCGCTATGACGACAAATTGCCGGTACCTTCCAGTATAATGCTGAAATGTCAGCTGCAGAAATGACTCCAGAATGCTTCAACACTTTGAAGGAGAGTTTCTGTCCAACAGGAAAAAGAACCATTTGCTAAGATACCCTTGGACAGACAATTGAAGAGACAAGCCAATCGTGAACAAAAGTTGCGGGAGGATGCACATATAGTTCAACTGGTGAGTGATCGGTCTCTTCATGACAGCAGAGAACGGTCATCCTTCTGCATATCTCGAGACGTGTTAAACAGGCAACTGATATGGACAATGTGAGTTTACGAAAGTAGAATTAAACAGGATGAACGGCTGTCAATGTGTGTAGAACCGCTGCAAAATGGTTAATCCTTTTGAAGAAAATCAAACAAAATAGTCAGTTGTCTACAGCTGTGTGCAACAAGGAATGCCACACAGTCTAGAAGAGAGAAGTTGGTGAGCACTTATTAGAGCTTAAGTATGAAAGACTGAATGCAAGTCCACCAGTCTGAAATTATCATGATCATTGCTAACAGAGGATCAGACTTATTCAGATAGACAAGAACAGAAGAAAGTTCCTTCAAATGGAAAAAATGATCGAAGAAGACCGAAGTTGTTTGGCAAATGTATAAATTGCACAAAAGTTTGCAGTTGTGTTCGAAGAACTGGGAAGAAGATTCTGGCATCCTAGGTCAGCTGCAAGGTATCAGCCTGTGAAGGATGATAATAGCAGACAACAAAGCTGTGGTGGCAGGATTACAAAAAGACACAGCAGAAGAACATCCAACAAGCCACAAATATTGAGGCATGTTTTGGTCAAAGGGAGGGGGACCAGAAACATGAGACTTGCAAAACTGTCTTTGCAAGAGAAGGTGACACAGTAATAGGATGCACGGTTGATGTGTACAACACACAGATAAAACACACGAAAGATCAAGACAAGCAAGAATCCGGATACAGTTAAGAATATATCCACAATTGTCCGTCAGTGAGAGTTATGCAGAGTAGTGACAACAAGACTGAACAATGAATTCGGTTTCAGGAATGGAACAAACAATAATCATTATTGAGTGAGCATATTTTGTAACTCAAAGGAGAATGCATCAGAAATTCTGCTCACATTGAGATGTCCGAGCTTGGCTGCCAGCAAGAAGAGCAGACACAGGTATGCTCATAGGAAAAACGCAAGACACCGGAAGTGAGCTATTGTGGCGGACGAACCGGATTTTTCCTTTGAGCATGGGTCTGTAACAAATTATGCTCCTTTATCAGAAATGTGGGACTAAAACTCGCACACATACATAGATCAAGTGTTTTCACATGAATGGGATTGATGTCTCAGAGCAGTTATTGGATTGGCACGTTCACTGGTGGACTCGTCAGTGCTTCGCAGGTTGTGGATAATGAAAGCTTCAAATGTCAAGCAAATCAAGAATTTCACAGAGTTCTTTAGGACTGGCCAAAGTGGAGTCTTGTCTTTCTCAAGCCGATTGGACGTTTTGTTTGTTGCATGTGATGATGATGAAAATTGGAGTAATTCAGTCACGAGTTTTCGGTACAAACTATTATTGTGCACGAAAGGTGAGAAGATTCTACCAGTTACGCCATGTGCAGATTGTCTGGAAAACTGCAAAGGACAAATTATAACAGCAATTTGGAGACAGAGTTTTGATGAACGATCCAAGACGCCATCTGCAAGCTATGCTGGAATTCGTCGATGGTGAGAAAACATAGGAACTGGGTGGAGGTGCAACGGCCGCGCGTCTGAGATGCTGTATGCAAATGTTCGAGTCCCTGTCGACTCCCATGATGTTGCAATGATTGAAGTGTTCTGACTTGTAGTTTGAGACCATGTGAAACCAACCATAAGACAGTAAAGACAAGGAAATGAGTTGAGCTCGAAGACGATTATGAAACTGAAACTATATTAAATTTCAGATGGTTTTCATATGTGTTGAACAATAAATGTTTTGTTTAATAAAGGCCTTAAATTGTATTGGTGCTGTTACAGCTGCGATTTGAAATCTGGAAAGATGAATAAATTGAGCGAAAGCAATAATTACATATTTCTATGGATAGAAATTTGGACTATATATGTAAGTGATTTTGACAAGGTTCAAATTATTAAGATGGTATACAAGTACGTTATTAAGGTGAGTTGAGTTTTAAGTCGGTTCAACAGTTGGAAACCATTTTTCTAAGTGAAAAAAAAATTTGTTTGCTCAAGGGTCCGCAGTATTTCATGTCGGGGTCTGATGAGTGTTTATTTTCTCTTATGTTTAAAATACGATATAACTGTATCCATGCCTTCTTTTGATACATGAATATACACATAGTATATTAAGTATAAAAGCTCCATCAAATCATGGTGTATAATTATCAAAATTGATTGATTGCAAGAGGGGTCCGGAATAAACATGCCATTAACATATAACTACGAATCCTTGCTATAAGTATTTTGATACGCCCAGGGACTCTGTACAAAAAAACTTGGACGGAAAGGCAGTTGTTTGTACGCATGACCAAATTTTTGGGCTGGCCTATGGACTATACATCTGTAACTGGAGATGTTGATGTCATTGTGAAGAGGGGCATCATGTGTGTGAAGTCAATGCTAAATAGATATGGTTAGCCTCTGAATCAATGCCTGACTGGGCTTATCAACATCTTGATGTATTAAACAATCCAAGTATGCATGTGATTTCTTGCTTCTTTGCATCAGTCCTGTCAGTCCGATCAGATGTTTGCAATCAGGGACCCGTCTTAGCTGGATTGTTTCACTTTCCAAAAGCTTTATCGATGTCTTGACTCCTCTGCTAACTTATTCTCAATTCTGTTTAGGTTTGTCTAATGTTGAGGTGTACATTTTACTTCCATGTAGTCCTCCACATCCGTGTTTCCTGTTTGCGATTTGAGATATACTGGCTCAAGCCACTCGTGTCTCCTTTACTGCTCAAGAGCTGTGTTCACCTGTCCATTTCTCTCATTTCTTCTCAAAGGATCGCTATAAAGTTGATAAGTAATTCAAATATACCATGCCTCTATCCAGTTGATAATCAGTATTTGCTCCAGAACTCTCTCAACTTCCGCTAGCTGTGTAATCTCTTTCTTCTTCCTCATACGAGTGCTGTCATCAGGCTGAAATCTGCACTGCAGTTCAGGGATGGAACGGCGATACAAATTTATACAGAACCGGTAACTTCTTGCAGCCTAAAGGATTTAAAACTTTGGTGTAAACAGCACCGATCGGGGCTCAATCAGGACGAAGTCACAAGCACCCCGGACTATGCAACCAGCTTTCCAGTTGTTCTTGGTAGTAGTTCTGGTAGTACAACTCCTATTCTGTGATGAGCGTCGAAATAATAATGTCTTAATTCGTGATCATCACGTTCAAAGGGGGACATTTCCTCTGGTGACCTCTCTCATTAGTCAAACAAGTGAGGAGCGGGTTTTGGCCACTCGATATCTCGTTGGTTCCCGAAAATTGTTGGAATGAATAAATAGGTTATGCCGCAGAAAGAATGACTTCCCTGGTTGCTGAGGAAGTTTACCACACACGGAACCTGTCGAGATTGAGCTTACGGTGCTGCTGCTATCTTGGACAGCACGTTTTCACTTGAGCAATAAGCAGATTTGAAGAGTGGAAATATGGTTGGAACCGTAAATTTTGTATTTCAGACAAATTATCGTGTAGTTCCCCCAGAACCATTGAAAAGAAATTTTTACACGGCATTCACAATTGCACAGCACATTTCATTTGGCAACGTGACATGTAGTTGCACGTCATTCTCAAACCGTATTGATAACAGCTAGGGCGGGGCCTGGTAAATACGAGGAGAGCAGAGTGAGAGGGGGTAGTAATGGGATATAGTGGCCGTGGACGTTTGCTTGCTGTGGTGTTGATTAAGCCTGTTATTCAGGTTAACTAAGGACCAGGATGCCGAAACTGAGGCATACTGAATAGTGGATGAGCTGGTGTTGAAGATGGTATGTGGAAGGGGCAATTCTTATCTGCAGCTTACAAATGAAATCTCAGGAAAGCTCCAAGAGGGATCGGTTACTCAAACAGTCAGGCACAGTGAGTCTGGCAAGGAATGAACGAATTGAAACTGGAATGCGGGCTCTGCACTCTGCCAACCATGCAGAGGGCAGCCCAGGAACCATGATACACAGATCAAAGAGCCAGGCAACACGTGGATCGATTATTCCACAGATGACATGAACTCTGCTTGCCGAATGTATCCAATTCGCATGTTGAAAAACTTCCAAAGGGGTAACTATAATGACATAGGTATTCTGTCGCCCTGGTATTTTAGAGCATGGCTTCCCAGAGATTAGAGCACAATGGAGGCCATTTTAGCACCGACTTTAAAAATTTTCTGAGGACGGAGTTTACCTAAAGTACTTAAGCCATTACCGCAATCAAACGCTTCATAGAACCCATGAACATAAGAACACCTTACACAAAAAACTCTCTGGTGTGACCAACATGGTCCTCATTTGAGGACGAGCGGCATCGACAGCCCGTGATACATGCGGACCTAATCAAGAAAATGATCACTGATCAGAGGTGCAAATGTAGACCGAATGTGATGCAAACCGGGAGGCATCGACGGGCAAGCACAGAAGATTAACCTTGACTGCGGGCTGGCCCGATGGGGCCCTGCAACTGGCCAACGAATTCGATTCCTTGAGAGGCTGGGCGATCACACTTGGAAGCCAGGTTGGTCCAACACGTCTGACCAGATTAATGAAGTGTAAGCAAACAGGCACTGAGAGGAATCGCGCCATCGACGCTCCTACAGACCCAAGAAACGGCAGAGCAAGATGTTGCAGAACATTCGGGGAATACCAATGGCTCCCATGCATGTCAAGGGGAACTAGGTGCTGAAGAGGAACCAATATCCATACCCATGCACGCATCACAACATTCCCAACTCATTTGGTCGACGTACAGACGGCCTTACGGCTAGACCAGTGTTTTTCAAGGTGGCGTGGAATATTTTGGTGGGGCATGAGGTGCAGAATTAATGAACAATAATAGATGCTTTCATAGCTTTGCAACTTCAAATTTTTCAAAAGTTGAAGCATGGTGACTGAAATGACCTCATAGCTCAATAAAAAGCTCTACACCGCTGCCTGGTAGAATACGCGGTAAGGCGTGCCTTGATCCAATTCAACCGGGTAAGGTAATTCATTTTTATAAGGGGATTCCTTATTGAGTATGTAGGTAGTGTCTCCATCAGGGGGCGTGACATTTTTTTGAAAATAAAGTGGGGGGGGACAAAAGGTTTGGAACATGGGCTAGAATTTGACGACTGTGGGTCTTGCTAATTATAATATTGGGTGGAGAGCAATTCGAACTGCATGCAATTCACGATAATATGATTTTGTTTTTTTGTTCTTCTTTTTCGTTCTCATTTTTTTCAACCACTGGATGTTTATGAATGTTGTTGTTGAAATTATATAAAGTAGTGCAACAAAAATAATAAAAAATAAATGTTCAAACCGCTAGCAAAACAACATAGCCACACAGTCGTTTTCACTCGGGTGTGTTGTGCATAGTGCGTGGCCGTACGTGCAACAATAAAAAAATAAACGCGAGCAGAAACAACCATAACAGGCGTTCTCGCTTAGCGTGCCCATAAGTGCATGCCGTGCGTACAACCTCCCAAAAAAAGTTCAAAACCAGAGCCAGAAACACACACATGTTTAGGTGCCCGAATCTGGATTCCCAAAAAATATCGGACCGACCTTCAATTTAGTTTCAAATATTCATAACATTTTCTCAGTTTGATGGGCAGATTAGACTGCTCATCCTAGCAGCATTTTTATGCGGTTAAACATAAGGTCTTTCTCCTTAAGAGCAAGGCACATTTCTCTTTGATTAATGTTCTGGGTCACTCCTCGTAAACGACGACTGGATGGGGATTGTGTTATCTATAAAATGAAGTGAAAATGAGAAAAATTATTAGAGATAATTCATCACTATCGGAATGGTGCGTGCGACGGAATGTTACATGCATTCAAGATTATCGTTGATTGAAGTAAATGTTGGATCTTACCAGAGTTAATAAAAGATTTTACCTACTGTTTTGTTGCATGAATTGCTTGCCATTGACTATTCACAGGAAGAAGGACCGATGCCATCGTCCCGGCACGGACGTGGCTACCGTCGGCCGGCCGTGCACGGTCTATGCAGTTAAGTCTCACTGTCAGTGCGCATATCGCAGTTAGATTATTGCAATTAGTTTTTATGGCCAATTATTCAATTACGGCAACGATTTTGCCTTTTCGCAAGTTCGCAAGGAAAAACACAAAAGAGAAGAGAAAGAGAGAAGAAAAAAACAACTTTCAAACAACCACATCAGTCGTTCCTTCGTCTGGAAACGACGACTGGATTGGGCATTGTGTTTATTATAAATGCGCATAAGAAATCGAGAAATGAATAGAAACACTAGTCAGATAATCCCGGAAGTCCGTATTGTAACTGTATGGGGCGGGCTGAGGTTTCTTCCATCGGCACGTCGAGCAAGTGTATTGTATGGTTGGTAATAATGGCCGCAGCAAGTGTTTGTCATTGGTTGGAAATAAATGGCCATAACTTGGGAAGCATTGTTCCCATTAAATAAAACTGAAAAGGACATCTCAGTCCCAGCATATTCTTGAAGTTTATTAGACGGACAAGTGTATTGCGAAACAGCTACACACACACAGAACACAGACAACAGACCCAACTGCCTGGAATTAAGATAGACGGCGTGCCGTACTGCGTGCAAAAAAAATAAAAATTCAAACGGTTCCAGAACCAACACATACAGGCCGTCTTTGCTCTCACGCCGTATGGGTGGCGTACGTGCAAAAAAAAAAGACTTTGACGGCGTGCAGAAACACAACAAGGTGCTCTTCGCCTCCGTGAAACCACACTTCCAACACAGAGTTAATTAAAACAAGTCTTACCTTCTGTCTTGCTTGCAGTGAATTCGCTGCTAATGCAACCGGACGGCCCGTGAGTCATCGTCGGCCGGCTCGCCGGCTACCAGCAACGTGTAATTATTGGTTTGGTAAATAAATGGCAAATGGGAAGCATTTGTCCGCCAATTAACGCTTGAACAAGGCACAATCACAGGGCCCCACAATATACTGGCAATTTCAATAGATAGACCAGGGTTGTCAGAAAAGCAGAGCCACACCAGCGGACAGAACAGGACACACACAGACAGACAGGAGCAGCAGACACCAAGACCAGAGACATGAGACGAGAACAGGAACAGTAGACAAGACAGGCACACAGAGACAGAGCAGACACACAGAGACAGAGCGAGACAACAGACAAGAGCACGACAGAGACCACGACAGAGCACAAGACAGAGCCACACGACTTGCGGGATTAATAGATAGATTATTATTATTTTTATTTTTTTTTCCTTGGAGAAAGGGATCATATACTAGGGGGAGCTGGTAACAATGCCGTATAAAGAGGTCTGGCGAACTGGCTAGGCGGCACCATATTTGCCCCAGGCGTGATGCTGGTATGCGGGAGATACGGCGGCGCACATATGAACGGGCATTTCTTCTTACACAAAAGTATGGGAGTGTTCGACATCAAATTTGAGCTTTGTCGAAATAAAGTCGTCTCCAAGATGGGTTTCCGGATGCTGATAAACCCACCAAAAGATAATAGGTGCATAAACCGCAAGTGATACTGAGACGGACATTTTTCTTGCTGACAGAGATTTTGCTATATGGAAACTGTGTAAGACGGAACCAAGAGGTCTAGAAACTCGCGCAAAATTGACATTTAGAAGCAAATGGTTCGAGACTCCTCAGGGATTAAGAAAACATGACCAAATTACAGAGTAGATTTATAAACGCCAAACGAAAACGGTAGACGGTAGATGCCAGGATGGTAGCGCTATAAACGCTAAGAAAGCGTTATAGCGTACCGTCCAGAAGGGGTTAAAAGTCAAATCTTCGGTTCTCATATGAATTAACCCTTAGAGGAGGAGGCTATAACCCAGCGGTTATGGCCTCCTCGAGGGATTAATACGAACAACTGACCAAGCTCAGTTTCTACTAATTTTAACACGACCTTCATGGGCTCTGCATCCGAGTGACGGCATACCAACTTTGCTGGTGCACGAGTCAAATTGCGCTTTGGAATGAGTACGACACGTGAAAAAACTTCGTCAGTAGCGTCGTTTTCAGATCGTGGAGTCGGGAATATAACGAGAAGGCGACAGACGAGGCAAGTTCAACCAGTATGCATTCACGGTCCTGCACCATCCTGACTGCTTCTCTCCTCGACAGCTTTGAAGCCGTAATTTCAATGAGTCAAAAGGTTCTTTGCACTCCTTCAGTCTTGTTATGCATGCATGCGAAGATTCGCGTCTCCGCGGCTTCAGGAAGTGTGAATGTGTCCAGGATTTGGAGCGGAGGAAGATACCAGTAGAAGCCGGTCTGCTTTGGGATTGCTGAGAGATAGAGGGCCACTCGCAATAATAGCGAATGTTTTCGTCACATTTGTCTGGTGTCGCGGTTCTCTTCGAGTGGTCAAGAATCCGATAAAAAGACCAATCAGCCTCGAGATAATTACGACGGGGACATTAAAATTGCGCCACGTTAGCTCAGAGCGCGGAATTCCAGCGCATTGGGACGGATTCTGGATCGGACACACCAAACAGGTTCTCGAGGCAATCCTGCGTGAGTCTAGATGGAGCACAAATGGTGTCTGGCGTCTCTCCTGAATGGAGGACAGACAGAGGGATACAGACCGGATTGCAAGGTTCCAGATTGCACATATGATCTCCGATACACAGCGTTCTTCAAGGGCCGATCGCCTCTCGTAGCAACGTATCGATTTACGACGCGGTGCGGGGTGATGTGGACTAGTCGACCATGTCAATATAAGTTCCAAAAACCAGGCAGTCTAGATCGCGTGTAAAACTTCGTTTTCCCACCAGGTGGCCAGCCTGCGATAATGAAAAAAATCTTTTCAACTTCAATGTGTGAAATGGGCGGTGTTTCGACCATTCCCAGCGGAGATTAGGCGCAGTTTCAGATGTCATTGAATGATGTCCCAGTTACTGATTGCCCAGGCTGACGATATTGAAGGCGATACCTGAGACGATATCAGCACAATTGAAATTCATTCCATGACCAGACCGCCTGAATCTTGATAGGTGGCGGTACGTGAAATGAAGTGTAGGTGTGCGTCCGATGGGTGGGAATTTCATTAACTTCACGTGTTCAAATAAGTCGAAGTATTTGAACATTGCATATTGGCACTCTCATGTCAATGTCGCGTTGAGGGAGCCAATGAAATGAGCCGCTGTAGATTTATCAGTGCTCTAGGCTCTGTACTGAATTGCCGTAATGATAGGATTGTGCTCATTGGAGGTGAGCCGCCAGGATATGAAGGGAGAAGTTCAGCGCCACATGTCTGGAAAGTTACATTCCGCGCAACACTGGGATGATCGTTTGACTGCATCATTCCAATTGTCATTTCATCACGTTAGGCAGCACTCACGTCCGGTTTCTTCATAAGAACTTCAGCTGGAGGAAGTCGAACACTATAAAGAATACCAGGTTCCATCGATAAATCAACTTCCGTCGTAAGACGAGTGATGGCAGCCGGCTGTGTGCGACAAAGGATGTAGTGTACTGCACAATGCAAAGCGAGTTTGCAGAGCCCTTTTATAGGTTTCGGTGCACTGTTAACTGTGTGAGAGACGAGAGTTGTTGACTATGAGGTTAAAACTTCTGGAATTTCGCCTTTAAGTGAGACCATGGGCTTGTTTGCGTTGTCCCTTGCTCATGTAAGCCACTTTAGAGAGACATTCGCCTGCTGGACTGGTCGTATCGAGCTGGTGTTTAGCCGGCGTAACAGGCATCGGAGGAAGGTAACGAGTTGAACATCTTGTTTCGTGTCATTCAAAACCATTTTGTTTGCGAGTTGAATGGGAGAGCCTTTCCTCGGTGTCGCCGTCATGGGGTGTTCCTTGCTCCTTCGAAGCAAATATGCGGGAGACGTCGGGACGGCATTGTGCTTGAGTGGTCTTGAACCATCAACCCTCCTGTTTTCATATTGACTGTCGTCGAAATTCTTCTGAAAAAACAAAAAAAACGGAAAATTGAAGTACGTGTTGACACTCAGTTCGAAGTCAAAGAAAGTTTCCAAATACGATTTGCAGTCGAGAACCCTGGGACGGGAAATTCCTGAGATTCCCGGTCAAAAT
>CM068956.1:62880376-62903568 GCA_035128595.1 Eptatretus atami
CCAGCCCGATCAACGAGCGAGCCAATGCGGCCCGCACTCTGTACATCCCCGGCTCGATCGCAGCTTCACTGGCCGTAGAGCCGAGAGATGTTCACATCCGTGAGAATCCGCTGCTGCCAGCGAGGCTGAAGGTACATCCATAGTGATAAATCATGCATGTTTCGTGAGAGGCGTACGTGTCGCTTCGAGCACATCATATACAGTGTACGGGGTTCGGCCGTTACGCACGTGTCAGTGTTCGCTTCGCCCATTTCTGCTAGCGTGTGGCACGGGGCGAAACGCGATATGTATCAGATATTTGGTTGAAGAACAAGCCGCTTTCTAACCTCGCAACCCCATTCCACCAACGTGGCACGGAGTCCGTTATCGCCTCCGTACCGCATTTCGTGCAGCGTGGGCGTCGTGCCGGTTGTGTTCCTGTGTTGTGAAAAACCATTCGGCAGCCTCTTTAAGAGTTATTCATTCGATGCCTTTTATGCAACCGGCAATTCTCCCCAGCTCATTGAAGCTCGAGTCGATACTCGCACTGCTAAGTGCACTGTATGACTCGCTGCACACTTCGGGTAAGACTCGCTTGGAACAGGCTTGTGCGTCGTTTCCTCACAGCGGCGCCACACGCACTGGACTCCATGAGGGCCACACAGCACAGGCGCACGCTGGCTAGATTTACCTCAGGAATAATTCAGACAGAAAGAAGAGTAGAACGAAATGAAAAAAAATGATGTAAGCAAAACCAGCCCATGAGATCATCGCAACACACTCCCTTGTTGTCCGCCCTAGACAAAAGGAAAGGACTATCTACCATGCATAATAATGGAATACACTGTCTTGAGAACCTATCTTGGATGCATGCGGTTCCAGAACCGGAACAAGTAGTTTACTTTAAAAATTACAGCTTACCCACTTATCTAAGGAGTTTAAGGTGCAACTCACTGGTCAACCACAGGCAAACCATGAAGACCACAGGAAGCTTTGCGTTGCATAAAAAGGCATGCGATGAATACCTCTATAGAGGCGCACGAATGGTGTTCTTCACAACACAGGAAACACAAACAGGAATGAATACCAGTTGTCCCGTGACGACAAAATGAAAGGGAACCATCTACACGTATATTAAGGAATAACTGTCTTCGGACACTGTCTGTTGGATGCATGCGGTTCGAGAACCGCAAACCGACCCGCCCTCCCCCTTTTGCTAGACTCGACCGAGTCGTAACGTCATGTGGATGCGGGTGCTAGGTTCCCTTATACATTTTACCTATGGATCCCTGAGTCGCGACTTCAAATACATGTCCCAAATTGTAAATAACCTAGGGCGTTGGCGTAATAAACTAACAGACTGCATACGGACAACTTATCTACAGTTCCGGAAATTGGACACTAAACAGACAACAGGTAGTTAGAACTATATACATTCTAATATTTACATACCCATGGCCCAGGACCTGGTGACTTGAGGAGAGAACACAACAAAGGCAGATTCGATGATGATGCAGCAGAGGCAATCAATGATCAGGCCCTTTCAGGCCCTCAATGGTCCTTTGTTTGTTGTATTTTTTTTCTCTTTTCTTTTCCTGGCTGCTGGAGGCCAACTACCCTCACACGGCAGGCCACACGCCATCTCACAGTCAGTTTTGAACTGGCCTTTATACAAAGATGTTCCCGCCTGCACAAATGCAGTCCCCGGTTAATGTGGCTGCCTGCAGGCGTCCTTGCGCAACACTTTCACACCAGAATGGTCCTGGCAACATGGTAAAGGTTGAGTGATGGTGGCAAGGCAAATAAAGATTAGGGAAAATGCAGACAGTAAGTGCGACAGTACAACAAAGGTTGGCACAGGAAGCTGGCGCCGCGGTGTCGTCTCGTGAAGGTTGTGGTGTGTGGGCTTTGGCCGTCTTGAAGACGGGCTCGTCCTGCCCTACGGTCTCCCCCAACCTATGCCTGGCCTGTCTTGTCCATACCACCCCATTAGTTGTAAACAAAAAAAGGACTAAATTTATACATTTTTTATTTTTTTTAATTTAATTATGTGTGTTCCTAACCCCCTTATTGTCTTTGTTCAGACTACCTGTCCTATCTATTCCAATCCCAAGTCCCTTTTGAGAGGATTAAGGAAAGACAAGTGGAACTTCTGTCTCGAGGCCAATGCTAGCCTCAGAATAGCTCCCACAGGTTTCAGCATTTCCAAGGCGAGTCCAGCGGCCTACGAACAAGCAAATGGATGGATGGTGTGAAGGGTGTACACTTTCCTATCTATCCTTACCATTGTATTAAACTTTAATCCTATCCCGGGGCTTTTCAACAACCTGTCCTCTTTAAACTATTGTGTTCTAGAACCACAGATTCCCGTCGCCTGTTGTTGGTGTTCGTTATTAATTGGGCTGGCCACAAATTTTCTCCGTGCTCTCGCACAATTTCGTGGCTGGGCGCGTGGCTCCACTGGCAGGTCTACCCACTGCCGAGCTCAATCTTCGGCTCCCCGGTCTCTGAGGCTGTCTCCGAGCCTTTGAACGTGGGAATGCCCTTCCTGGCATTTTCCCTTTGATGGCCCACAGTGGCATTTTGGCGTCCCGGGTCCTTTCCCTGGTACCCGCTGCCCTTCAACTAACCGGTCCTTGGACCCTGGCCACTCATGGTTGGACTACTTCGGCCGGATGCTCCACTCAGTGCGCATATTCACAGCTACGCTCCAACCGGTCAATAGTCCTCCTGCACCCTGCAGAAAGGTTTTCTGCTTCGTTCAACACCAACAACCAAATGACATCTTTTGGTTAATTAACTAACCCACTATTATTCACTAACCTGGTTCTCTGGGTGGGATTCACTCCTCCCCCAACATTCATCGCACCATGCATCCACATTCACTCCATTCCACTCGGGCCGCTGACCCGCATGTCACTCATCAATGTTTCTTCTTTCTTTTTTTTTCACCCACACGACGATCTCTAACGTACGTCCCTTAACTTAACCCGTGTCCCGTCTTCCCTTATTCAAATGCACTTTCATTAACTCACGCCCATCGCTACATCTAACGTCCCACTACACATCCATGTCTTCTTGTTTCCAATCCATTTCTAAATTCTAACTAATTTCCCCTAACTCGTTTACCGGCGCCCCATGGAGACTGCTTCATGCCCCCATGAGCCGTCTATCTAAGCTAAACTCCCTACTAATGCTCTTGCCCCGAGCGAGGAATGTTCGCTACATCCTGGTCGGGCTCGCTTACTCGTGGCCAATCCTGGCAAGCCTTGCACCTCCAGGGTGGTGGTCGACAGCAACGCTCGTCCCTTCATTTGGCCGATACATGAGGGCGTAACATCGTCTGTGAATCGCATAAAATTCTCGGCTTTCCGGGCTATCCCCCGTGTGAACGCACCGTGCGTTACACACCTGCCCTTCGCTGCTGCGAGATCCCGCTGATGTCACTCGCACACGGACTGCTCGCCGAGCTCGCCTCCACACACGGGCCGGCAGTGACGTCTGCGGGAACGGTCTCCGCGCGTTCCCGCGAACACCACTCGCGGCACGCAGCACGTCGGGCCCCCTACACGTGCTACACGGGAAGTACTCTTTCGACATTCAATCATCCCTCAGTTCGCTGCTTCCATTTTAGCCGTCCGTGCCTCTGGTATTGTAAGCAGTGCGGAGCGTTTCAACGGCCGCCCCCGCGAACATGTACCGTACAAGTAGCTCCGTGCTTTGGCGGTTTGCAAATCACGGACCGATCTCCGCACGCAGAGTCCGCGCGGCCGCAGGTTTCCGAAATAACTCGTCCGCGTCAGAAGGCCGCCACTCCCGTCCATTACACATACCTATGACTCCGCAGGGTCGTCCGTGCCGCTCTCTCTCCCGCTGCACTCACCATGTCAGGTCATTTGCACTCCACTCACGTTCTGACACATACTCCGCCCACAACAACCTGGGCGGCTTGGTTAGCCAAGAGATCACGGGGCTTCTATCCCCCCAAAAGCTAGGCATGTGCTTTTCGCACCATGCAATGGCTCCCCTCGCCAACCTTCCGGACTGCACCTACGTCACGTCTGCCCTCAGGAGCATATCGTCTCCCGTTTGGTTCTGCGGGAGGTTAATCTGACAACTCTGCAATTGGTCTAAAACATTCCACAAGCTCAATCTCAATGTCCCTTACACATCTACTTGTGTTGACTCCTCCTTTAATTTATGAAACTGAATCCTTTACCCTTCTCATGTCTCCCAGATCTCTGTCAACTCTTTAATCCTCCTTTCGACCCCGATTCCTGCCCTCGTCTCCACCTGTCCGAGTTCACATGTTCTCTCTAGTATGCGTCGTTTTGCTCATACGTCAACCTTAACCGTCGTCATCGCGGTCTGAAAACTTCCACACTCCCCTCACTCGTCATTCTCCCCAGTACAGTCTGATGCATTTGCAAGATTCCGGTGCCATGTTTTCATTCACCCTTTACCTCTGCCACCCAACCTTCATTCCTCCTTGACCCGCTTCAGTGTTTGAAAAAATTCTTCCCATTGTTTTTCATATCATCCTACTGTTGGTTCTAGCCCAGTTCCATGTGCTCCATCATTCGTCTCATATCTCCATATCTGGTCTGTGTCCAATGGCTTTGGTGGAGCCGATCTGGCTCTGATCGGGTGTGAATTCCGATAGGATCGCTCGGTCCCCCGTAAAGGGAAGCTTTGAGCAGGGGCTGCCCAAGCATTGTCGCTGTCTCATTGCCCACCAATGTTCTTGGTATGCGCAGGGAATGATCTCCCCAAAACTTTTGTCCTGAAGCCATGGACTCCTCTAACATTGTAATCTCAAAACTAACCTGAACCAGCTCGTCTTGTTCGCATCGTCCATACGATAATTAATAAATGTGAATCCTCTCTTAATTTTTGGGGAGGAGGGGGGGGGTGCTAAGCACACGCCCTGGCTCGAATCCCGTTCCAGATACCAAATTGTTGCGGGTTCGAATCCGGTTAAAATAATTAGGTCCGTACCACTCGTGCACACAAACTGTTGCGGGTTTCGGAATCCCGCAAATTTTTGGGGTCCATCCCACTCCTGACACCTAACTGTTGTGGGCCGGGGTCGGGTGAGAAGACCAACAGGTGGGGAAGCTATCTCGGTTCTCATCAGACTCCCGGAATTGTAGGCCGATCCGTCCACGGATAATTCCGTACGCGGCGGTCGTTTAAACGACGTGGCGCCAATAACTCAACCCGTGACCAAAGGGTCCTCTCGTCGTAGGTTAATTCGGGTTACCTAATTAATTACGTGGTTTAATTTACCGCGGAACACACCCTCGTAGCCTGTCCGAACAGATCACTCTACGGAACTGGATCACTTTACCGGACGGATGCAGCCGAGCGACACTGCAAGGACGTACGGCTAAAGGAATGGATCGTTGCGAATAAAGTCGTGGCTAAGCTAGGATTCGACCATGCTGGATCAATGAAAGAAACCACAAAAAACGAGCAGGGAACATTCTAAATGATTATTTACAATGGGCGAGGAAGGTTGGACAATCAGGATTTATTAGGGTTGAAACAGGAACAACCGCTTCTACTCCGCACATTCTATACCGCAAACAGGTGTGGAGTCTCTTTATCGCCCTCGTACTGCGTCGTGCAGCGTGGCGTCGTGCTGGCTGTGTTTCCTTGTTTTTTTTTTGTGAAAAACACATTGTGCACTCTTAAAGGCATTCATTCGTAATGCCTTTTTAATGCAACGGGCATCGTTCCCAACATCGGAAGCTCGAGTTGAAATCCGCACTCTAAGTGACTTATGACTCGCTGCACACATTGGGTTGGGCTCGCCTGGGAACGAGGGCTTTCGCGCTGCAGTTTCTCATAGCGGCGCGCACGCGCTGGCCCTCATGAGCGGCCACCCACAGGAGGCGCAGTGGCTGAATAACCTCAGAAATATCAGACCAAAAAAAGAGTAGGGACGAAATGAAGAAGAAAATGATTTAAAAGCACCCCCCCCCCCCCCCCCCCCCTAACTAGCTATTAGATCATTGCAACGCACTCCCTGGTTGTCCACGCCTAGATCAAAAGAAAGGGACTATCTACACGTATAATTAATGGAAAACTTCTTGCGGACACTGTTGTTGATGCATGCCGGTTCGAGAACGCCAGCAATACATATATATACATATATACTATACTATATATTGTTGCCGAATTCGCGACACGCCGCGTGCGATCGGCCACGCGACCCGAACCGGACCGCCTCGCCACCGACGACAATTCAGTCGTGACCCTCCCGGCTAACGCCGGGATCAGTCACGGGTGGGCCTTTTCGACCCACCACAATACGTGCCAATCGCCACCCGGTGATAGGTTGTCTCGCCAAACCTCGACCTCAGTACCAGCGGATGAACCCGCGATCCGTACTCGCCGCAGTCGCTCCGACACGAGCCGCTTGAGCGGCCGTTCGTACTATCGGATACCGAGCGGTGTATGTCGACCTCCAGGTCACATATACCGGCGTATCCAACCACTACGAACCCTTTTACGTGAGCAAGATGGAGGGTCAATGAAGAAAAGACGAGCCGAAACGGGAAAACAGTTTCACACAATGCACATTTATCCGCGACACGCGAGCACACATATAGCACACTAAAAGCAAACAGCATGTTATTTTTACAGCACATCTAGGAATGCCATATATCACATGAACAAAGAATGCCATATAAAGGAGTTAAAACCGACTACACGACACACGGACATTATAAGTTACTACCTTACAATAACACGGCGCACAACCGGCTTCACACCGAACAAGAAAAGACCCCTCCAAGGCAAGGGAGTCAGAACTGGCCGTGGCCTAATGCCGTGAAAAATGGATGAGCGCCAGGTCCACGAGACGAGGGGTCCTACCACCGCCCTCGTGCAGCCGCCAGAATGCTGCGCAAACGGCGGTTTCGTGGGCACCTCTGTGTTACAAGTGGGAACGGGCGCCCCCTTGTCGCACCTCTCGCGCGGGGGAAAGGGGAATTGTTGATGCTCTGGGAGGATATGGCTGGCTTGCTCACTCAACGCGACCTCGTCGTCCGACCGCCCAGGTCCTCTCGCCGATCGCCTCCGCAGCGTTCGCTCCGCAGCCGCTGCCCACACCTCTGCTTCGAGCTTCCGTCCCGACTCCGCCCACGACACTCTCGCCGTCTCCTCGAGCTCCGTCTCCAACGACCCAGCCCAACTGACTTTGCCCACCGATCTCATGCCCGATCCGTCTCAACGACCCAGCCAACTGACTTTACTCACCGGATCTGCTCGAGCCCGTCTCAACGACCCAGCCCAACTGACTTCGACTCACTGGCGCTCGCCTTTATCGCTTGGGAACCCACCAATATGCAAATTCTCGGATGCAAACGACCTTCAGGGCGGAGCCGACGCTCGCCGAAAATTGGAAACGGAAGAAAAAGGGGGGCGTGTATCATTCTATCCTCAAATTGCATATGCCGATTTCTCGAGGCGCGTCCTGGATCGGCGGGGCAAGCCGCCCGCGTCCTGATGGGTGGACAGATGTGGCGGTACTATCCTGATCCGAATTCTTCCTCAGAAAACCGCCATCTAGCACTCGCGTCTCGCGGTCTCGCTGAAGACAGCTCGCACGCTCGCGCCACAGTGGTGCGGGGAATGCGCCGTAGGAGAAGTGGTGGCAGGGTTTCGCGTGTTCGATGGCCATGGTGCTGTTGAATGGCGGTGATGTGAGGTTTGCCAGCGAGGGTGAAGGTAGTTTTGGCTGCTGGTTGTTGTTGTTGTTGGCTTCAAAACAAAGGTAGAACGAAAAACGCCTAACTCAAAGGATCACAGCCGAAGAATCAACATTAATCCTCATACACATGGGTTTTGGGCTAACACACAGTATTAAGAAATAATCTCACCTACGGGACCTTTATGTGTTGCGAATTTCCAGCCCGTAACACTACCCCGTCCCCTTTTTACAGACTCGTCCCGAGTCGCAAATTATCGTGGCCATGTGTATTCTCCCTAGTACGTTTTAACCTACGATCCCCTGAGTGCGACATTCATGTCTCGTGTCCCCAAATAATAACCCTGAGGGCTGAGTAACTAACTAAAAAAACTCACACGGACGACTTAAATAAATTGCCGGGCGCATACACTACATCGCGGGGCGCACTATATTTACAATACAACTTAACACTTAACCTTAATTACAGCTACACCATGCCCAGGTCAATGGACTCGCAGGAAAAAGGAGAGTCAAAGGAAAACCGGTGCACGGGCCGCCACGAGGCCGTTTGCAGCGCGCAAAACAGGACAGTTCCTGCAGCTTGCAACTGTTGCGTTGCGGGATCCTGGCGCGCATTGAAAGACAGGGGTGCCAAGCAAAATTGAACGGGGCTGGGAACAGGGCATGGGCATGAACATGGCAAGGTAAAGGCAACATAGCCTGCCAGAAAAGGCCGTTGCAGCAAACACACCGCAGACGAAACTGGCCGACACAGGCCTTGCAGTAAAACAGCCGTCCGGACGATCGACCGGCACGGCCTTGCAGCACAGCAGCTGCAGACATCCGCGAGCACAGAGCCTTGTAGAAACAGGCAGCGATGAAGGTGGCCGGCACAGGCCTGCAGCAAAAACAACACTGCGATGAACTTGGCCGCCTTCCGTGCAGTGCAGGTTGGTGGAGGGTGCCGGTGGTGTGGCCACAACAGAAGGCGGGCTCGGACCTGCCTACTGTTCCTCCCACCTATTGCCTTGCCTTGTCACTGTACATACCCACTCCTTAATTTGTCAAAAACCCAATTGTAGCCCACAACTAATTTTTTTTTTGTTGTTTTTATTTTCACTTCCCTACTTCCCCACACAAATCGTCCCTAACCCCTTTATCGTCCTTGTTCGGCTAACTATCTCGTCTCTAGCCTAACTCCACACCCTAGTCCCTTCCCGGGAGGAATAAGAGAGCTAGCGTCCTGTGCCGAGGCCAACCAAGCCTCAAGATTGCCTCCCCAGACTCAGCGATCTCTACCCAAAGTGGGTCACGCGCCCACAACGAGAGCGAAGGGATGGTGTGGGAGGGGTACACTCCTAATCTAAACCTACCTAACTGTTAAACTAACCCGGCTGTTCAAACAAGCGCCTCCGCTTACACTATTGTTTAAAAACCAGATTCCTCGCCTGTGTTGGTGTCCACACAAATTTCCGGCTGCCCTCGGAATTTTCCCTTCGTGCCTGCCCGTTCATGCTGGGGACGTGGCTCCCTTGCAGGCACGACCCCTGCGAATCCACAATGGCACCCGGCACTTACACTGCTCCGAGCCTACAGCCTCCTAACACCGGGGAGTGCCCCATGGCAACTCCCCTGACACGCACACGTGGCGGCTGCGCCCCGGCCCCTTCCGAGTCACCGTGCCACGACACTGCCCGCCGGCTAACGGCGCTCGCGCCCCGCACCAAGCGGGCGCACCTGCCCACTACCTAACCCGGCCCCCATGGCCTTGGCCTACAAGGCGAGCTAGGCCCGTGCCCGGGTACCACTCAGCGTAGCTCACTTTCGCAGCCACGCTCAGCCCGTCAACAGCGGCTCCTGCACCCCTCCAAACAGGTTTTCGAGCTACACTCCCACCACAGCAAAACGACTCCATTTGTCAATTTAACTACCCCGCTAATCACATTTACACTGACCCCGGGGTCCCTTGGGCGGGAGTCACTCCTCCCCCCAATGACTCACGCACCATTGCATCCCACATTCCGCTCCACTCACACAGACCGCGGGCCTCACTCACTCACCATGTACTCTCCTCCAACTTTCGCAACACAGCACATGCGCTGAATCCTGGCCACCTTCAACTACTCCCTAACTAACCGTGTCCACTCATCCTTAAACTACAGCACGTTCCTTTAAACACACGTAGCTAAGCTACGTCCCCTCTACACATCACGTCTGTCCTGTCTCCCAATCCCAAAATTATCCCAACTAAACTGAACTAACATCTCTCTACCTCACCATTCACGGGCTCATGAGACTTACCCTGCCCCATGGACGCCGGCCTAGCTAACACTAACCCTTCCCCTGACTAGTGCCATCCTGTGCCAGGAAGGGGTCTTTCACCCTTACCTGGGAATCCTGGTTTCACCCGAAGCGAGGCTTGCTTGCGTTAATTTGTTATTGCAAATACGCGAGACCAGCGCGCAACTCACAGCTCGCGCCACTTCTTGCACTTCACCCATGACGTCATGCAGCTGCACGCGCCACCTCGTCCTCTTGGACGTACACTCCGGCAGGGATTCACCCCCTGCCGAAAATTCCAACCACGGCAGCATGACTCACCACTGGCACGCCCCAAAAGCAACCTCGCACTCCAGCGCTGCCCCGGCGACACATGTGCTCTGCCCGGTGGAGCTAACACACGCTCGCGTGGAGAACCCTCTTCCAAAATCCGTATCCTGCCTAAACTTTGTCCGTCGCGGATCGGCAAATCACCGTGGCGTTTCCGGACGGGCCTTCATCTCCGCAGCGAGCACGTGGGGTCTCGTGCGCTGCACATCACGGACCCGGCTCGCTGCTTGGTGAACCCGGCACGTCCCAAATAGCTACAGCGCTACCCCGGCTTTTGCTCCCTGTTGCGTCGTCTCCGTTCCCCACGGCACACCTGCGCTGTCACGACGCACAGACTCACTCCATCACACTCACATTCAACCGGGAGACGCGGCTGCATGCTCACGCAGTGCCCACCGACTCTCCCTCACATACGAACTTACGCACCGGTCTTCCCTCACACTGCCGCATTCTACACACCGGCTTCGCACACCGTGCCGTTTCTGGGCAACACCCGCTCCACCCACCGCGGTCTTTCACACGCACCCGTTGGCTCCCTCCACACACGGTGCCTCATCCACCTGCGCGTGCCCTTCACACATGGCACCTGGGGAGCACGCACCTCGCGCAACACATGCCACCACACACTCACACACGGGGTCGCCCACGCTGGGGTCTCATCCACAACGGGGGCGCACTCACCTTGCACCACACACACCGGGACACACCACACTGGGATTCGTGTCCCCACAAGGTTCCCGGGCTTATACCCCCAAAGCTACAACGTGCACCTATCCACAGCACTCGTCCCTTCAACTCCGCTGCACACACCACCGTTGTCGTGAGTCGCCTCAAGGGGGCCATACTCCCTCCCTCGTTCCTGGAGGCAGCCATCCAGTGCTCAACCGGGTCCCTACCCGTCCGCGAGCTCCCCCCATTATCCTCCACTACACTCTGTGGCTGTGTTTCTGTCCTTTAACCCCGTATTATCATGCAGTCTCTCCTGCTATTTCCTCTTTCTTCCGCATTCTACATTGTTAGTTTCTAGTTCTTTCTGAGTTTTCCATCTCTCTGGCTTCATTTCATTTTCTTCAGTTCATTAATTTCAAACTCGATGAGTTTTTTGTTTTCTCTCCCACTCTTCCTCATCGCTTCTTCACTTTCCAATCTCATCGTTTCTTTCACTTGGCCATTTCTTCTGTGCTTCATTCGCTGTTCTCTATACCCTTCTTGCTTCCTCTCCTGTCCTCCTTCCTCCCAGTTCATGTTGCTTCATTTGTTAATCTCTTCTTGTGTTTCAGTTCTGCTCTCTCATTGCCTCTCCTGCTTCCTCTCCTGTCTTTCCTCTCTAGTTTCGTGTTTTCTTATTTGGTTCATTTCCTTTTGTGTTCATTCGCTGTTCTTTGTCTACCTCTCGCCTCCAGCTTGCCTTTTCTTTCAATGTCAACCTCGGCTTCATTGTTCCTTTTGTTTTTCTATCCATTGTTCTCTCGTTCTTCCCTCCAACTCGTTGCTGTCTTCAATCTCCTATTTCTCCTTCGCTTCATTCGTTTCCTTCAACTTCTCCTCGTATTCACCTATTTTTTTCCTTTTTGCTTCAGTTCCAATTTCATACTCTTTCAGTTTTTTATTCCACTGTCTTTCTTGTTCCTCGTCTGCAATCTCATTATTTCTTTAACTGACTGATTCGTTCTCCTGTCGTAATCCTTGTTCTTTCAGGCCTTTCTTGTTCCTCATTCTCAATCTCGTGGTTTCCCTTCCATTTGATCGTTCTTCTCTCTGTCTCATCGTTCTTCATCATTACTCTTCTTGCATTCCTCATTCCCCAATCGGCCTTGCTCCAAGCTGTTCGATCTGTACAGCGTGGGTTCCTTAACGTTCATTCTCCGTTCTCGCTTCTTCCTCTCTTCAACATCCTCAACTCGTTTCGTAATCCGTCTCTTCGTTCTGGTGTTCTGGAAACTCAGTTTTCTTCTCCAATTCTTTTCTCATCTCCGCACACTCGACCTGCTTTGCTTCAATGTTCTCTCAGTCTTGCCCTTTGTTGTCTATCAGTCTTCCCAGTTCTCTGTCTCAGTTTACCTCCCGTCCCAGCTCATCAACTCTCTTCGTCATGTCTTGAAGCTTTTTCAAACGCACATTATTTTATTTCCTTCGTGCACGACTTTTTCCGTCACCCCAATTATTTTTCTCTCCGTTACAAGTCACTTTTCCGTCACCTCCCACTTCTCGCCCACACGTTCCCGAATTATTTTTTCCACCCGCTCACCGCGGCCTGACAACGTTGCACCCCCTCCCAGCTCGTTCGCTCCCACACTGGCGTCGCCATACGCCTTCGCTGTTGTTGCTTCATGCCCGCCTGCAGGCTCCGGCCCATTTCCTGCGTTCACCCCGATTTCTTTTATTTCTTCTTCATTTCGTTTTTTGTTGTTCCATTTAGTGCGTTTTCCATCCATTTTTTCGTCAATTGTTATTCATTCCTTCATTTTGTTTGTGGTTTGTTTCCATCTGCTTGTTCCTCTTTTATTTCGTTTTCATTTCGTTTGTGTTTGTTTTCATTGTTTCTCATTCGAGTGCATCCCCTTGCATTTTGCGCAGCATGCAATAGCTGGGCCATGTCGGGTGCACTCGGCTGAGCCGATTCGGCCAGGATCTGGGGTTTTGGTGGAAGAGGGGAGGGGAGGTTATACACCGCGGCGCGCGCCCATTTCGGCCCTGGTTCAGTTGGGGGGAAACTGTTCCTCACCCAATGTCCGCTCTCGGCGTCGACATCCTGGCCATGGATCTACGATCACTACACATATACATTCTATTACCCCCCGGTCCCGCTCGCCTTGAACGCCATCTTATCCAACGAAGCGGTTAATTTAATCGTCGTAATTTAGAGGGAATCGGGACGCCCTCTCCCCCTGGACCGTCCCTATGAATTTAGCGTGAGGACGGAGGGATTAGAATCAACTCCTGTACACCAGTGTGCGAATTCGGGGGGGCCCCCCGCCGGGACGTGGCGATCGGGCCACGCGACCCGAACGGCCGACCGCTCGCCACCGACGGACAATTCAGTCGTGACCCTCCCGCTAACGCCGGATCCATCCGGGGCCTTTCGACCTCACCACCAATCGTGCCCAGCGGCCACCGCGTAGGATAGGTGTTCGCCAAACTCGACCTACCTAAGTACCAGCGGATGGTAACCGGGCTACTTAACCTCCGCAGGTCGACTCCGGACACGAGCCTTGGGCGGGCCGTTCGTACTATCGGGATAACCGAGCGGTGCTTATCGTCGACCTCGACGGTTCAGATTATTACGCGGGCGTATCCAACACACTACGAACCTTTTAGTGAAGCAAGATGAGAGGTCAATGAAGAAAAGCGAAGCGAAACGGGAAAACAGTTCAAGCAATGCACATTTATTCCGACACGCGGAGCACACAATAGCACACGTAAAGCAACAGCATGTATTTACAGCCAAATTAGCGACCATGCAACATTATACATAGACAAAAGAAATTCACATATAAAAGGAGTTAAAACGACTACACCGACACACGGACGCACTTATAAGTTATACCTTACAGACACGGCGCCACAACACGCATTCACACCGGCAAAAAAAGAACACCCCTCACAGCAAGGGAGTCAGACTGGGGCCCGTGGGCCTAATGCGCGTGGAACCTGGAATGAGCGCCAGGTCCACGCAGACCGAGGGTCCTACCCCGCCCTCTGTGGCGAGCCGCAGAATGTCGCTGCCGGCGGTTTCCGTGGGCACCTGCTGTGTAAGTGGAAGGGGCCCTTGTCGCACTCTCTAGCCGGGGAAAGGGGGAATTGTTTGATGCTCTGGGAGGGGAGTAATGGCTGGCTTGCTCGACTCACGCACCTCGCGTCCCGAGCCTTCCAGCGTCCTCCTCAGCGGACGCCTCCGCGCCGTTCGCCTCCGCAGCCGTCCTGCCCCACCTCTGCTTCGAGCTCCGTCTCCCGACTCGCCCCACCGACACTCGCCATCTCCTGAGCGTCCGTCTCAACGACCGCCCAACTGACTGTGCTCCACGATTCTCCCGAGCTCCCGTCTCCAACGACCCAGCCCAACTGACTTTCCACCATCTGCTCGAGCTCGTCTCCAACGACCGCCCAACTGACTCCTGACTCACTGCGCTCCCTTTTAATTCGGCTTCGGAAGCCCCATATGCAAATTCTCGGATCCAACGACTCAGGGGGAGCCGCTCGCCGATTGGACGGAGAAAAAGCGGGCGTGTATCATTCTGACTCAATTTGCATTATGCCATTTTTCGTCAGGCGCGTCCTGGAGGGGGCCAGCGCGCCCAGCGCTTCCGATTGGGTGATCAGATGGGGGGTATCATTCCTGGATCGAATTCTCCTCGAGAAAACCGCCCATCTGCACTCCGCGGTCTCCCGTGTCTCGCTTGAAGACAGCTCGACGCTCGGCGCCCAAGGTGCGGCGGAAGCGCGTAGGAGAAGGTGGTGGAGTGTTTCGGCGGTGTTCATGGGCCATGGTTGTTTGGAATGGCGGTGATGTAGGTTTGCGGCAGCGAGTGGTGAAGTAGGTTTGGCTCTGGCGTTGTTTTGTTGTTGGCTAAAAACAAAGGTAGAAACAGAAAACGCCCTAACTCAAAGGATCACAGCCGAATGAATCAGCATTAAATTCCTCTATACAATGGGTTTGGTAACTACCACATGTACTAGAGAATATATTTCACCTACGGGACCTTATGGTGTTTGCGAATTCAGAGCCGTAACAATATATATATATATATATATATATATATATATATATATTACCTATATTATATAATATCTATAAATTTGGCACCCCCTTTTTTGTTCACCATCAGATTTTTGTTACTGCATGAAATGAAACAGCTTTGACATATATAGTAAGATATTTTGTCTTTCCTTAAGAGGCCCCATCAAAATTCGTTTTGATGATTATGGTAGTTAATATCTTATTATATTATATATTTATTATATAATATTTCGCACGCCCCTTTTTTTGGTTCCAACCACAGATTTTTGTTACTGCATGAAATGAAACAAGCTTTACATATATAGTAATGATATTATTTTTCCTTAAGAGCCCTCAAAATTCGTTTGATGATTAATGAGTTAAACAGTTCATGTTTCTCCATATGCCAAAATGAGGAAATTATTGCACAAAAAAGAATAAAAATGTTTCCCAATTTTTTAAGAGACCACTAGATGAGTTTCGTAAAACTTTTGTAGAGATGTTTATATATCACTATACGCCATAGTAAATGCTCATATTATTGAGCTTTCAATAAGCCTATCAATCATAACATATAATAACTCACTTGAGTATCATATCTCTATTTCAATGCGTAATATGCAAGCGTACTTCATGATGACCGATAAATCCGGTCTCGATGTCCGTCCGTCCGTATATTGTTCACAAATCAAACGATGTGAATGCATTTTAAGGCTTTCACAGAGCTTTGGGAGATACCTACACCCCGCACGGGCTGTTTTTATTATTCCTACTGCCTCATTAGAACATAATCGTGGATGATGCGCAGATCCCAGGAGAACAACTATAGCTGTAACAGAACAATTCATATATCGATGATAAAATAGGATATTTAATTATATTAATAAATTGTTTATTAAAATATCTTCAAATTTTGTGAGTTTAGTTGTTGAGATATTGGTTCGGGGCTCCGCATAGTGGCATAACGGCTTTAAGTCGTACTTCTGTTTTACTACCGTAGAAAAACACGAACCATCCGATCGACATGCTGTTTAACAGTTTCAGAATAAGCTAAAATTTACAAGAATGATATTGACACAAAACTGATCGGCCTTTGGATCATTTAATATAGGGTGCCCGTAATTTTAATGCGCCCTCTATGATCCTCCGAACTCACGAATGGTACCGTGTTGTAGTCACTAAACTACGTGGTAATGTCTCGAATGGAGCTACTGCGGACAGTCGAAGGGAAAACCTGATGATAATTCACAATGTAACAGAAGATTTGTTTGAGTGAATTTTTGGTTGTTTGTCTTTTATTAGGGTCGTAAGAATGAAAAAAATGCATTATCTTTCTGTTGTAATCGTTTTAAGGGAAATGACATATATTTTTTGAAAAAATTACAAAAAATTGTATATTTAATAGAAAATTGCCAGAAAAATGTCTTGAACATAAATGAAATATACAACACAGCGTTGAAACATACAGGGATATGCTAATCAGTAAAGTAAAATATAGCATACTACATATTCATAAGACTGTTTATTGAAACAACACAGATTTCTCCTCTTTCTTTGGTGAAGAGCTGGTTCTCGGACCAAACCCCAGACGTAGCGCCCCATCATACGCTCATTTACTGGCCCTGTACGCTTCTCAAATTCATCCATCTTGGTGAAGCGCTCCACCATGCCTTCGGAGTAGTCTCCCATATTGGATTAAAAAATCAAATGGGGAATAGCATCGTGTGCATTTCAGGGACATTCTGCAACCATCTCCTGTAGGACTTGAGAAGATGTCGACCAGTTCGTCGGTAGTTTCTTCTGTTATTACCCCAAGAACCCTGAACAAACCGCAAGCAGCGTGAAAGGCACGTTTCTTCCCGTGCCAGAAAACTTTCCGGAGAACTCCGGTCCTCATTAGCTTTTTATTTTGCGCCCAACGAACACCTACCTTATATTTTGCCTCCGACAACTTCGGAATACCGCTCCCAAATGCTGAAGGAGGGCGACTCATGCATCTAGTGCCTTCACAAATTGCTTTATGAGCCCCAGCTTGATGGGAGGGTGCATCAGATCTTCTCCTGCTCAACAGCGCGTTGCACTTCACGTTCTTCTCGCCAATGCAAAGCCCGTTCTTGATGCAGTCCTTCGTTCATTAATGTCCGTGTAGCTCGGCTATCCCAGTAGCAAGGAAACAGGAGTTTTGTAAGCGCCTTGCAACTGTCAAAAAGCCAATCATCTTAAAGTCTCCAATCACTTCCCAATCATGCTCTTCGTACTTACCAGCGCAGCAAGTGCTTCACATTCTCATAAGCCTTTCTTTAAGCTGACAGAGTGCGATAGGATGCTGGGTATTGTTACATTGTGCAACAGCACGCCTAGCTCTAGTTGAGCTTCCAGAACAGTCGCCAGTTGCTGCGGATCATAAACGGGAATTCAATTCTCAAACAAGCCCGTGATGTGTGACAATAACACACTTTCTCATCAGTTGTGAAATACTGAGAGAAGAGTCATGAGTTGTCTCTGTTTGTTAACGCCGAACAGTTCTCGTCAACAACTTCCACTGTTCAACCTGGATTCAGTAATTTCTGCTTTGATTTGTGAGCCTAGGTCCCTGATAAGATCATAGCCCGCTTGGTTAGGGAAATCGGAATAGCCTGGTATAATCTGCAACAAAGACATCGCGTGGCATCTTCTTTTCACTGGCTGAACTTGTGCAAGCATCTTTCGTGATCACCGGGAGGGTTGGGAACGGAATCTCCTCACATGCATCACCGGACGAAGAGATGATGCAGATCGGGTAGTCGAACACACCGTCTTCTTCTGCGGTGACACGTCACTAACCCCATACAAAAGTAGCATTGTTTGAGTGTCTGTTGGTTCCCGCCAGATTCTGGCATGCCAAACTTTCAGTGTCGTTTCTCCCTTGTACCACGACTCCAGAGTGGACCGACAGCTTCCGCAAACCAACGTGTGCGGCCCAACTCTGTCCTGTCCCTAATTGACTCCCAAAGTAGCGCTTGTAAACCGAACAGAGAGGTTCCTCAACGCTGGTGTACTGCTGATACTGACAATCAGAAAGACCTCCGCAGACATAGCAGAAGTTATCAGGATCATGCTTGCAGAACCTCGAGCAGAAGCCATCATAGACATATTGTAAATAAAAGAACACAAATATAATACAGACGAGTTGAGGAGAGAAAAAAAAGTAACATATATCAAATGACTACTTGAATGAATCATATAAATCATACTGAATAACCTACTTGAAAAAAATCATATTTTTTTCAGAATTAATTTCAAAATATTTTCTAAAATCACAAAACGATCAACAGTACTGCTAGTGTTTTTATTTCTGATTAGCAATATCCTGCATGTTCAACGCTGTTGTGATAGTTCAATTAATGCTTCAAAATAACATTTTTCTGCATTTTTATGTTAAATATACAATTTTGTTATTTTTCAAAAAATCCTGTCATTTCTTATAACGATTACGGACATAAAATATATGCTTCCTTCTCATTCCTTATGACCTAATAAAAGATAAACAACCAAAAAATTCACTCAAACAAACTTTTTTTTTTTTGTTACATTTTAATCAATGATAAAATGATATAAATATATTGTTTAAAAATACATTCATGCTATCTGTCTTTACATAGTTTGCCAGTGACGCCCGTCGAAGACAGGCCTTTACTAGTATATAATAATACATATATATATATTATATATACTATATATTATATATATATTTCTTTCATTCTTCTTTCGGTGCTCCGTTAGGGTCGCCCAGCGATCATCCGTATGGATCCGATAAGTATTTGCACATGTTTTACGGCCGGATGCCTTTCCTGACCGCAAACCTGGTGCCTCTTACGACCACAGGGATATGGTACACCTAATTTAACCGGGGTATACACCGGCCCAGTATACTCGTACTCATTATATATACAGTATATATATACAATATATGTATAATATAAATATATACATAATATACAGTATATATATACATACATTACATATATTAACAATACATATACATATAGTATAGTATACATTATATATATATATTACATATATATACATATAATATAAAATATATATATTTAATATATATACAATAATATCTTCATATAATTATAATATATATATATATATTCATATTATATATTATAAAAATACATATATATCCATATATATTTTACATACTACATACATATATTGCATATACATATAATATCTAATATATATAGTATACAACATGTATATAGATACATAATATAATATATACTTATATAACAAAAATTTACATACGAGTATATATTATTTATTTATATACATATATATACATATATACATTAATATTTACATATCTATATTTTAATATATTTAGACGGTTTGGAGACAAAGTGAAGAGGCGAGATTGAGAGATGGACATGTGCCAGAGAGGAAGCGGAGTATTCGGAGAAGAGTAGTTGACGATGGAGCCGCCAGGCAGGAGGAGAAAGAGGAAGGCCAACAGAAAGAGGTTCATGGATGCGGTGGAGGCGACCAGCGGTGTTGGAGTGTCAATGGAAGATGTGGAGGGATAGAGCGAAATGGAGACGCGTTGAATCGCTTGGCGACCAACGGGAAGTAGCGAAAGAAGAAGAAGAAGATATTTACATATACACTAATATATTGTGCGAATTCGCGCCGCCGGCTGCGAACGGCCACGTGACTCGAATCGCGGCACGTCAGCCCCACCGGACGGACAATTCTGTCGTGACCTCTCGACTAACGCCGGAGCTAGTCACGGGTGGGCTTTCGACCTCACCACGATCGTGCCAATTGCCCCACCCCGTGATAGGGTTGTTCGCCAACTGACTACCTAAGTACCCACGCGGATGGTAAACCGGGCGATCACACTCGCGCAGGTCGACTCCGGACACGCGGCCCTTGGGCGGCCCGTTCGTACTATCGGGCATAACCGAGCGGTGTTATCGTCGACCTCGACGGTTCAGATTAATGTACCGGGATCTTGCACCCGCTACAAACCTTTAACGTGAAGCAGGATGGAGGTCAATAAGGAAAAGAGCAGCGAAACGGGAACAATCACATAATGCACATTTATTTCATACGACACACGAGAGCACCACATATACACATACAGTCAGAAATGCGCACATATAGCAAATTCAAGAAGGAACGACAAAAGCAACGGATGACGCGGCTACAACGAATACGCGAACCACTTGGCAACACTTAACAGTTCTACTTTACAGACGGCGCGACAAACATTACTCAAAAGCAAAAGAAAGGCCACCCTCAAAGACAGGGGCGACAGCTTGGGCCAATTGGCGCGGGACCTGAGGACGGCCAGGTTTCGCCGGAGACCGCGGTCCTACCCGCGTCCTCGTGACGAGCCGCAATGTCGGCGCGCGTGCCCCAACTTGTGCCCTTCGCGGGTTGTTGCACCGCTTGAGTGGGGTGGGAACGGGGGCCCCTTTGTGCACTCTCTCAGCGCGGGGGAAAAGGGGGGGATTGTTGATGCCTGGGGAGGAGAATGGCTGGCGCTTGGTCCCGCGACGAGCGATCCCACCGCGACCTCGTCGCCGACCGCCGTCTTCTCCTGCCTCCAACCCGAGCTCCTTGGCCTCTTCCCCCCAATTCTCCTCACCACTGCAGAACCAATCGATGCCTTCCCACCCGACTCGACTCCGTTCTCCAACCCGACTGATTCTTCTCCAACCCGACCTGATTCACTGCCACACTTCTGCCACTATTCGCCTTGCGCTCGTTCCTTATCAGGTTGGCAGGAGCAAACAGTATGCAAATTTCCGGATCAGATGAGCTCGGGGCGAGCACGCTCGCCCATTGGACGGCAGGTAAAGTGGGCGTGAACTCCCCTGATCCTAGATTTGCATATCTCGATTTCACACAGCATGCGCTGGAGGCGAGGCCAAGCCGCCCGCCGCTTCCTAATTAGACGGATCAGAAGTGGGCCGTGTAGCATTCCTGATCGCATTTTCTCTCGGAAAGGCTGCTATTTGCACTCGCCGGCTCGTGCGCGTATCGCTGAACGAGCCAGACAGCCCGACGCTCAGTGTTACAGGTGGTGCGGAATGGCCCGCAGAATGAGAGAGTGAGGGTAGCGGAGGGTTTTTGGTGTGCTTTGATGGTTATGCAGTGTGTTCAAAATAAGATAGACAGAAAAACGGCTATCCAAAGCGTCGCAGCCCGAATGAATCACATTAATGCCCTCTAAACAACGGGTTTGGGGGCTAACTATACATGTACTTAAAAGATACCTCACCTACGGACACATGACGTGGTTTGCGAATTTCCACAGCCCGTAACAATAGAGATATAATACATATTATATTCATTTTATATATATACATATATACTATACTATACCTATATATATATATATAATGATGCTACTTTTACAGCCTCAAAAGACGAAGATCCTTGTCCTGCTTAATTGATGATGTCATAAAAACGAATACTGACGTCATTTCTATGTACAGGGTTGCGATATTATATCTGTGCTCATGCGTGGCTTAGATTCCTGCAAACAAAATTCAAAACAGCTTGCCTAGTTTCGGAGATAATGGTATAGGCGATTATCTATTAGCGGCGATATTATGCGTCAACTTTTGTCTAGGAAGACATTTCCAAAATCAGAGAAGTGGTTACTGCCTGCGCTGACTGGGCTTCTCTGCATATACATGGCAGTTATTCCGAAAAATCCGAGTGAAAACTCTGGCTTCGCCGAAAACAACAATTAATGTCAAAGAAATAGATGACATCATAAAAGTTGATATGATGTCATAGTGAGTGTTGCATTATGTCAGGGGTTAATTATCTCTCGCTAAAGCCCCTGTCGATTCCCGCCCACAACAGAATTCAAAAACTCCTAGTTTCGGAGATAATTTTTAGGTGATTTCCATTAACGTATGATTATTTTGACGCTCATAATTTTTTTTCTTGAGGAATTTTAAAATCCGGGAGGTATGTTATGTCTGTGCATGGGTTATTTTTACATATAATGCCAAGTTACAGGAAGGTATTCGATGAACTGTAGCGGCTGTGAAAACAAAAAAGTCCACAAGAAGAAGATGAAGAACAACAACGTGAGTAAGACTTCGAGATCCTCCACGAGGATCTAAAAACAAACTACAGTAAGACCCTGACATTCGCGGGGGATACGCTCCTGAGAAATGCCACAAATGTCAAATCCGCGAATGTCATGGCATTGTTTCAATGTGAAAAAGGGGGACAGGTTCCCCGCGGTTCATGATTCATGAGGTAAAATTAAAAAAAATTATGAACACAAATGCACATCATTGCAGTTTCATTAAAAATGCTTACAGATAAAAAAAACAACAGGTACTGTTTCCAATTGTTATTTAAGATACGGCGTAATTTTGTTGTGATGATTATGATGATGAGTGAGAATCCAGTAAACTCCTCGGAAGATTATTCCTGCCCGTTCTCCTGCAATTTCAAAAGTGAATGCTGAGCTTTGCCTGTACATGCAGCTTTTCAAACACAGCGCAGGAAGCGGCCGCCGTAAATGGGAGACAGACAAACCCATGGACAGACACCATAGTTTGCAATGTACAGAGGATTTCTGCACTGCAGTCCTTTCTGGCATGTGGCATAACTGCACTGTGAATGGGGTACATGCCATTGCACACACTATTGCAGATGCAGGTGAGAGGCAGAGTGACATTGTTAGTTTCGAGGAGAAATAAAAACGAGGAGAAACTCGAGACAAAATCGAGAAGTATAACAAATGGGGTCCAGAAATTTGTTTGGCACGAGGCCCACAAAAGGCTGTTCCTGACAAGGGGAAGATTGCCATGGTTGACATACTCAGCAAAAATATCAATTTAGCCAAAATATTGATCCAAATTGATTAACTTTACGAATAAGTTATTACAATTTTTGTTTTTGACTTCCACATTTCAAGCAAGAAAGCTCGTAACTCCTCTTTCGAAGGATGACATGCTCTATGATGGAACCCCGATTGTCTATGCTACACCACGACAACTCGGTTGTTTAGTTTTGACTCAATCAAGAAGCTTAACAGCTCAGAAGTGAGCATCCTTCACCCAAACTGTGGCTCATCTTCTCATTTAATGCTCATCAGCATCACAGCCACACCCCCAGCCAAGGATGCTGCTTGCAGCATTGTGCTGCACAAGGAGGAGGAGG
>CM068956.1:62904568-62936425 GCA_035128595.1 Eptatretus atami
TGGGGTTGAATCAGCTTGTCATCCTTCTGAGGTCAGCGAATGGAGTACACAAGAACAGAGGCAGAATTAAATTATCCAATAGGACCATTTCATCGCCTACTCTCGCATCCACATGAATAACTTTATCTGGAGTAATTTTTATCTTGCCAAAACGAAGTTTTTCTGCGACGAGACTAATGTGGTCTAGTTAATTTAACAGTTGTAATAGGGGTTTCATATGTTATTTTTTTTTGTTTGTCTCTAATCACGTATAATCGTTCCGATTTTTCAAGTACAGTCTATGACTGCTTTGTTGTTTGTTTGTATGTTTTGGTACAACGATAACTCGAGAACGGGAAGGAAGGCTACCAATTTCAAATTACACACGTATTCAAGTTGGCTAGTGCCATTAGATTTCGGGGGTCAAATCGGTCAAAGCAAGGTACAGTGGGAGGTCAAACATTCGATTTTGAGGTTTGGTACAGAATCATCGGTAGAACATCTGGTTTGCGTCGCTCCACCTTCTCTAGAGACAGCTTTTATTAGACAAGGCAGAGTCAATTGACGATTTCGTAAGTACCAATCATGACGCTTGTTGTTGTTGTAGGTTGTTGTAGGCACGAAACTCGAGAGAAGACTACCAATGTCAAATACAACCACGATCAGAGGGTGATGGCTAGTGCTGATTAGATTTTGTCAAAATCGTCAAAGGTCAAGGTCACAGTGAGGTCAAACATTCGATTTATTGATGGTTTGGTACAGAATATCGTAGAACTTCGGTTGCGTCGCTACCGTTCTCTAGAGACAGCTTTTAATTAGAACAAGGTCAGAGTCAAGTTGACGATTCGTAAGTAAACCAGTCTATGACTGCTTTTACTTACGAAATCTAAAAGATTTCGTAAGTATATATGATGACGCCGCACGCGGTCGATGTTCTCCGTTTCTTTTGTTACTTACCGAAATCTAAGTTTTGAGTATAGAGACTTCCGTTCTGTTTGTTGTTGTATGTTTGTTTGTTTGTTCTGTTGTAGCACGATAACTCGAGAACGGAAGACAGCTACATGTCAAATTACACCACGTGAAGTCAGGAGGTGATAGGCAAGTGCTGAATTAGATTTTGTCGACAAATCGGTCAAAGATGCAAGGTCGACAGTGACGTCAACATATCGATTTTTGATGGTTTGGTACAGATAAACTCGAGAACGGAAGAAGCTACCAATGGTAAATTACCCACGTGTTCAAAGGAGGTGATGGCAAGTGCTGATTAGATTTTGGTCGGAAAATCGTCAACCAGTCAAGGTCACAGGAGGTCACATATTCGATTTTTGTGGTTCGGTAACAGATACTCGAGAAAACGGAAAAGGTACCAGTCAACTTACACCACGTGTTCAGGAGGGTGATGGCTCTGCCTGATTAGATTGCGTCAAAATCGGCAAAGTCCCAAAGGTCATCCGTGTGACGTTCAAAAATTCAAGTTTTTGATGGTTTGGTCAGAATCATGGAAGAAAACTTCTGGTTTTGCGTCGCTCCTTCCCAGAACAGCTTTTATTAGACAAAAGGTCGCAGCTCACGTTGAAGTTTCCTAAGTACCAGTCTAATATGACTGCTTGTTTTTGTTTTGTATGTTTGTTGTAGGGCAGGAGAACCGTCGAGAGAGGAAGAAGCGCCAGAAGAGAGAGCGGACTGTGATTCAGAAGGGGATGCTAGTGCTGATAGATTTGGTCAAATCGGTCATAGGCAAGGTCACGTGAGGTCAAACATAATCCGAACTTTAACCGTGGAGAAATGGAGTATTTTGCTCGCTCGACGGTTACGAGTTCGTTTAACTATTTAATTTGGTCTTCAGTTGCGATCGCTAGGACGCTTAAAACTCGGTTGGTCGAAATTCTGGTAAAAATCGGATGTTTGGACGACGTTAAGATTGTATAGAAAAATATTTCACTCGAAGCGTCAAGGGTCGTCCACGTATGATGCAATTGCGCTCGAGCAGAGACGTCAGGGTTGTCCACGACCAGTGCGCGAGCAGACGCGTCTTGATGACGTTAAGGCGTTTGCAGAGAAATGAGATTTGGTTGCTTCGCTCGACGTTAGAGTTCGTTTTAACTTCGATTTTATTTTGGTCTCGTTTTGCGATCGCTTAGGGACGTTAAACTCGGACGTTGTCGCAAATTCTGGTAAAAACGGAATGTTGGGAGACGTTTTAGAGATGGTGTAAGAAAATAGTTTCACTCGAAGCGTCAAGGCGTCGGGCGCAGGAGTGCATGCGCTACGAGCAGGGTGACGGGGCACGTCACGGTCGTCACAGATCACTTGCGCTCGATGCAGCACGTCACACGGTCGTCCCATGATCAATTGCGCTCGAGCCGACATGTCGTTGAGTGAGTTAAGTTTTGCATGGAGAAATGGAAGTATTTTGCTTTCGCCGCACGTTACGAGTGTTTAACTTTGATTTTAAAATTTGTCTCTTTTGCGATCCGCTAGGACGCTTAAAACTCGGATTGTTCGAAATTCTGGAAACAGGACGAATACTGATATATATAAATCTTCAGATTCTCTGATGTAATACACCTATTATCTGGCATATCCTGCTGTACTGAAATCACTTAAAAAAAAAAAATGGAATTTTTATAACATCTAGTTTTTGTCTGGACCGACTACATTATCTGCAAACCAACAGTGTTAAAATCGTAACCACATGATTTAGAATTCAGCTCCCTTGGGCTTCTGACTATTCATGCTTCTAATTAGACAGAGGTCAAGAGGTCAAGTTGATGATTCGTAAGTACCAGTCTATGACTGCTGTTTGTTACTGTACGAATCTTAGATTTCGTAAGTATATTATGACTCCGTCATCTGTTTGTGTTTTGTTTGTGGTTGGTTTGTTTGTTGTAGATCGATAACTCAGAACCGGAAGAGCTACCAATGTCAAATTACCACGTATTCAGGGAGGGTGTGCGTGCTGATTGATTGGTCAAATCGTCCAACAACCGTCAAGTCACGTGAGGTATCAACATTCGATTTTTGATGGGTGGTCAGAATCATCGTAGAAAACTTTCTGTTGCGTCGCTACCTTCTTCGTAAGACAGCTTTCATTAAGACAAGGTCAGAGTCAATTGACGATTTCGAGTACCGATCTCGTGACTGCTTGTTTTTGTTTGTAGCAAACGATAAGTCGAAAACGGCAAATAGGAAGAAGCTACATGTCAAATTAGCACCACATGATTCAGGAGGGTGATGGCTATGCTGATTAGATTTTTGGTCAAAATCGATCAACGGTCCAGTACGGTGAGAGGTAAAACATTCCGATTTTGATGGTTGGTACAGAATATCGTAGAAACTTTCTGGTTTGCGTGCACCTTCTCTAGAGACACGCTTTTTTAGACAAGGTCAAAAGGTCAAGTTGACGATTTCGTAATACCAGTCTATGACTGCTGTTTGTCTTGTTTGTCAGCAACAATAACGATGAGGTTTTTCTCTGCCCACGCATGTTGGATCAAGGCGAAACTTTCACCAAAGAAGTGACTACCATGGAGCTGTTAATGATAATTTTGACATCAATATCACATGGTGTGGCAGCCATGTGGAAAAAGGAAAAGTTGGACCTCTTTTAGGCTCTAAGTTTAACAGTGTCACAGCCATAACCCCCTTTGGTCACCTTCACACTAAAAGTTGGGAGCAATAGAGCCGGAAAGGGCGGGGAGAGTGGTTGCACAGTTACAATTCGAGCCTTGATGGAGATTTGCCCCGGGGTAATCCATAATGGCGTGGAAGATGCCTCTTGAGCCAACTGTTGTAGAGGAGGAGTGACAGAAGGTTGAGGATGAGGATGGTGACTTGCATGCATTTGCAATGCATCTGTAGATGTACAGACCTTGGCCACAGTAGTGCGGAAGGGATGAATGTCTTTCAGTGTCGTACATATCGGGTACGAGACTCAGGAAGATAGTGGGTTTGTCCTATGTTGGGGAAGGCCAACCCTCCCAAGGTTCCCAAATATTTTGCCGGTAGACTCTCACTTGCTCAATAAAGAACTCGGACACAAAAGTTTGTTTTGGGTTTTTTTTTAACCTGGAATTTTTTATCTGTGAAGTCTACAGAATGAAAGTATTTTGGAGTTTCAATCAAACTTTGCAAAAAAAGTCAGGCACAACCGTCGGCAAAACTGTTGGTCAAACCCGTGTCATTTCTTCAACCAACACAAAACTTCTCGCGAAATTTGCCCTCAAGATGCTTACAACACAGCCCCGAACAGGCTTCCAAATGCTGTGCCTGTTTTTCTATTGGCCCCTCTGTCAGATCCACTCAAAACTGGCTGTCACCACTCTGACAAGGACACTGTATATTGAAGATGGATATGTAGGAAATTACACACCCAGACAGGAATTGATCCCGTCCTCTGGTGAACCATGGAATGCTCTGCATCTGAGAATCGGGCAATCCACAGGCTGAGTACACAATTCTCCACATCGTAAAGATGCCACTCTTCCATCCGGCTGCTCTGGGACACACTGTCAACCAAGGAGCAGCGACAAGCCTGTCCATCGAGAGGGTCTTCCGCACCGGGTTGATTCCTGGTCTGGGTGCAGTAATTTTTCCCCATATACAGGTTGTAATCAACAAAGGGTTACCACTCATCAAAACTTTATGACCAAACATTGTGTAAGTAAACAAAAAATTAACTTCAGAAAATGAAACGAATCATGGAGAACTGACACTCATTGCGTTACAGCGCTTATAGTCGATGGTGTTCGATTGACACGCCCACGCACACAGACAAGAATCCCCACGGATTTTGCAAAGTTTTCAATGACGTTTCTGCAAGTTTGAATGGTCTACGATCTGCACATAGAACCTCAACTGCTCCTTTATGATCAGGTTTAGATCTTGGGTTTCCTGCAGAGCGTTATCCTACAAGCTCCCAGAGAAAATAATCCAGCGATTGAGGTCGGCACTCGTGTGGAGGACCATTCATTTCACCACCAAACGCATAACTGAGAACTCGTTGTCCCGACATTTTTTACAGAAGGCAATGTTTTTAATTGGCTGTATGGTAGCACCGACTTGCATAACCACTGTCCGCGGAGGGTTGCAAGTGCTCATAGATTGCTTCAAGTCTCTAAAATGCCGTTGACAATTGACCGGTATCATTCTTGATTATGGTAACCGTTCTCCGTTTTCTTTCAAACAATATGGCCCAAACACTCTCTGTGCTACAGCTACAAAAGCAGTGACTTTCCAACCCTTAAGCCAACTTTTCAACCTCATCTAAGCATTACTTCCCAGAAAATGTTGTGGAATTGACCGCACCATTGACTGAAAGGTGCTCATCACTAATACCAAACATGGTGAATCCAGTTTGGTGCCTCCATCTTCTGCTTGCAGCATCTCACACATAGCGACTACGTGCCTGCCTTATCCCCATCGGTCATTTAGCGGCTGTTGTGATAATGGTGAGGAAAGAAGTTTAAATCTTTTTCATTATTCTGATACTGTTGGGCAATGAGACCCAGTTTCACCGATCTTGTCGATGCGATTTTTCGGACTTTGCAGACTGGTCACAAACGTGTTCCATTTTCTCCTCACAACAGTACCCTTCTTGGGAGACCGGACCTCACTTTTAATGCTGAGAATCGTTCCAGTCATTTTATAAAACTTTGTTCACAAGTTTCCAAATGGCTGGCTTGCTTGGCTTGGTTTCTGGATGCACTCCATATTCATACAGAACCTCGTCTGGCGGAAAAATGTGATTTGAGCTCAAAAATACGACTTGACAATGTTTTACTCTTTGCTCCGTAGAAAAGTGTCATTTTTTCTGTCGAAACTTGTTACTGCTTGATGACTTCCCCAAAGATCATTGATCACACCTGCAAAGCAAAAAAAATTAAGGTCTGACAAAAAGTACAAAGGTCCTTTGAGCGGTTACCTCTATTGAACACCCTGTACATATTTAGTTGTTTGCCTGGTCATTTATAACTATATTGCTTGGTGACATTTTACACGCAACCTGGATAATTTATTTGCTGCTCTTGTGTAATCATGGCATCATAAGAGTTAACCACCCATACAAGTCAAAGGGTAATTAAAGGGGAGAAACTGCAACCAAATTAAACCATAAATCCAGAAAGACAAAGCAGAGTGAACAAAAAGGTATCGTATTTGAAAATCAACTTGAAACACGAGTATCCAAAAAATCTAAAACAAAGCCTTCTGGACCATTGGATCTCAATACAGGAGACGGATTCCCACATTCTGTCACTCTCCCATCAATGACCTATCTATTGTTCGTGAATACATTGGATATAACCCATTAGAATTACCCTTTAGAACCCATTATAATTACCTTTTAGAACCCTTTAGAATTACCCTTTGGAATAGAACCCTTTGGAATTACCCTTTAGAACCCTTTAGAATTAAACACAGTGGGTTAGAAAGGTTCTTCTTCTTAATTTTTGACGGATGGGTGTAAGGAAGGACATGCCCAAGTATTAATGTGGCTTCACCGCTGAAATATTCGTCAAAGGTGGTTGAGGGAGGCTTTCGTCCTGCAGTGGACTGAAATTGGATGGTTTAAGGTGTTTTATTTATTTGTGGATAAAAAATACAATCGGTGAAATATGACAAAAACATGATGTCACAACCAATCACATTTGTGATTGTTTCTTCATACAGGTAAAAGTAAAACTTGTAAAAAAGTTGGTTCCCTCACAAACAAAACAGTCCCTGAATGTGCCATCGGAGTGGAGAGGGCGGGGAGGGGGTATTAATAGCCAAAAAGGCTCTCCTAACCATTTTTTTTAAAGATTTCGAACCCTGCTACTCTCTGACGTTCTAGTTTATTTCCAGACTTCCTAAATATAAGTTTAAATATTATGCAGTACACAATTTTCAGAATCTTTTACAATAACAATGTATACAAGTTTTCACCTTCTAATGTGAGTGCATATGTCTGTGTGTTGCTCAAGTTAAGGCGCTGGCTAAAGATCCTTGGGTCTTTAGTTCAAGCCACTATCAGTCTGTGAATTAACACCAGGTGGGATGACTCAGCCTGTCAATTCTTCTGAGGTTGGCAAAATGAGTACCAGTGTACTGGGGTAATAACCATTTGCGGTAACCTGTGTTGGGGTGCTAACCTGTCCAGGACTGTACTCCTTGCCAATGAAACAGCCTTGGCAACCCTATGTGCTTTATGGTGTGAAAGCAATTGTATTGTTATATTAATGTGATGCGCAAACCCCAATTAAATATTTTATGTTGTTGATTTTCAAATGATCATCATGTGTTACTTCCCATTATTGAAAGTTATGTGTGAACTACCATTTGTTTATCGAAAAAGAATGATGTTTCCAGTTAAAATGTTTTCTTCTCTATTGCAGCAAGGGAGTGTCAAAGTTCTGACTTCCTGCATGTTTAGTAAAGAATCAACAATGAATGATTCATACTTAATACCTTGCTTAAGAAATGAATGACAGCGGTAAGCATGTTTAATCCCAGATTCATGTTAGAAAATAAATGTTGAAGACATAGTTTTCAAAGGTTCACAATTTTGCAAAGAGAAACAGGTGCTGAATGCAAACACAATATGATCAAAATATTGGGACAGTACAACTAAACTGGAAGTGAACAAAGCTGAAAGGCTTGGGCACAACACAGCGAATAAAAAATAAAAATCCACTGCTTTTTTTCAAACTTTTCAAAACATTTTCTTAAAACAGTCCACAGCACTCACTGATGAACCTCTGAAAGTTTGACGACAGCCATCTCTGAGAAAAATGGTGACACCCACACAGACAGACACCCAATTAAACAGTTCTCTTTAGGACAGACTCGCAAATACCACCTGTCTTTCGCTGATGGGAATACTGAGAGGGAGAAAAGAAGAGGTAGGGAGAGAGGGGAGGGGGTGGGAAAGATGAGAGGAGGGGTGGGAATTGAGAGGAGGGGTGGGGCAGGGAGGGAGGGAGAGTGAGGGGGGTGGGGAAGGGAAAGCAGTGATGGTGAGAGGAAGGGAGGGCAGACATGTGGTGGAGCATAAATTACAATTCATACTGTCTCATCAAAATGCTTCTGCATAAAATAACAGTGAAGATGGAAACAAAATAATGTCTGAAATCCATTTTCTACCAGTCATACTGTAAATACCGCCGGATGTGTCCGGAGACAAATACCCCGGACGTGTTGAGACACACGACTGTGAGATAAATACCGTCGCACACATCCGGAGACAAACCAATCAGGACACTTCCGGAGACAAATGCCCGCCAGACACTGCGAAGACAAATGGCTGCCGGACGTCCGAGTAAACGCCTGCCCGGAGTGTCCGGAGGTAACGCTGCCCGACGTGTCCGGAGTAAACGCCTGCCCGGACGTGTCCGGAGTAAACGCCTGCCCGGACGTGTCCGGAGTAAACGCCTGCCTCGGACGTGTCCGAGGTAAACGCCTGCCCGGACGTGTCCGAGAAAATGCCTGCCCGGACGTGTCCGGAGATAAACGCCTGCCCGGACGTCTCCGAGATAAACGCCTGCCGGACGTGTCCGGAGTAAACGCCTGCCCGGACGTGTCCGAGATAAACACCTGCCGGACGTGTCCGGAGATAAATGCCGCCAAGACGAATCGGGGACGAAGGCCCGGCCGGATGAGTCGGAGCGAGCGTCCACCTTACGCGTCCAGAGACGAGCACCTGCCTTATGCGTCCGAGACGAGCCTGCCCGGACACGTCCGGAGACGAGCGCCCACTCGGACGCGTCCGGAGACGAGCGCCCACCCGGACGTCGCGGAGACGAGCGCCCACCCGGACGCGTCCGGAGACGAGCGGCCTCCGGATGCGTCCGGAGACAAACGCCCGCCAAGACAAGTCCAGAGACGAGTGCCCGCCCTTGCGCGTCCGTAGACGAGCGCTCACCCGGACACGTACAGAGATGGAAACGCCTTATCAAGCGAGGTGGCCGAGGATCGCCTGATAAAGGATATAATTAAATAAGGCTGCTAATTACCTTCAAAAGGGGGGGGGGAATAGTCCAAACACCCAATTTTCACTTATGCACTCCTTGGAGATCCCATCGTATGCATGCAAAGTTTCAGCTGATAGTTTCATGGTTTTGGAGTTATGGAGAAAACACACACACTGACCACACACACACACACACACACCACTGACACACTGACCACTGACACACTGACACACTGACACACTGACACACACACACTCACACGCACACTGACATTTATTAGTATAGATTAGTGTGAGAGTTTAAACTATGAAAATTTACCCATGAAATATTTACCCGGATTGACTTTCACAGCAAATGATGAAAAAGTGAGTGATTTTTCAAGTAAAGAAATGATGAAGGTTTGTTTGATATGCCTAATGATGAAATGTTCACATTATTTTGATTTTAACAGCACCATACGAACACACGTGTGGTCTGCCAACATGTGACAAGAAAACTACAGATTGTTCATACAAAGATGGGATAGTCTCCTGTGACTGTAGTGATGGCTACATCCCCAGTACATACAGCAATGTGAACTGTATAGGTAACAACCGCACCACGATACCACTTTTCCCACAAACCACATCCTTATTTTCAATTCTAATGCAGTTCTAATTCCTTTTCTACACTCTTCCCTTTCAGTTTGTGAGCCGGGCCAAAAAGCAGTGAACAAAAAATGTGAACCGTATGTATTCATTCTTCATTCTTCGTTGTGGGTCCTCGTATTATTGTGCTCACGTATTTGTCTTTTGTGTTGCATTATGTTGGTAATGCAGATTACATGGCAGGGCTATTCTGTGTGTTTGTGTCAGTGAACATGTTTGTGAAGTATGGACTAACACACAAGGCAAATAGATAGACCCTGGTAGATAAAGAGGTGAAAACCATGCAGTATGTAAATATTAACGATTTGAACATGTCTGCAGGTGTCCATTTGGATACTCTGGGATAAACTGCAATGACGGTGAGTGTTCTTGATTTTCTTCACATTGGACTTTGTGGTGTGTTTAGTATTTGAGCGAAAGATCCTCCTCCTTCTTATACAGCACAATGCTGCAAGCAGCATCCTTGGCTGGGGGTGTGGCTGTGATGCTGATGAGCATTAGATGAGAAGATGAGCCACAGTTTGGGTGAAGGATGCTCACTTCTGAGCTGTTAAGCTTCTTGATCGAGTCAAAACTAAACAACCGAGTTTTCGTGGTGAAGCACAGACAATCAGGGTTCCATCATAGAGCATGTCATCCTTCGAAAGAGGAGTTGTGCCGTCTGTCTTGCTTGAAATGTAAAGTCAAAAACAGTGATTGTAATAACATCTTTGCAAAGGCAATTAATTTTGATCAATGTTTCGGTTAAATTGATATTTTCATTCAACCAGTAGACTGTGGTCATCTTCCCTTGCCAGGGCCAGATTAATCTTTTGTGAGCCTCCTGCCAAACAAATTTTTGGACCCTCATTTTTCTGTAGTTCTCCTCGTTTTTAGCTCACCTGGACTTTAGTCAGGTGAGCTGATGCGATCAAGCAGTGTCCATAGGTGAGTGAGTGAGGCAGTCTTCCTGTCCTACTTTTAAACTTCCTGTCCCAGTCGTACACCTGCTGCAGAGATAAACATGCATTCACCATATCGCATTTTCATTCTGCAATGGATTTCAGTGGGATTACACACCTCACTTCCCAAGAATGGATGACAAAAGTTGCTCCTCCTTGGTGCATACTTCTAAGGGAGCCGCCATCTTGGAACTGCTCTAATGACGTCATACGCTCAATGTTGCCAGATCTAAAACAGGCAAACATGACTCTTACCCAAAGATACAACATGTAATCTATAACAACACACATTACATTCTCGAATTTATATCGCCATTTTAAGGTTACTTATTGACTGCCCCTCATAATATATATTATATATATGTGTGTGTGTGTATATATTGTTGCGGACCTGGGGTCGGGGCCCGGGGCGAGGACCACGAAGGGTGAGCTACCTCGGGAGGTTCCCACAAGACTCTCCGGATCGCATGCCGTTGCACACGAATAACTTTGTGATGCAGCGGGTCGCTAATCGACCGTGAACGCCAATAACTCGACCATGTGACTGAGGGTCCTCAGTCTAATAAATACCGTTTACATAAAGGTCACATGATCTAATTACCGGGGAAATGCCCTCGGTATGCACTTGTTCAAACTGGATCACCTTACAGCTCAGATGCAGCGAGCACATGCCGGCAAGGAAACAGTGCAAGCCATAGGAAACAGTTGGGGATAACGTCCGGCTAAACGAGAGTGCAAGCCATGCTGGACCAACGATAGAAAACACGAAAACGAGCTGAAACGTTCTATACAAAATATTTATTTACATGAGAGTGAGGAAAAGTATGTGGCACACTGAATGGGTTTATTTTTATGTGCAGCAGAAGATAGCAAGCAGTTTGTGGGGTGCAGCAAAAGACAAGCAATTTGCAAAAGCAGAAACAGAGCAGAGTTATCCCGTATATCTTCTACAATCTTAATTTATGCTAGGACATGTGCCATCACACACACACACACGCACACGCACACGCACAAACCCGAGGAAAGATTAGGTAGCCAGAGAGAAAGAAAGCAGGTGAGGATAAATGACCTCTTAATACCTGGTGTGGTTGGCAGACCAACACAACCCAGAATGCTTAGGGAGAGGTAGGTGGGAGGAATACTGGTTGTGTCGAAGTGTGGGAGTGGAGGTGTGGTGTCGTGCCAGAGGAAAATGGGATGCGAGTCAGTAATGATGTTCTTTGTGTGTCCAAAGAAGACGGGATAGAGGGGTGGATAAAGAGAGGAGAATAGATGCGTAAGGAGAAGATCCCGAACCCAACTGTGTAAAGGTCTGTATGTATAGCGTGTACCTCCGTGGGACGCTCCGCCTGAGCATTCCCACGTCGTGATATGGCGCGCTATCTCCTGTTTAATTACTTTTGCCGGGGCTTGTGGCATCGTGCGCTCCACACTGGCCCGTCTGGCTGCATGGGGGTGGCGGAACATCAAAAGCACGGCAGGGAGTCTTGGCAGTCGCCCCGATCAAGCTCTCAAAGAAGAATAAGGTCGTTCTGGCAATCGACACCAATACCGAGACAGGGATCGAAGCGAAGAGGCGAGAGGCGAGTGAAGAGCGAGCGAAGTGGCGAGGCAAGAAACAGCGAATAGACTCTAACGGCTCCATGCTGCTCCTTTTAGAACCGCGGCGAAGGGTGAGGTGATGACCGGAAAGCGACGCGCTGTGGCCCGAATCCTGCTCCTCTATTGGGCCACAGTGCCACAGCCATGCCCTGCCAGGCTCTAGGACCGGAAACCGTCTAGATTGCCTACCCACTTCGGCACGTGTCAGTGCTCCTGACTTAGCATTAGGCATGTTAATGTATATATCATATATATATATATATATATATATATATATATATATATATATATATATATACACACACACACACAGATCACACATCTGCAAATATGACACATATCACACATATGTATATCTATATATATATATTATATATATATATATATATATATATATATATAATATAAATACATATAAACATAATATATACATATGTGTTTTATGTATATATATATATATACTGTATATATATGTATATATATGAATATATATGAATTATATATATATACATATATATATATATATATATGTAATAACATATATATATATATATATATATATATATATATCTGAATATATACTGTATATATGTAGATATGTATGTATATATATATATATATATATATACATATATATATATTCACATATATATGTATATATATATATATATATATATATATATATATACACATAGGTACTCGACCACGTGATGCAGGGACAAGCAACGAACGTTAGTCGCACCAACCGCATCTCGGGGAGTGCTGGATGGGCAGCGGGATCAATACGACCCTCGTCCAGTCGCTAGAACATGGCAGACTGGCGGCGAGGGAGGAGGTGGGGGGGGGGGGTCGGCGGAAGAGCAATCCGGGATTTCGGTACGGAGCTCTGGGCCGTGTTATGCCAGATGTACGAATTAAACCGCTTCCGGCCCAGGAGCTGGCAGGGCGTGGCTAGGACCGCTGTGCCCAATCGGGATACGCGATTCGAGTCACGGTGCGTCGCTTCAGGTCGTCACCCACCCTTCGCCCCGGGGCTTATAAAAGGCAGATTGCGAAGCTGTTCGCCTTCTTCTTCGCCTCTCTGCTCGCCCTCTTCTTTGCCTCTCTGCCTCGCCCTCTCTTCGCCTCTCTGCTCGCCTCGTTGTCTGCCCGTCGCTGGATCTTCACTCGTGGTTGTTGTGCGACATGTTCTTCTGGACTTAGTGCAGAGCGCATGTTGCCATGAGCCCCAGCAAAGTGACTAAGCAAGAGCTAACCGCGCCAAGTCTTGAGGTGGAACGCTCAAGCGGAGCATCCCACGGAGGTACACGCTACACTCAGACGTATGCATGACTAGGCGAGGGATCTTTTACCTCACACATCTTCTCTCCTCTCTCTTTCCACCCCTCGTCTTCCCCTTTGAATGCACAAAAGAGCATCCATTACTGATTTGCAATCACAGTTTCCTCTGGCACAACATCGCACCCCCACCCCATATTGCACTCCACCACACCTTCCACACCCACACCTTAGACAGCAGTATTCGCCCCCTATCTCCCCCAAAGTACACTGGGTTGTGTTTGCCCCCAGCTGCGCCAGTATTGCGAGCCTGTTTTACCCTATCTGCTCTCTTTTCTTTCTGGCTATCTAATTTCCTTGGGTTTGTGTGTGTGTATATGTGATGGCGCCTGTCGTAGCATGAGTTAAGATTGTAGAAGTGATAATGGATAAGTCTGCTCTGTCTGCTTTTGTAAGTTACTTGCCTTTTGTCACACCCAACAAATTCCTTGCTATCCCTGCTGTACATAATAATAAACCCAAATTAATGTGCCACATACCTTTCTCGCTTGATTGTAAATTCATGCTTTGTATGGAAATGTTCCCAGCTCGTTTTTGTCCTTTCCGTCATTGGTCCAGCAGGTTCATATCTTAGCTTAGCCGGGACGTTATCCCCCAACAATCTGTTTTTATAGCCTGTACGTCCTTGGGCATTACGCTCGGCTGCATCTCATCCGGTAAGGTAATGCGGTTTGAACAAGGCGTGCCAAGCGTGTCCCCCGGTAATTAGATCACGTGACCATTAGGTAAATGGTATTTATTAGACGGAGGACCCTAAGTCACGTGGTCGAGTTATTAGCATTCATGGTCGATTAGCGACCTGCCGTATCATGAAGTTATTCGTGTGCGATGGCCTGCGATTTCTGAGAGTCTGGTGGGAACCCGCGGTAGCTTCCCCTCCTTCGTTGTCTTCTTTCCAATGACCCCCGGTCCGCAAACTATATATATATATATATATATATATATATATATATATATATATATATATATATTATATATATTATATATGTGTGTTGTTCTTCTTTCGGCTGCTCCCGTAGGGGTCGCCACAGCGGATCATCCGTTATGATCCGCATACTGATTTGGCACAGGTTTTACGCCGGATGCCCTTCCTGACGCAACCCGAGTCGCCTTTACGACACAGGGATAAGATTGGGTTTCGCCATTCCGGGCTGCCTACACCCTCTCATAGCACGGCCCAGCGCAGAGCATCCGTCCTCAAGCGATCCTCCAACCCAGCCTCCGAGTAGCCGGATTACAGGCGCACGCCACTACGCCTGGTATATATATATATGTATATATATAATATATATATATTGTGTATATAATATATCATATATGGTATATATATATGTGTGTGTGTGTGTTTGTGTGTATATATATGTATATATATTATATATATAATATATATATAATATTATTATATAATATTATATAATATAAAGCCTGTGTTGGCGTCGTGGTTAGGGTAGCGGCTTGGATCCAAAAGGTCCTGAGTTCAAGCCCCGTTGGCCGCTTGAATTAATACACACCAGGAGGTTGACTCAGCCTGTCATCCTTCCGAGGTCGGCGAAGTGAGTACCACTGTACTGGCCCGGTGTATGCCCTGGTTAAAATAGGTGTACATATCCCTGTGTCGTAAGAGGTGACCAGGGTTGCGTCAGGAAGGGCATCCGGCGTAAAACCTGTGCCAAATCATTATGCGGATCATAACGGATGATCCGCTGTGGCGACCCCTAAAGGGAGCAGCCGAAAGAAGAAGAAGATATATATATATATTATTATATATAATTATATTATATATATATGTATATATGTATATACATATATATGTATATATGTATATACATATATGTATATATGTATATACTATAATATGTATTTATATATATATATATATTTATACACACACACACACACATACACACACACACACACACACTAGCGGAGTGTGCTTACACGTTGTATGAGCATACTAACGTTTTCTCCATTGTCTGGGGTTGCTCACCTGCATTTGACTTTTCATTTATTTATTTATTAATTTAGTTATATTTTCATTTACGGATGCTTTCCGATGGTGCAGGGATTTTTTCTGGTGTATCGACTTTGATGGCCTTGGCACACAAAATTCCCGTGCTTCCCCATCACTCACCCGCATTTTTTTAATTTCTTTTTTTCATTTATTACTTGGCAATTTTTTTTTGTGTTTTTGAGAAGTATGTCGATTGCCTCCGTTTGTTACTTGGCAAAAAAATAAAATATATATTTGATGTGTGTTGATCGTCTCTGTTTGTTTGTTTGTTTGTTTGTCTGTTCACATGCCCCAGCCCAAACCGCTCAGCCGATCGTTTTGAAATTTTCGGAGATTAATGTCACCAACCCTACGATGGTCACGCATTGAAGTTTCGTAAAATTTGTTCGACCAAAATGTCAACATCGCCCAAAAGACCAATTTGGGCCAAATTTTCTAAAATCCTCAATTTTCATACAATTGACTTGAAATTTGAAAAGCATTTGCATATCTCGTTGCCGAATTCAACCACTCTGTTATTTTTGAAGTCACACTTAAGGTAGAAGTAAAACGTACTAGGTAGGGGTAACTTCACCTGCATGTCACATGATAATGCTAACTTTTAATGGCAATGATGTAACTTTTAACCGATGTCTCCAGCTGTTGGACAACTCGGGACGCGTCTGGGATAGGGGAAGGGGTAGTGTTACGGATTTCAGAATCGGATCCGACTAATGCATACAATATCTAGGTCCACAGACAGTTATTCCATAAATGCATGTTCAGAATAGACCCATCCCCTTGTCTGGTGGGATTCTAACTCTTGATGCGTTGGAGAAGGGTAAAGAATAGGTTCCCTTTCTTTCTTATGGGATAACCTTTCCTCTTTACGACACGTTCATGACGTATTATTTTACGCCATTTTTCTTTCCGCATGAGCGATGTTCACCATTCATGCATGCGAGAGATTCCGTTAGTCCAAACGTAGACTCATTCCATTCCCTTTCCATCAGGACGCATTGGCTTGGAAATAGATGATTTATTTACACTTTGGACTTACAGGACATTTGATTAAACACACCACGGGCTTTTCCTGAACAGTTATTCGGATTGTCAGACATGACTGTGGATCATTTAGCTCAGGCAATCCACCTTTTTCCATTGACTGTCGACACCCACCTTTCATCGACGTTTGACATCCACCTTTTTCAATCGGCATTTGATGCCCCGTTCGCAGCTCTATGGACGTGGCTGGCTCTTGTTCATGTCGGCTGAACGGGGAGGTGATGGTTGCTGTTGAAGTTTTGTGAGCGTTCATGCTTTTGCTCCGTAATTCTGGCAAATGGCCGCTTTCTGACATTCGTGCAACGCCCCGAACATGGCATCGTGAGCCAGGCCTGTATTGGTTGGGAGTTGCATCTCGCTCGATGGTGGGTGAGAATGATCGTGGGGTTGACGGTTGGAGGTCACATGCAGCGATGTGCCAATAGGCAAGCTGGATTTGGCTGAAGTCTGCTTGAGGCTCCGCCCACACTGGTCGTCTATAAAATGGACAGGAGGCCACCTTCCTGACGGTTTGGTGACAGCTCTTCACGGTTGGTGACGGTTCCTGATAGCTCCTGACAGTTGGTGATAGCTCCTGACGGTTTCTGACAGCTCCTGACTGTTGGTTACAGTTCCTGATTGTTGGCTTCAGCTCCTGATCGCTCCTGACCATTGGTGGCAGCTCCTGATAGCTCCTGGCGGTGGTGACGGTTGGACAATTCCTGCTGGTTCTACCCGGTACCTGGCTCTTAGCGTACCTGATCCTGGGGGTGACGACGTGACGTTGATTGGTGTTTGAGCCTGTTTGCGGGTGGGTGCATGGCGAGGCAGGGCGCTGGCAGCGACCAAGGCATGCTCACACATTTTGGCTCATTTTAGTAGACACACGACAACTTCTGCCTTGATAAGCCGAGACCGGATTACTTTTCCTCTGAATGATCTGCTGGGTCCCATGTCCCATGTTTAATTGTTCAGTAAGCATAGTGATAAGCATCTGCTCTTTGTCTATTTTTCTATAAATGCTTGTTGAATTCTTTGATTTATTTGAATTCATCCATTTACACCACAAGGAAATAAAAAGTTATTCAGTTTATTATTTTTCTTAATAATAAATTCCTTGTTGACGTTTCAAACCTGTCCGTGCTTGTCATTTCCTTCCATTGATCCAGCGTTGTCTGAATCTAGATTGACTGGGGAGTAATTCCCAAACGAATTAACCTGTCATAGTTGGCATGCACCAGCGGTTAAATGCTCGCCCGCCTTACTTAAGATCTGATCAGATAAGATTGGTGCATCGCCGAGGGCGCATTCCCCGGTCAGGAGGCCACGTGACCTCTAGTTAAATGGCAAATTAGACGGTGGATACTGGAACTCGTGGTTAACGATTGGCGTTCATGGTTGTTAAGCAACCCATTGCACCACGAAGTTAATTGTGAGCGGTGGCCCCAGGTCCGGTTCTTCCGAGGAGAAACGAGGATTAACCCCCTCATAATACACTCGGTACCCGTGGCCATAACAATGTGTTTGTATATATATATATATCACTAGATCTCAAAAAGTTGTGGCTGAGTTTGTTGGTGACGAGAACGAGCGGATTAGATTTTGGTTCGGATCCAGCCATCAATGGGATACACAAACGTGAACTGTTCCACCTGGCAGAGGTATGCGCTCTACCGAGTGCCATTCTACTTTGTGCTGTTTGCCAAGTGTCGCTCTATGAGTGATTTTTCATTTATATTTTCATTTATGGATGTTGTCTGACGATCTGTGATTTTTTTTCCTGTGTACGGCTTCGATGTCCATCAGCACGTAAAATTTCAGCTTTCTCAATCACCCAGAAGGTCCCGATCTTTAATATCAGTCACTTTCATATCAGTCGGCTCAGACCTTCGATAAGCTTGCATTATCAGCATAAGTAAATTGATTGTATGGGAGATGCATGGCCCAATGGGGAAGCATACCCTCTTTACAATACAACGATGTCCAATGCAGGAAATTATTGTGATTAATTCGTTACTTAATCGTGCAAAGTTTATTTCATCCTTTCACTCATATAATGAGTCACTCAAATGTCATATCGTGCATATTTCCATGAAGAAGGTTGCTGGACTGCTGATTTGCACTACGCCAGTCTGATTAAAAAAATGTTTTTACGTTCTTAATAGCATCACACAGCTTTCAATCTACTCTACAAATGTTGCCTACACTTAGTACATATGCATGCACCATACGGATATCTGTGAAGTCGAGTTGAGTCTCCAGACATTGATAACTGAGAGAGAAATAGGCTAGGCACGATGCTTGCCATCCAGAACAGTGCGTTGCACAGTTTCATTGGCAAGAAATGTAAGCGATGAATTGCCAGTTGGTTTGAGGCAAATACTTGCCACTCATTTAATTTTTACGAGTTTATAAATTTAACATAGAAGTGGCATGCAACAGGAATGAAAAGAAGCCATAACAATAAATGTTGATAGTTGGACGAGTCGTTCTGCCTTGCCTCAAGCCCTGTCGCCAATCAGATTTGATTTCAACCATGCACTGGTGGGTTGTAAGCGAAATAGTCATGTAATCCTGAATAAACAATGCCCCAGTCCTGATGAATAAACAGTGTCAAAGGACTGACTGACTGATCGGTAGGATCCACCGTAAAGTGGTTCCATACATCCGACATCTTTTTTGTTGAGGAGTCATAATCAAATTAATTGTATCAAAACGAAAATACGTTATCCAAGAGTTTGCGACATGTGTGACAAAGACTGAGCGTAAATTTCACTTTGTATGAATGTTTGGAAAAGGGGACTACATTCTTTTAAATAACTCGTGGACCGTTGGTCTGGTGGACCAAATTTTCATTGGTCTTCAGAGCCTTGTTGCATAACTACCCACCTGCTGTACTGCTTGAGCATTAGCTTGCGTTTCACAGCCAAGATGTGATTGGGGCCAGCGTGGGTTATATGTCTGTTGTTATTAAAGCCATATGATACGACTATTCTTATTATTGTTGTAATTATTATTAGTATTAATTAATATATGCTTTATTACAATGTTATCATTTTTTTTTGGGGGGGGGGGGGGGGGGGTTGTCGTTAGAAAACTATGCCGTGGTAGAAGGACGTATTTAGCTGTTTCATGTACCTTGACATAACATGCGTTTAAAACAAGGGAATTCAAATGAATTTTTTGGAGTTAATTAGCCTAATCAACTCAGGAGGTCATGACGACTATTTTGGTGTGTTACATTTCACATCAGAATGCTTCAGTAGACCTCCACAAAAAAATGACACACACACAACACCTCATCCATTTATTGTAGTCTTAAAGAGTCTTGTGGGTCTTCAGGGTCTTATTGGCTCTTAAATGTCTTTTGGATATTTGGGTTATTTTGGGTTATCTGGGTCTTTTGTGTCCTCAGGAAGTTTTGGGGTTGTATGGGTCTTTTGGGACTTTTGGGTCCTTGGGGACTTTGGGTCTTCTGGATGTTTTGTTTGGGTCATTTGGGTCTTTTTGGTCCTTGGGGTCTTCAGGGTCTTGGGATCTTAAAGGGTCTTCAAAGGTCGAAGGGGTCTCAGCAATCTACAGGGTCAAAAGGTACATTCCAATCATGCATAATTATTGAATATACTGTTGCGAATCTGGAAGCCATGAGCACACAACATTCAGGTCCTATAGCTCAGTTATTTCGATAAGTCATTGTGGATAGATAGCTCCCTTTCCCTCGTCTAATGGGTGAATAAATGTACATGCGCTGTGAGTTACTTTAATAGTTAGGATTTCTACAGCTCCAATACAACAACGACGGCGACTACAGCTCCAAATACAACAACTACGGCTACTACAGCTCCAATACAACAACGACGGCTACTACAGCTCCAAATACAACAACGACGGCTACTACAGCTCCAAATACAACAACGACGGCTACTACAGCTCCAAATACAACAACGACGGCTACTACAGCTCCAAATACAACAACTACGGCTACTACAGCTCCAAATACAACAACTACGGCAACTACAGCTCCAAATACAAACGACGGCTTCTACAGCTCCAAATACAACAACAGTGAAAACCCTCTGCTCCCGGCATTCTCCGCGTGCTCGCTGGTATGCGGGCGTTCGGAATGCGTTCGGGGATGAATTCCATTCCCAAATATGGGCATGAATCAGTTCGCTTGGACGCGCCCGAGGGCGAGCCACGCCTGAGCGAACCGCGCCCAAGAGCGATAGAAGGGAGAGATCGAGATCGGGGAGATCGGAGGAGCGAGGGAATCTGTGGAAGCGTCAAAACCTGTGCGAGCGAGAGAAACTGGCGGAGCGCGTGAGGATCCGCTGGAGCTCGGGAGGCCGCTCGTGGCTCGCTGGTGTCTGGATTCGGCTCGCCTCTCGCTGGTGCCGGTTCGACTCAGCTCGAAGACCACACGAGTGGACAGGTCCGAGGCAGGCTCTGGTCTTCAGCTCGCCTTCCCTCCGAGCTGGAGGCCTCAATAAAGGCTGTGGCCACCGTTTCGTGTGTGTGTGGTGTTGTGTTGTGTGTGTGTGGTGTGTGTGTGTGTGTGTGTGTGTGTGTGGCGCCAGTCTAGTAAGTAATAAATTGTTAAGTGCCTTGCTGTACATACGTGCATCTCTTTAGTCGGATAACTCTGCCTTCTTGCGTGCTTCCCTCTTTCCCCCTTTATATATAACCCATGTGTTAAATGTATCAGTTCGTTGCTGTGTTTCCTTCCATTGGCTTAGTGTGACGCGTGTTGGAGAATTAGCAAGGCCTTTGTTGCCGCCGTAAGGGGACATTTGGACCCACGGATCTCGGTGGATCATCCGCTCGGGTCGCACACGGTTCGAGCACGCTAGCGGCTCGTTCCGTATGAGTGCCGTCGAGGGTGTGAATACTCGGTAACTCGCCACGTGGAGCTCTAGGTATTTTGAAGATTGGCAAATAACCCTGTACCACGTGGTGTAATTATTGACGATTCACGGTCCGGTAAGGGACCCGTACTTGTCGGAGTTTTCCGAAAGGTACGATCTAAATTCCGGGTGTTCGGTGGAGCCGACTCTACTGCTCCATCTAGCGGTCGTGCTCGTCGCCGATACCCTGCCCGCAACAATACTACGTAATTAAGACCAAAAAGTATGCCTCACACGGACACACACACACACACACACACACACACAACACACACACACACACACACACCTCATCCATTTATAGTAGATGAAGTTTTCTCACGATAATGAATTTTGTCTCGCGATTGTGCGTGACACCCATCACCTAATCAAATCTAAACACTATCTCTACTTCATTTATGCATCAACTTTGATACACTGTGTGTCTATCATTGGCAGAAACGTAATATGCTTGCGATCGCTCTATCATCTCCAATGCTAGTTGCTCACTTAATCTTTAAATCAAACTATAACAGCCTACTGGTTTCAATGTGCTTTCAAACCATGTAAAACAGTCAACTGCCAGAAGAGTAGACGGCTGAGTTCGGATTATCCTCTCGCAGTATGTAGTGGAGGCCGATCGGAGTTAACCCAGAGCTAGCCGTGCCGTGAGACCCCTGCTCACGGTTAACTCTGAGCAAGAGAGGTAACAGTTATTGACCGATTGGCGATTACAGTAACATTTTGCTTTGAAACTCAAAAAGAAAAACAACAAGACCATTCTTTAGCGCATCAAATTAATATACTGTACTAACACACAATTTGAGCATGCAAACTTGTGAAATACTGAAATTGCCTCACTTCATGAGTCAGGAAAATATCCAAGTTATTTCCTGAGTTGACAGCCAAACTTAGCTTGACTCAGACTCAGCTTGGAAACTCGGTTCAGGTACAGCACGAGCTCAAAGCCAAGATATGACGCATGGAGTGTCGAGTTTGAATCCAGACTCCATAAAGCCTGTGTAAATATTGTGAAAACTTGGATGTGTGATATGCAGTGCTTTTCGTAAATCAGGGGAAACTTTTTCATTCGGGAAAATGTGATTTATTCAATGCTGATTATGGGACTATTTGAGTGAAATAAGTTACTCACAGGCTAAAATCCCCATAAAATGTACACCTGTTTGTGAGGTGAGCTTCAGGGAAATGTTGAACGAGCAATAGCAACAGTCACGCCATTTGCCTGGGATTTACACAGGGCAGTTGCCTCATTGTATGGCATTGCTATATATTGTATGAGTATACAGTTGCAGTTGTATGAGCATACAGTGAACATTGTATGAATATACGGTTGTGGGACTATACAGTATACAGTTTTATCATTGTATGACCAGTTACCTCATTGTATGACCGACTTGCATGGCCTGCAAACAAGAAGCACTTCCTGGGGTGCTTGTTAATTGCTTGTTGGGTGCTTGTTAACAAGCTGTCATGCTCATCTCTCAAAACGTCTTAGCTGGTACACCACCGGTTTCCGATGAGGTCAAGGAACAGGTAGAGATGCAACATATTTGACTTCTAACTACCAACCAGTTTTTAACTTGATGGCTAGGAATGGGATATGGAATTGCATTATAACTCGAGAGGAGAAAGGATCCTGGGTAGTGGGAAGGGATGGAGCTAAGAAGTGGTGGGGGAGGGAGAAGGGAGGAGGGGGGGGGGAAAATCTGGATCAAACCCATGACAATGATAAGTGTCAATTTCTCTCTAATACAGCCATCATTTCAATCACAATTTCATGTTCTACATATGTAAAAAATGATGTCACTTAATGTGTGCTTGCAGCTTCTCTCTTGGAAGTGGTGATTATCAGTGTGGTCCTTGGTTTTATCATCCTGGTACTCATTATACTCATCATTGTTGGCTGTTGGTAAGTCAATGCTTTCTAAACACTGAAATAGATCTACATACATAAAGCTTACATCAAAGTACACATTCAACAAATGTCGTCATTAACCCTCTTGTGTATTTTGTTGATCTAAATTGATGGTATTTCTTGTTCTCCATGTTTAACATGTGCTATTTTGATAACATTGAAAATGAATAGTCCCAAGTGGGACAGATGCTCATCTCCGATGGAGGGCGGTCGTAGTTGGGGTGCATTCGATGATAAAGTTCATTTTCAGTTTGATTAGATGGAAGATTACGGGCCCATGATCACTGAAAGGCCTGATAGCACGATTGTATTCACGCAGTCAAAAAAATGTAGGATGAGCGGTTGCTGAATTGATGAAAAACATTCCATTTGTCTTTGTCCAGTGAAAGGACCTTGAAACCATTTTTGTCCCAAAAAGGGTCTTAGAGGTCTAAAGGGTGTAAGGGTTTAAAGTCTGTAAAGGTCAAAGTGGGTCTGAAGTGTTGAAAGGGTCTTTACAGATCTAAAGGGGTCTAAATGGTCTGAAGGTCTAAAAGGCTCTGCAGATCTAAGGGATTGAAAGGGTGTAAAGGTCTAACAGGTCTATAGGAGTTTAAAGGGTCTAAAGATCTAAAGGATTGATGGCATTGAATGGGTTTGAAGGGTACATTTCAATAGTAGTTAGGATTCTATCAGGTCAAAAGGGTCTCAAGGGTGTAAGGGTCTAAATTGTTGAAAATCTTAAAAGGGTCTTAAAAGGTCTAAAGGGGTCTAAAGAGAATAAACAGTCTAAAGGTCAAAAGGGTCTACAGGTGTAAGGCATCTATAGTGGTTTAGAGGGTCAAAGGAGTTTTGAAGTCTGTGGGGTCTCAAGGTGCAAAGAGTACATTCAAAATGCAGTTAGGATCTAAAACGGTCTAAAAATGGTGTTAAAAGTTCTAAGGGTTCAAAGTGTTTAAATGGTCTAAAGGTGTTTAGTGGTCTTAAGGTCTATGGGGTCTATAGGACCAAAAAAGTACATTCCAATCGTAGTTAGGGTCTAAGAGGTCTAAAGGGTCTAAGAGATCGAAAGGGTTTTGGGGTCTAAAGTGTTGAAAGGGTCTTAAAGGTGTCTAAGGAATCTAAAGCTCAAAAGGTCCACCAGTGTAAGGAGTCTATAGGGTTTATATGTGTTTAAAGGGTCATAAGGCTCGAAAGGTGTATGGGTGTCTAAGGCAGGGGATCCCAAACCCAGGGTCGTGACCCAAACTTGAAACCCCCTCCCCCCTCAAAATCTCAGTTTTTGAGGGGGGGTTTCATGTCAAAAGCATTTTCTCTGACAATTTTTATCATAGGTACACTAGGTACCAGTATCATTTGGGTTGTGAGGCAAATGTGATTTCAAATTTTGGGTCATGGACAAAAAAGTTTGGGAACCACTGGTCTAAGGGATCAAAAAGTCCAAAATATACATTCCAAAGGTAGTTGGGGTCTAGCGGGTCTAAAGGGTCAAATGGGTCTACCAGGTCTAAAAAAAAAAGCTCTAAAGGGGTCAAAAGGATGTAAATATCTAAAGGGTCTTAAAAGGCCTAAAAGGTTTAAAGAGGCTTAAGGGTCAAGGGATCTACAGTGTTTAAAGTGTCTAAAAAGGTCTTAAGGGGGCTAATTGTCTAAATGTTCAACAGGGTATAAAGTTCCAAAGGGTACATTCCAATAGTAGGGTCTAAGGGCTCTAAAGTGTCGATAGGGTCTTAAAGGGACTAAAAGAGACTAAAAAAAGGACTGAAAGGACTGTCCCTTGTCCTCCCCTCCCCTTTCTTTCCTGTTCTTCAAAGCAAGAGGGGCATTCATGACATTATGAGGTTCAAATTTAATCAAGAGGTTAAATTAAATTATGATTAAGACAAAATTGAACGAGACATCTGCGATCACAAATTTAAACCTCTTCATTTAAATTCCGAATTTCACTTGATCTTAATTCTAATTTAATCCCACCTCTTAATTCCATTAATAATCTCTTGCTTTGAAGACAGATTTGGGTGGAGGTGGCAGATCAGTCCTTTTTCAGTCCTTTTTTAGTCCCTTTTAGTTTACCCTTTTTATTATATATACATATATTTAGACCCTGTCAAAACTTTACACCCTTTAGACCCCTTAAGATCCTATAGACCCATTAAGACCCTGTAGATCCTTCAGACCCAAACAATTACTGGAATGTACCTTATGGACCTTTAGACCCTATCGACCATTTAGACTATTGGTTCCCAAACTTTTTTGTCCACAACCCAAAATTTGAAATCGCATTCGCCTCGCGACCCAACTGGTGCCGGTATCTATGATAAAAATTGTCAGAGAAAACGCTTTCGACATGAAAACCATCCTCAAAAAACAGACATTTTGAGGGGAGCTTTTCAAGTTTGGGTCACGACCTTGGGTTTGTGAACCCCTGCTTTAGACTATTAGACCTCTTAAAACCATTAAGAAACTTTAGACCTCTAGACCCATTTGACTGCTTTGACCCATTGACTCTTTAGACCCTTTAAACCACTTAGACCTTTTAAGACCCTTTAGACGTTTACATCCTTTAGATTCCTTTAAACCCTTTTAGATCCTTTTATACCCTAGACTTTTTAAGACCCCTTCAACACTTTAGACCCTTATGCCCTTCAGATATCTCAAACCCTTTAGACCACTTTAGCCCCTTTAAAAAACCTAACTGCTGCTGGGACATACTCTTTCACCCTTTTAGTCCCCATCAACCTTTATACATATTACGTCATTTTAGACCTTTTAAAACCTCAGACCTTTCAAGACCCTTTTATATCTTTTAAGACACTTTAGATGCCTTTCGACACTCATCCTTTAGACCTGTTAGACCCTATTTTTGGAATGTACCCTTTATACATTCAAACCCTTCAGACCTTTAGACCACTAATGACTCTTTAAATCAGTGATCTTCTCTATTTTTAGAGGGGAGCCACTTTTGCCGATAAGACATCAGTGTGAGAGCTGCCACACCACCTGCAGGACTCCATATTGGCTGCTATTAGGCCCCGCCTCCACGTACTCTTCTTCGTTGTGGTTAACTGGGCTGGAAGCATAATTGTTTGTATACTGCCATCTACTGATGTAGTTATGTTACTTTTATGCTTCATGTTGACCATTCATTTAAAAACATTGAGTCATTTTGATAGCATTTATGGCGGATTATGATGGTTTTCATAATTGTGTATTATCGCCCACACACAAGGGGCCGCACTTTAAGCCACCAGGAGGAACCAGTAGCTCGCAGGCTGTACAATGAAGAACAGGGCTTTAAACCCTCTATAGATTTTATAGACCCCCTACACCTGTATACCCTTTTGACCTTTAGATTAGTTATATTCTTTAGACCTCTTTAAACCTTTTAAGACCCTTTCGACACTTTCAACACTTTAGACCCTTTCAAGTTTTCGACCCTATAAACACTGTAGATTATTTTGTCCCTTTAGACCCCTTATATCCCATAGACCCTTTCAGCCTTTAGACCCCTTGTGACCCTTTAACTCCCTATATTCCCTTTAGTTCTTTACACCCTTTTAGACCCCTTCAGACCTTTTAAATAACTTTTTAGTCCTGTTATGACTCTTTTAGTCCTTTTAATTATGAACCTATAACCAGTTTAAACTCCTTTAGACCCTTCCACCCTTTAGACCTCTTCAGCCATTTAGACTCTCAGACCCTTTACACCCCTTTAAGGTCTAAAAGGGTTTGAGAGTGCTTTCACTAGACAAAAACTAATGCAACGTTTTTATTAATTCAGGACACACTCATCATACATTGTTTTGACTGCGCTAATACAATCATGTTATCAGGCCTTTCAGCCCACATGGGCCCATAATTTTCCATCTAATCAAACTGAAAATTAACTTTATCATCGAATGCACCCCAACTACGACCGCCCTCCATCGGGACACGAGCATCTGTCCCACTTGAGACTATTCTCTTTTTTTATTGAATTCACAATCTCATGAGATCAGAAATCTTGTGATATGTGATGGACATACAAACAGATTACATTTTGCTTATTTCATGATTTGTGTCAACATTGCATGAAAAATCTCATGTTGAGGAAAAGTTTATAAACAAAGTTGAAAACTTCCACTTCGCGCAACAAATGCATTTGAACATGTTTTGCCATTTCTCCTTTACCTGCAGTGTAAAGAAGAAGCAACCGGAAAATACATATTCTAACCAAGGCTGGCAGCATAATGCAGGGTTCTCTAACAATAGTCCTGCTGTCATTCCAAGGGTGCGTTCACAAAGCTAACAAGTGAGAGTTGACTGAAGGGTTAAACTACTGAACACGTTTGCTTCACCATTATCCAGGACCTTAAATTTATTGTTACTTACTTATTGTTACTTACTGATGATCTTGTATTCCACAGAACAATTCCCTTCTCATGGGTGGAGATCGACCAAGCAGAAAGCAAAGTTTCTCAAACCCATCCTTCAAAAGGGAGTGTGATCATTATTAAACAAAAAAAATTTAAAAGTGAAGATGCATTTAATTTGTTATTCTGTACGAGCAAAACTGCTGCGTTTCGATTGAACGCATTCTTTTTGTTATGCAATGGTAAACGATCAAAATATTTTAAGTTCAAATTTTAAAATCTGTTTAGTTTGTTATAGTCTGAGGAGGGGAGGGTGGGGGAGGAATGTACGGAGAGATGAATCAAAATCAAAGTAAAATCCGTCAGAGGATAAATTATTCTTTGGATGATATTTTTTTTGTTGGTGTTTTTTTGGATACATAATCGAGGATCGTGGAAGAGTGGGAGCAAAAATGAAAAAGGGGGAAACACAAACAGCAGAGCAGAAGTGAGAGTGAGATCAAAGGGAGTGGAAACAAAACTCATGGGTGAACAACTGAATGAAACGCAGCAAGAAGAGCAAGGGGAAAGCAGGGATAAACAGAAAAGGAACAAACCAACCAACTAACAAACAATAAGTGGTGCCGGCACAACAAATCCTGCCCATTTAAGGCATAAAGTTATTTTGGGGATCAAATTTAAATTTGATACATCCTTAACCTGAATGTTGATTATAAGGAATATTTTAGTCTTAGGTTGAAGTCAATTAAACCATTTTTGACGAAGTTATGAGCGAAAAAGATTTTGACCTTTTTGTGACCTGACCTTGACCTTTGACTAATTGGACCAAAAGTTAATGGGGTCGTCCGAGGTTAATTACCCACTGTGGATACAATTTGACAGTGTTTGAGCCAGCCGTTTTCCCGTAAAGTTGTATTTTCGTAACCATGTTTTAGTTTTAATGGAAAATTTGTAATTTTGACCGATGACCATGACCCCCAAAACTTCGGACCCTACGATCTTCACAAATATGCATTTTTCACTATAGGAATGGGTAGGATTATAAGTGACAAATAGAATAAGGTTCACTTAAGCTTAGTTTGAAGTAAATCAGATCATTTTTGACGAGTTATGAGCGAAAAACGATTTTGATCTTTTCTGACCTTGACCTTGACCTTTGATCCAATTGGACCCAAAAGTTAATGGGGTCGTCCAAGGTTCATTGCCCACCTGTGGATTAAATTTGATAGTGTTTGCAAAGCCGTTTTGCGTAAAGTTGCTAACAGACAGACAAACAAACAGACAAGCCGGTAGGCGACGAGGATTCGCTAGGATGAAGCGGTGGATACGATGCTTTTCATTCTGACCGATCCACGACGAAGATTCATTGCCAGACGTATTGGTTCACATACAATTGTTCCTCTGCCTGGCAAGATTTTTCCTATTGCGTATTTTGCCAACTGGCACTCCTAAAAAAATGACGGTAAATAGACACCCTATTTTTGAAGGACTACCATTTGAAAAATAATCGGTTTGCTGGTTGTGCTGTGGCCTCGCGTTGCAGACACACACACACACACACACACACACACACACACACACACACACACACGGAAAACCCGATAAACCTCTCTCAATGCTCTGTTTTACCACACCTCCTGAGCCACACAATATTTTCATAAGCCACGCCCACTTTCCTACGCCACTCCCACTTTTCATCAACCACGTCCACTTTCCCTAAGTTCCGCCCTTTCCTAAGCCCCTCATAAAAAATGACGGTAAATAGACACCCGATTTTTGAAGGACTACCATTTGAAAATAAAACTCAATCAAAAATCGGCTCAGTAAAATTTTCTAAATATCTCGAAGTGTTTAATTCCGAAGTCTCGTTTCTCTACATTCAAAACTAAAGGACAAGTATTGAAAATACTTTACTCAGTTTTTCGGCCGCTGCACAGCAATGGGTGGTTGCTAGGCAACGAAATTCAAACGCCGCATTCCCAGACCATTGCACCTGTTGCAAAGTTTCATCGAAATCGGTTCGCTGGTTCGTGCTGTGGAGCCTCGCGTTGCAGACACACATACACACACAGACAGACAGACGGAAAACCCGACAATAAGGGATATCTAGCATATATAGCGAATCCAACAAACAAACCGGACGATTACAATATCCCGCTCCCTCCCAACGTAAGGAAGAGGGGGGAAATCACAATAACCTGGAAAAAGGAGTGCTTGGGAATGGGGTAATTTGAGGTATAATAGATCATGAGTATGGATAGAGGATTACATGAGGTTTATGGTAAACAGCTGTCTTGAAGCCCTGGAGGGAAGAATGGTACTAAACAGTCTGAGGAAGTTGGTTCCACAGGTGAGAGGAAAAAAAGAGGAGCAAATGAGTGGAGATGAACGGTGAGCGTCGATTTTAGGAGTTTCGCAAGAAGGGGGTTTCTGGGAGACCGTTTGCACCCTGCCGAAACCTGTGAGGGACAGAGCCAAGAGGGAGAGAGAGAGTGCAGAGGGTGCAAGACCACAAAGGAGGCAGTAGAATACAGACAACCAATCTGTCTGTGATGTGAATGTAACAGGCCGAGACACTCGGGTTCGTCGTGGGAGATCCAAATGATTTTGAAGGCCTTACTTTCCACAGCATCAATAAGGGCAAAGTGTGAAGCAGGGCCACTAGCCCAAAAGGGAGAGCAATACTCCACCAAGCTGCGAATGAAGGTCTTGAAGGAATCTTGCATGATGAAGGATGCCCAGTCGGCAGCTGGCTTTGGAAGCCATCTTGTAAATATAGTCTGCCCAAAAAAGATTATGGCTGACGATGAGGGCCAAACATGTGAGTGACTTAACCTCTTCAAGTGGTTTGTTCAGGAAGTAGATGAGAGGGTTTGCCAGACGGTCCTTTCGAAGTGATATGGTGAGTGCATAGGATTTGTCAGGATTGTAAGACATATCCTTAGTGTTAGTCCAGCTCCTGATTCTATCAAGTTCTGCAGAGAGGGAATCGGCTGCAGCCTGTTTGTCTGAAGGATGAGATTATATGGCAGAGGGTGGAATCATCAGCTAAGTGAAAGGCAGGATTTTTTTAGGGAATCAGAAAGATCATTGATGAAGATGAGGAACAAGGCCAGGCCCAAGACACTGCCTTGGGGCACTCCAGCTTTGACAGGGAGAGGAGATGAGAGGATCCCATTAAGAGTTACATGCTGAATATGGGAGTGGAGGAAGTCCGTGATCCATGAGAAGAGGTGGCCGTGGATGCCAAAAGCAGAGAGTTTGGAGATCAAGGCAGGGTGCCAGACTGTATCAAATGCTCCAGATATGTTCACAGTGATGGCCCTGATCTCATATCTGAGATTGAGGGCTTATATCCATTGTTGGGAGAATAGAAGCAACCTGCCCAAGGTAGAATGACCGGGTCTGAAACTGAACTGCTTATCTGAGCTCAGTCCTTTAGAGAAAAGGAAGGATTTGATGTCAACTCCAATGATAGATCCCATGAGCTTGCTTATAATTGGAAGCAAGCAAATAGTCCTGTAGCTAAGAGGATCCATTTTTGAACAATGTTTGTATATTGCAGTGATGTTGGAAAATTTATAGGCAGACTAAAACTGACACAAAGAGAATGATGGAGTTAACAGAGCAGAAAGAGGACGAGTAGGAGCAGTTGAGCAGGTTTTTTTCGGACACATTCACCGATGCTGTCTGGGCTTGTGATAGAATCAGTCGATGTCTGCCAGAAACCTCTTCACTTCCTCAAATAGAAAACATAGTTTCCAGGAGCAGTTGGTATCAAAGAGTAGGGTCGGTGTAGGGAGTGAGGGGTTAGGTACACAATATTTGGACATGAGAACAGCATTCAGTAGAGCGCAAACCTCCGCCAGGCTGAACAGTTTACGTTTTTGTTGCCCACTGATAGGCTGAATCAGCATCTGAGCCTTAACCAAAATCTCATCAGCTTATTCTTGTCACCTCCCCAACTCATCCCCCAAGTTTTGTCATAATCCGTCCGCAACATTTTGAAATATCATGCTATATATAGTTTTTGCTCCCATCTCTCATTGGTGAAGAATCACTTAAAAAATTATAGTATCCGGATTCTCACCAAAATCTAATCAATTTGTCCCTGTTGCACACCCAATCTATTCATCGAATTTCATCCGAATCAATCCACAACGTTTTGAGATATCCTGCTCACAAACAAACAAACAAGCAGTCATAGACTGGTACTTA
>CM068956.1:62939006-62957615 GCA_035128595.1 Eptatretus atami
AAACACAGAACTGAGGTGTATGGCCTTCTCATGAGCAGTCAGCTGTGGTACCATTTGAAGTGAGGGGAGGAATGCAGGGGGAGCATACACCAGAGACAGACTTGACAATGTGCTGCCAGGTTTTTGAAGGAGGAGATCAGTTTGAGAGTTCAGCCTTGAGGTTGGCCAGATCTTATTTTCTGGTTTTCCTGACAGTGGATACACTTCTGAGCTTTGTGGAATGATCTGAGGTTGCCCTTCAGTCAGATTTCACTTTCAGGAAGAGAAGGCAAGTTGTTTGAATACAGTTACCTCACTACAGGATTCTGTGCAACAGAAGCAAGAGGATAGGTGTGATAACTGCAGACAAGATGGTATAAATCTGTAGATAAGGGATAGTAAGCTTATGTGGAAGAATTCCCAGGTAGTACTAATATCAGGAGAGGTGGAAATGAAGGACCATCTTGACATGAGAGGGCAGCTTGCAGTCCCTGCCAGTCAGCTTGAGTGAACTGCCAGACTCACCAGCATTGAGGCACCTCCCTGACAATATCCAGAGAGATGTCAGATGGAGCTATTTTAGCAGAAGAGACACTGGTAGGAAAATTCATCATGACCGAGTCTGGAATAGAGGACATGCCATTGGGAGAAATCCAGGTTGGAAAGTTTACTGATTGGATGAGGCCCATGGCATCACTGAAGACCTTTACAGCAATGCCGTTCGTGGTTGAAGAGGAACCAACACCCAGCCAATTGGCATGGTGACTGATGAAATTGGTATCCTTTCTATAATGATTATATGAAATTGGGAAAGCTAAAAATCCAACTCAACCTTTTTCTTGATATGTACGAGCCAGTGTGTAAATCTATAATGCAGTATTCTATAGTTTTCCAACCTGGTTTATTGTGTTAAGCGCACAACGTTTCAGTTATCACTGCTCGGCTCACAGGACCAACCACTCCGATAACTTTCATCAGGTAAATGAAAGTACCCTGGAAAATCTCAATTCCTCTGGCGGAGTGGCAACCCATCCAGAATTGTAACCCCAGTCAAAGAAACTGCTTCGGTAGAACTGACACTGTCTTGAGCATGGTACATGATCTGGGGTGTGTTCCATTACAAATTAGCTTGTGGAGTGTTTCCAAGTGGCTTAAGCACTCAAGCAAGCACTCCAACGAAACGGTTAAGGAACGACTGGTTTGGCAAGCTGATTGGTAATGGAGCACACTCCTGATCTAATATGAATGGCTTTCCTTGTTGCAACCAAAGACCAATCACTGAGGATGATGGGAAGAAAACTGCATGGTATGGTGTGTGTAATTAACAGGGAAGAGAAGGTAAAGTGGTTTGGGAGGTTGTGGGGTAAGGGGAGAGAAGGAAAAGTACATGTGCGGGGGTGATGGTGGAGGGTAGGTGAAATTGTCATATTTGCATACATTGTAAGTGAACTGTTCTTTGTTCAAAATACCGCATAAGAATTTCACCAAGCTTATCCGGAAGTGAGAATGTCACTGAAGTCTTGTTCAAAGGGTTGAACCATAAGGTGCAATTTAAAAGGAGGGAAACAATGTTGATATGATAGGGAAATACTGGTGATTGATATTGAACAATTTGACATGATGGTGTCGAACTATAGAACTTTTAGCTGTTTAACCTCGAGGTTCGATTCTTGAACCAACTATAAACTGTCAGATTGGTGTTTAGCAGGGAGGGTGTTGCATCATAATGTGCCGTTCTTCTGATGGACATTAATCTGGGTCCATGTCCCGTCTACTAACATTAGATTCTGGACGTTAAAGATCACACCGTGTTTTTGGCAAAATGTACAGCAGCACCCGAGACAAATCCCAAATCGCTGTCATAATGGGCAGGGGCACTGTGCCAGCCATTATATAGGTGTGCATCATTAATTGTGATATTTGTTAACAATAGTAATAATAATAATAATAATAATAATAATAATAAGTTTTGAACATAAGTGTCACAAGAGAATGCCACTTGATCACCATGGAGGTCACAACTGATGTACGTGTATGCCAAAGCTGCCAAAGTAACGACTATTTGTCCCAGTGATTACGTGTGATTTACCTTCAGAGGAAACATTTTAATGGATTTGGGGAATTTAATAAAGATCTTGGTAACCCTTTCAGTATGCAATGGTCCACCTTACTTAATCCCCAAGAGCATCATCCTATCATGGACCCACAACAACAAAATTATTATTTATGTGTTTATCTATCTGCACAGCTTCTTCACTATGAGGAATATTGTTGTTTTTACAAGAATAACTCAAAAGAGCAATCAGAGATTGCAGACCCTCGACAGGACCTGTTTTGTGTGGTGTATTTTGTGTGGCAAATAAATGCAAGTATGTACTAAATGAAAGGTCGTTTGTTGCAAATTAAAAGTCTAAACTCTAAATGGTCTAAAGGAAAAAGTTGTAAATATCTAAAGTGTAAAGATCTAAAGGGGTCGAAAATATTGGAAATATCTCGAGGGTCTTAAAAAGATCAAAGGGGTCGAAAGGGTCTTATAACGTCTAAAAGGGGTCTAAAGAATATTGAAGGTGTGAAGGTCGAAACATCTAAATGTCTAAAGTGTCTAAAAGTTTGAAGGGTAGAAAGGAGTCTGGAGGGTCTAAGGAGTCTAAAGGGTCTAAAAATCGTCTAAGGGATCTGAAGGGTGTACATACATGCATTGGGAGCATGCGCCACAGTGCGTTGCTGCGTCCTTTCCCTCGGTACTCCAGGGGCCTCCGTATGGCCATCCCTCAAGCAGATGCATGGCTCGTCCCCATCTCTTAGGGATAGGATATTCCAGGCACCTACCTGGAGGGACCACCTCAGGTTAACCCGAGGAGACCGCTGTCTGGTGGACGACACCTCAGCACCACCCCACCACACACTACAGTGTGTTTTGCGCAGTGAAGTGTTTTGTGGTGACTGGAGTGCAAATCCTGCCACCAACCTCCAAGGGAAGGTAACCAACTGCAGGAGGACATCCACAGATGCAGTTGGTACCAGATATGGATGGCCGTTGGCCGAGCTCCTCCGCCCTTGACAGGTTTTGTTTTTAGTCCTGCTGGATGTCCATGTCCATACATCCTGCACACCAAGGGGACCTGGTTGTGGGAGCTGGTTTAGTTGCTGACACTCGACCATGAACAGGTTAGTTACAGGTTTTACATAATACCCATAACAAGTCACAGATCTGATCTGGCCTGACCTGACAATCGGGGTTGGGTGCCGCCGAATCAGCCAGGCAGCTTTGCAACCTCTATTAGCACGGCACAACACAGGGCTCTCATCTTCAAGCGATCCACCAACCCCAGCCTCCGAGTAGCTGGATTACATGTACCTCTGGAAAACACGGCAGCACAGCATTCGGTCTCAAAAGACCTGCACAGGCCACTTCTTCCATTGGTTTTGATGAAATGAGCAAAATTTGTTTGCTACAAGACCAGGTTCGAAACACAAATTGTGTTTCAACATTGATGATGAAACCTTTCTCTACAACCTTGCCAGTTTGCACACCATCTTCATTGCAAGCCACTCTTGCGAGCAGGGACTGTTAAAGGCACCTCTTGCTCAGTTCTCCTCCACTCAACATGAAGCAACTTTGCAGTTTGTAGATGATCCTAGCAGTGACGCCAAGGCTAAGGCTTCAACTGCTACAGCTGCCTTGCAATGAAAGGCACATGGTGTTACCCACAGGCACAATGAGCTCTTTACCTCTGCCACCGAAGGTGAAGGAGATGATGTTTTCACATCTCTCTCTCTCTTTCTCTGTCTCTCTGTCTCTCTGTCTCTCTGTCTCTCTGTCTCTCTGTCTCTCTGTCTCTCTGTCTCTCTGTCTCTCTGTCTCTTCGTCTCTCTCTCTCTCTCTCTCTCTCTCTCTCTCTCTCTCTCTCTCTCTCTCTCTTCTCTCTCTCTCTCTCTCTCTTCTCTCCCTGTTTGTTAGTTGCAAAATCGAAGATTTTTCAAGTATATTGGTTAATCGATTTTGTTATTCTGTTTGTTCGGTTGCCAAAATAGGTGACCCTTATTGTCAGTAATTCTGTCTGTTTGTTTGGATGTTTGTTTCTTTGTCATCAGCATAATTGGTAGTAAGCGTGGGCCGATTTTGACCAAACTCGGGTGGTAGGTACATCTTATGACCTAGTGCTTTGGAAATTGAGATGGTTGCTAGGGACGCTTTGGTTCCTAGCAACAACCGAAAAACCTTCAAAATCGGTACCGTTCACACAAATCAATTTCCGAAAGCCATTATCCCACGTAGGGTTATGAAATTTGGCACGAATGATCTACAGGTGATAGAGCATCTTTCCAAAGGAATGATCTACATCAAATATATTCCGGTTTTTGTGATATATGGAATACATTACCCGCAGCGCCCCCTACAATTAGGGTATGCGCGAAAATTGGCGAAAATTGAAGGCCCCCTAGCGACCAAGGTTGAGGTGCATCGATATGAATTAAACTTTGCAGGTTCATGGTACTCAATGAGTACTACAACTTTGCCTCAGGACATATTGACCGATATTGCTTAAGTCAGGGTCAAAGGGCAAAAATCGATAATATGCGAGAGCTGGAGGTGCCTTCCCGCCAAATGCTACTCCTCCTTGGGTTATGGTCGGATGGTCATGAAATTCACACTAATCGTCTGGAATACATTGTGCACAAACGATCGAGCCGGATTTTCGATTTAGATCTTTGTTCACCCACAGCACCCCTCGAACTTTTGGGATTTCCGATTTCAAACCGCATTTTCGGTACTTTTCATTCAAATGGATACCGAGTAGTTATCAGTAGATGGAACTGGATGAGATTTGATATGCCTAATCTTAAGGTGATTCCCTATCTGCTATATGACATCCATTTTGCTCTATATCTTATAGTTTCCAAATGACAACCCTCTCAACTTGGGTGTCTGAGGGCCATTGAGCATTCCTGCTGAAACTTCAAAGTACACTAGCTCCAAGACGATTGAACCGAATGGAATGAAACTTTACATGCTTATAGACCGTAATAAGTACTACAACTTTGCTCGTTTGCATAATGACATATCTCGATTAGTTCAAGGGTCAAAGGTCAATAAATGCATTTTTTTGGTCAAAATGTCTTCAAGTCCCCCTACCGGCAAAACGGCTCAACCGATCCAAACAAATTTTTGCACGTGAATACTCCCCGATGAGTAGTACAAGTTTGCTCATTTGCATAATGACCTATCTCCACTAGGTCAGCGGTCAAAGGTCAATAAGTGCATTTTTACATGATCATACAAACACCGTTTCTCGACACCTACGATTGTCGCAATACTAACAGTCCTGCTCGGCGACCCATCGCCGCCTACCGGCTTGTCTGTCTGTTTGTTTGTCTGTTTGCCGCCTACAGGTCACAATTTTCACGAAACTTCACCACATGGTTGAGTTTGTCATTAGAAAGAAGTCTGTTGTTTTTGAGGTTAAAAGGTCAACATAGGCCAAAGGTCAACAACTAAAGTGGTATTTCTGAAATCCTCAAGTTTCATCCGATTGAAATTTGAAGAGGATTTATATTTCAGGTCACTAAATTCAACTAGCCAATTATTTCTGAGGTCCACAAAGGCCAAAAGGTCAACATAGGCCAAATCCTAAAATTGTTAAATTTCATCCGATTCATTTGAAATTTGAAGGGATTTGCATATTTGGTCATTGAATTCAACCACCAATTATTTTTGAGGTCAACATAGACCAAAAGGTCAATAACTTAGGTGGTATTTATAAAATCCTCAATTTTCATCTGATTGACTTGAAATTTGAAGAGGATTTATATTTCAGGTCACAGAATTCAACCACCAATTATTTTGAGAGGTCAACATCGACCAAAAGGTCAACATAGGCCGTATTTCTAAAATTGTCAATTTTCATTCGATTGACTTGGAATTTGAAGAGGAGTTGCCTATCAGTTCATTGAATTCAACCACCAATTATTTCTGATGTCAAATTTGTTCTATTGATTTTGCAAGTATCGTCCTCTGCATGACATCTTCTTGTTAGTTGCAAAATCGAAGATTTTTCAAGTATATTGGTTAGTCGATTTTGTTATTCTGTCTGTTTGTCTGTTTGCCTGTCTGTTTATCGCCTTCAGGTCACAATTTTAAACCGATCTTCACGAAACTTTACCACATGGTCGAGTTTGACATAGAGAAGAAGCTTGTTGTTTTTGAGGTCAAAAGGTCAACATAGGCCAAAGGTCAACAACTAAGGTGTGATTTCTAAAATCCTCAATTTTCATCCCCATTGACTTGAAATTTGAAGAGGATTTATACTTCAGGTCACTGAATTCAACCAGCTAAGAATTTTTGAGGTTAACTTCAATCAAAAGGTCAACACAGACCCAAGGTCATCAACTAAGGTGGTATTTCTAAAATCCTCAATTTTCATCCGATTGACTTGAAATTTGACGACTATATATATTTCAGGTCACTGAATTAAAATAGCCAAGAATTTTTGAGGTTAACTTCAATCAAAAGGTCAACACAGACCCAAGGTCATCAACTAAGGTGGTATTTCTAAAATCCTCAATTTTCATCCGATTGACTTAAAATTTGACGACTATATATTTCAGGTCACTGATTTAAAATAGCCAATTATTTGTGAGGTCAACATCGACCAAAAGGTCAACATAGGCCAAATGCCTAAAATCCTCAATTTTAATCCAATTAACTTGAAATTTGAAGAGGATATATAATTAATGTCACTGAATTCAACCACCTATTATTTTGGAGGTCCACCTTGGCTAAAAGGTCAACATAGGCCGCATTTCTAAAATTGTCAATTTTCATCCGATTCACTTTAAATTTGAAGAGGAGTTGCATATTTGGTCATTTAATTCAACCACCAATTATTTTTGAGGTCAAATTTGGTTTATAAATTTTGGAAGTATGCATGATGTCTTCTTGTGATTCTGTTCGTTTGTTTGTTTGTCTGTCAATTGCCTACACATCACAATTCCAAACTGATCGTCATGAAACTTTCCCAAGTTGTAGAGGTAGTCTAAACTGAAAAAACCTATTGATTTTGAGGTCAAAGGTCAAATTTCTAAAATCGTCATTTTACATCTGATTCGCTTGAAATTTGAACAGGATTTGCCTCTTAAGTCACTGAACTTGGAAACTAACTATTGTTTTTTTAGATCAAAAGGTCAAAGGTCAACTCAAGGTCAAACTAAAATAATCCATTTTCAACTGAAAAATCGTCAATTTTCATCCGATTTAAACTGAAAATTAAATAGCAATTGTATAGTGCATCCCTAAATTTGGAAACAACTATTTTGAAGTTCGAAGGTCAAAGGTCAACTCAAGGTCAAATTTCTAAAATCATCAATTTCAATCTGAAAAATAATCAGTTTTCATCCAATTGACCTGATCTTTGATTAAGATTGTCAATTTTAATCTTTATGAAATGGACAATTGATGTATCCGTGGCAACCTCTGGCGAGGGAGGGGGGATTTTGCAAGTATCATGCTCTGCATGATGTCTTTTTCTTGTTTGTTTGTCTGTGTTTGTTTGTCTGTATGCAGGATATCTCAAAAAGTTGTGGATGGATTCGGATGAAATTTTGTGGAAGATCAAGAACTTTATCACATGGTCGAGTTTGACATAAGGAAGAAGCGTATTGTTTTTGAGGTCAAAAGGTCAATATAGGCCAAAGGTCAACAACTAAGGTGTGATTTCTAAAATCCTCAATTTTCATCCCCATTGACTTGAAATTTGAAGAGGATTTATACTTCAGGTCAATGAATTCAATGAGCCAATTATTTTTGAGGTCAGCATCGACGAACTGATTAGGTTTTGGTGAAGATTCGGATAGCTACGAGAATTTTTTAAGTGATTCTTCACCATGGAGAGATGGGTCGAAAATCGATATAAAGCACGATATCTCAAAAAGTTGTGGACAGATTCGGACGAACCTTGATGGACATTATGGATGTGTGACAAGAAAGAATTGATTCAATGTTGGTGAAGATCCGAATCCGGATCTAGGTACCAGAATTTTAAAAGTGATTATTCACCATTGAGATAGGGCTAAACTAATATATAGCACGATATCTCAAAAAGTTGGGGACGGATCCAGATGAAACTTGGCGGACAGGTCCGGTGTGTGGCAAGGACTAATTGATTCTATTTTGGTAAAAATCTGAATCCGGATCTGGATACTAGGATTATTTAATTTTTAAAGTGATTCTTCACCATTGAGAGATCGGGCCAAAAACGATGTAGTACTGTAAAGCATAATATTTCAGATATGTATTGGGCTCGATATGTTCTCATGGATCAGGCATTATGTGGCAGAGGTATGCGCTCTACCGAGTGCTCTTCTCGTTTCTTTATGCAACAATCTCTTCTTCACTCTTTCATTATCGTGACTGGAACAGATGGCAACACGGTTTTCAGGCTCAAAAGATCTGCACAGGCCACTTCTTCCATGGGTTTTGATGAAACAAGCTAAATTTGTATTCTACAAGACTAGGATCGAAACAAATTGTGTTGCAACATCTATAACAAAACCTTTCTCTGCAACCTTGCCAGTTTGCACACCATCTTCATTGAAAGCCACTCTTGTGAGCAGCAATCCCCTTTTTACAGCCCTTAGTTGTCTAATAAATCCTGCCGTGAAGACCATTTCATCCACTGTTTCGAGCAACTTGACACCTGCTCTATTCATTATGTCAGAATGACTCAGAAACTCTACATGCATCTCATTTACTTTGACTCTTGGTGGTATCTCAACCTTTTAAGTCTGCTTTCTCTCATGCAGAACTTTCCCATCATAGACCAGTCAATCCACCATGAAAAAGGCTAAACCTCAAACAAATAGCAAAATAAATTATCTCCACCACCGAAGGTGAACGATGTTATGTTTTCACCAGTTTCTGTCTGTTTGTTAGTTTGTTTTTTCCTGTTTGTTTGTTACCTCAGCCAACGAAGGTGAAGGAGGTTATGTTTTCACCCCTTTCTGTCTGTTTGTTTGTTTGTCTGTGTACAGAATCTCAAAAAGTTGTGGACGGATTCAGATGAAATTTTGTGGACACGGGTGTGTGACAAGGAAGAATTCATTCAATTTTGGTGAAGATCCGGATACGGATCTGATAATTTTTTCAGTGATTCTTCACCACTGAGAGATTGGGCTAAACCGATACATAGCACGATATCTCAAGAATTTTTGGACTGATTCGGATGAAACGTGGTGGACATGTTCGGTGTGTGACCACGACTAATTGATTCGATTTTGGTGAAGATCCGAATCCGGATCTGGACACGAGAATTTTTTAATTTAAAAGTGATTCATCACCATTGAGAGATAGGGCCAAAAACGATATATAGCATGATGTTTCAAAAAATTGTGGACAAGTTTTGACAAAACGAGGTGAATGAGTTGGTCAAGTGGCAAGAACAAGCCGATTTGATTTTGGTTCGGGTCCAGATCCAGGTCCGCGTCTATCGTGGATACAAAACGTAAACTGTTCAGCGTGGCGAAGGTACACTCTCTACCGAATGCCGTGACAGTTTGAAGTGTTTCCTCCAACACGTCATTCCAAATGGAAACTTTATATTACAGGGAGTGGCAGTACACCACAGGTTCACAGTACACCTGCACAAAGACAGATCAAAGTCTATTTTTGTTTTAATACAATATTTTATCATCACAATCAGAAAAAATGCCTCCACAATAACTTCAAATTATTGTGCCTCATATATATATATACTTAAGAGTTATAGTTATCAGATATTTTAAAATAATTGTTATGCAATTTTTCACAAAAGTGTTTAGTCCATCAAACTTCTTGTATATATTATTTGACTTAACTTAGTAACATAAAAGACATTATATGTGAATCATTTACACACTGCCATATATAACCCCACCAGTGAGCGTTCGCACTTACCTGGAAGCTTTGACAAAAAGAAAACAGATTGCTCTGTTGCACGACAAAATGGTACACCGAGGTGTTTCCTTGAGATTCTTTTCCTTTTCCTCTGCTTCGTTCTTTTTGCAGCTAGGAAGGGTGAGTAAAATAACATGCGGTGTATCTTATTATTATATTATTTTTAAAATATGCTGAAACAAATGAGGAACACAATCACATGTAAGATTCTATGGTGTGGTGACTTTCTTGTGAGAGCGAAGATTAGCAACTCCATGAGCACTGAGATGAAGAAAAAATAATCATAAAATAAACGTGATTGTTCAATTTTCGGAATTGTTATGATTGACTGTTTAGAAAACAGAACTACTTCAAAAATTGTCCTTTCCCTACCTGACCTGTGATCTTGTCTTACCCTCCTCCCCCCCCCCCTTACCACACATAACCTTCTCCACCCATTTACTTTCAGGTTGATGTTCTCCTTTCCTATTTGTTCATTCCTAACTCCATCGCCATGTCTTCCTGTTTGTTCATGCCCTGCTTGTTGTCCAATTGTGGCTTCTCGACTGACTCGACCACCTTACCTGTATTGGTGAAGTCACCATTTTAACCAGACTCGGTAGTGTCGTAGTTAGTGTCTCCTCTGAGTCTGGGAGGTCGGTAGTTTGAACCCTGGTCTAGTAGTACACCCGCAGACTTAAAACTTGGTTCCGTGCTGTTTCCTTTCTTGATGCTCAGCATTTAAAAAGGAGAGAACATGGACAAGTCAACCACAGGTTGGCAACCACTGCACAGGCTTTATGGGCTGGCCTCCTGCTTTGAATGTCCTTGAAAGGAAACGTCATATTTATCTATCTATAATTCCAGCAATCTGTGTGTGTGTGTGTGTGTGTGTCTGTCTGCGACCGCCGTTTCTCGACGACCACCGGTCCGATCTGATTGAAACTTGCCAGGAATATTGCTGGGGACCCGCGGATGTGCCTTTTCGAGGTTTGATATCGATCGGACGGGCGGTTCCCAAGTTACGGCCATTTTATTGCTTTTTTTCAGTGTTGGAAAGGTGTATATATCGCAGCTGAAGTGTCGTTCCACCTTATCATGCCATTTTTTCCCAAAGATATCTCAGAATAATGATAACAGCATATTAATAATAATAATAGCACAATAATTGGCAGTAATAAAAAGAATAATGTGATACAATGACCAATGTCTGTCAACCAATAACGACCTAAATATTGTCTGTCAACCAATAATGACCAATAACATCTGTCAATCAATGACAGGACACGGTGCTATGACATCACGAATGACGTCACAATTAATGTTTTTTTTTTTGCACAATTGACGTCACAATTCTTCTTCTTCTTCTGTTTGGTATGATGTGTCACAAATCGCGTGGGACACTGAGTATGTGCTTTACCAGGTTGATATCGTTCTTCATCTCGTTTCAGCTGTTCCCAAGGTTTGAATTAATTGTTCAAATTATTAATTAATCCAAGTTTGATCTTTCCAATCGGAAAGCTATTTCCCAAGGTTTTCGAAAGTCTTTGTTCCCAAGTTTAATTAATGCTTGCTGCTTGTATGACATTTGTGAATACATTTACAGGAGAGAGGGGCGAGATGAGGAGGGGGAGAGAGGAGGGGGGAAGAGGAGGGGAAAGAGGGGGGCGAGAGGAATGCAGAGAGGGGGGCAAGAGAGGGGGTGAGACGAGAGAGAGGCGTCACAATTCAGAGAGGGGGAGAGAGGGGGGGCGAAGAGAGGGGGTGAGAGTGGGGTGAGAGAGAGGGCGAGAGAGGAGGGGGAGAGAGGAGGGGCGAGACTAGGGGGGAAGAGGGGGGGGGGGGGCGAAGAGAGAGGCGTCACAATCTTCTCTTCTTCGTTTGATATGACGTCACAATTGACGCTGGAGACCTGGAGTATCTGTTTCCCCAGTGTTCCCAAGTTATGGCATTATGATATGTTGGTCGATCTAATTGAAAAAGCCCCAATCCAGTCTCGTTTTTACGAGAGCCGAAGGAACAAAGCTGCACATACTGGCACGCACCTACGGCCCGCACTAGTTATTTAAATGGTGATAATGTGTGAACCACTTTGTATTTCTTGCTATGCGGACTGTTTGCAGGACATATTTTCCCTGAAGAATGGTACAATGAACGAAGTATCTATTTATTGAAATGTGCTCCTGAGCATCTGAGCTGTGATGTGAATAAGTTAAATATATTGGTGCATTTCCTCTTGTGGGAGTCAGTACAAAAAAATGTGGGTGAAGCTTGTGGTGGAGGAGGCATCATCCATCATCATCATCATCATCATCATCATCATCATCATCATCATCATCACTACAGAAGTGAAGGTCCATCCTGTAGATCTTTCCGATCTGCACTATGGATGGTAACGAGTTTCGGGCTCTTGCAGTTTTGAAGGGCTAATGAGTTGCGGTCAGTTCAAGTTACGGTAGAGGAGCGTATGTAGATTACAATCGATGTTCGAGGAGGTAAGATGTAGCTAATCTTTGGTGTTCGTGGAGGTAATTTTATCTCTTATTTTTATTATTGTTATAAATTATTATTATTGCATTATTATTGTCCACATGTAAAGAGAAAAGGCAGTCTGCACTTGCTGTATTTATTTTTCCTCAGGGAAAAGCTGATCAAAATGATGGGTGCACAAAATTCAACACAACACCGAGGATTAGAATACACAAATTATGGATTACATCCGATGAATTATATAATGCAATAATGCAATGGGAACAGGAAGGTCAAATTAGGATTCTAAACACCTAGTGCGTGCCGCCGTACGTGCAAAAAAAATAGAAAAAAATTTTGACCGTCAATGGTGATGTCATAGCCATGTCCTTGTCATTGGTTGTAATAAATGGCCATAACTTGGAAGCACTTGTCCGATTAATATCAAAGCTTGAAAAGCACATAGTCAGGTCCCAGCAATATTCCTGGCAAGTTTCAATTTAGATCGCCAGTGGTGTGCGAGAAGAGCGTCAGCACGATCACACACACACCACACACACACACTCACACACACAGCACACACACACACACACCAACACACAAACACACACACACACACCACAACAAACACAACAACACCAAACACACACACAACACAACAAACAACACACAGACACACACACACACACAACAACAACACACAAACACACAACACAGCAACACACACACACAGATTGCGGAATATAGTAGCATGAACGGGTCCAAATGTTTCGGCGGCACATTTCTTTGATGAAGCTTCAGGCGTCAATGTGAAATGGCTCAAACATACCGGTGTATTAAGCAAGCTCGATTTGCTCACAAACCTCCTTTAAAACACGGGCGGTGCGTATATAACACAGCCCTGCGTTTGCTTTCTTGAATAATAATATAATTAATAAAAACGTGGACGGTGTATAGGTACAGAACACTAGGTTGATTGCTCGTGATACCTGAAAAAAACAACTTGCGGGTTATGTAATGAGCCAAAACAAGCTATTGCTTATGTGCCATAAATATCACGGTGTTTATGTAGCTAATTGGTATATTCAATTTCCACTGGGCAGTGAATGGAATGTATCCTAAAGGAAGAAGGTTCGAAGCCTGGGGCCTACACAAAACTCTGTGCCCATGGGCTGCAACCTATCGACATATTTTATTTGTTTAACAGTCGCTTTTGTGGTGTATTGGCATACGCGGGCCTGGGCGCAACGCGGGGAGCGTTGTTGGAGCGCGTGCAGGTGGTTTTGGTGCGTCACGTGTCGACGAGGCAATTATAGGTTGTTCGCGCCGCTTGACGGCGCGGGTATTCTTGCAGTAGTGACGTTCGATAGCAATAACGAGTTACAAGCAGCCCTCACGACTCCTGCGTGCTCACCTAGCCTCTCGGCGCTACACAATACACAACAGTTTGGTCCATTTCAGCTGAAGAGAAAATTTATAGGAATTAATGTTGATGCGAATGTAACACTTTGAAATAGTCTTGGGGCTAACGAACAGCAAAATAGGGACGTATGATTATTTTTTCAGGGGTGGAACTCTGATCGAATTTGTGGGTGTAGTAGTCAGGCCGCTGTGCAACCAATGGTTGTCATGAAACATACAAACACGTTTGAAGGTTCGGCTAATTAATAACGTATAGGTTAGTAAACTATGGATTCACGAAAAAGTGAAAAAATATTTTTCACGAAAAATTAAGTGACCACTATATTTCGTTTATTGTTGTGTGTCTGTCTGTCTGTCTGTCTGTCTGTTTGTCTGTCTGTCTCGTCTTGTCTGTCTGTCCCGAGCATGGCTCCGTGGTTTGATCGATCTGATAAAATTGGTGGGAGGTTTATATATGATCTAGTTGTGTCTATCTTGAGAATGGGTGTGGTCCCGCCCATTATGGGCAGAGGCAGCCCAAAAACATGTGTTCTTTTAGGGGGTAGCAATTTCAATTTGCATTGTCCTAGGGTTGTTGTCGAATACTGACCGTGGTTTCGGTATTTGGTTAGCCCATGGCCACCTGCCATAGCCCTCCACGGAGCTCGATTTTTCATTTCATCCACACGGTCAAGGTCCACAAGGTCACGAATTAGAAACATTGCGAATTGTGTTTTTAGGGGGTAGGCCATTTCAATTTGCATCTTCTCCTGGGGTTTGTCGAAATCAGGCGAGGGGTTTTTGGTCTTTGTTAGACCCAATGGCACTGCATAGGTCCCACAGAGAGCTCGATTTTAAATTTTCGGTTCCAAGGTTTTCCCCAAGGTTCAACAAGGTGCAACGAACTTACGAGATTGCATCATTTTGACTATAAAATCCTCTTCTCCAAGGGGTTTGTCGAATCTGGCAGGGGTATTCGGTATATTGGGTTAGGCCCAATGGCCACCTGCATAGCCCCACGGAGCCTCGATTTTTCATTTTCGTCCCAGGCAAGGTCACAGGTCACGATTAGAAAATTGCGAATTTTGATAAAATCATAACGCCACACCAAAACATTGAGAGCTAGGATCCGATAATAATTTTTATGCAATAATCTTGAGGTCCTTCCACACACTACAGTCTTGAAACCTTTTGCCTATCTCGACCAACCTTTGCCCGTGGACGAGCCCCGCTTACCTAGTTTGTTTTATCGCTGATTTTCAAATCAAAGTGGATAATCGAGGAGTGCAAATGGCCATATAGCCCTATATGGACGTTTATTGTTTCCTGGATGTTCGAGGAAGTTTTTGCACGCAAAGGTTCATTAATCCTTGACTTTGACCATTAAAGTTCACAAAAGTCAAATTATTTCAAAATTGTGGGAATAACCTGAGCGTTTTGACCTGTCTTCGACGAACTATCCAATAAGCTAATAGCACGTATTCCTGTTTCCTTATTTTATGTCCCACAATGTTTTGTGACCTTTTAAAGTTATGCAATAGGTCAAATTTGAAAGTTGTTGAACGAAACGGGTTTTCGACATTTTTGCAGCTAAGTCCACAACATTGTTTGGACTTAAAGGTTATTGCAAAGGTCAAATTTTTAAAGTTGTTTGAACGAAACGGGGCTTTCGAGCATTTTGCAGCTAATCACCTGTCCTCGGTACCACATAATGTTGATCCATTTTTATAACTTGGTCAAACATTATCAATTGTCTCAATCCTTCGCACTCTGAAACAATCTCATCGTCAAATACCGTCGTGAACATCTTCTGTCTTCAACTGTTTCCCATTTATTCTCAATCTTAAGTTTTATATTTTGGCAATACCCATGACATCGGGTCCCCCGACCAGTTTGGCCAATGTCGACTTAATAAAATCTCTCTTCCTGAAACTCCTCCTTTGTGTGGTGTTTGTTATTGACGCCATTTGACGAAATTATAATTATTCGACATTTACACAAGTTGCAGGCATGACATTGATGTCTCTGACATTCAATCCAAATTTCTTTAACTTTGAGATATCATTTTCGTAAATGCCCTCAATCCATATCTTTGTGACAGGCACGAGTTGGAACTTTACAATAACAATATATGTGAATGATTCACAATTGTGAATTACATTTTTGTTTGTTCTCACAAATATTGACCATTTTCCTCTTCTGACAGAACATGAAAGTGCAAAACATTCACGTCCTGGATTCTTCGTCCAGTCACCTGCTACTATTTCAAACTCCGTACCGAACAACACAATCTCCAACAACTACTATACTTCAACTCTACCACAACACAATCTCCAACACTTTTAACTACTACTCTCACTGCCTACACAACACAGATCTCCAAAACTACTACTACTTAACTCCTAACAACACAACTCCAACACTATACTAAATTCACTCCTACACAACCACACACAATCTTTCCAACAACTACTCTACTTCAACTCCTACCACAACCCAACACAATCTCAACACTACTACTAACTTCAACGTCCTACGAAACCACAACACAATCTCCAACAACTACTACTACTTCACTCCTACCACGAACACAATTCCAACAACTACTACTTACTTAACTCCGACACAACCAAAACACATCTCCAACAACTACTACTACTTCAACTCCTACCAAACCAATCTCCAACAACAATATCTTCAACTCCTACACAAACCACAACCACAATCTCAACAACTATATATTTCAACTCCTACACACCACAACACACATCTCCAACAACTGACTACTACTTCAAACTCTGCCACACTCCACAAACACAATCTCCCAACAACTACTACTACTTCAACTCCTACCTCACCAACAACACAATCTCCAACAACTACTACTATTTCAACTCCTACCACAACCACAACACAATCTCGCACAACTACTACTACTTCACTCCTACACAACACAAACAATCTCCACAACTACTACTACTTCACTCCTAAACAACACAATCTCCAAAAACTACAACTACTCAACTCCTACACAACACATCTCCAACAACTTACAACTACTTCAAATCCTACCGACAAACACATCTCCAACAATCACTACTATTATACTCCTAACCACAACCACAACACAATCTCAAAACTCTATATTCAACTCCTAGCACTACCACAACACAATCTCCAACAACTACTACTATTCAATCCTACCACAACACAATCTCCACAACTACTACCACTTCAATAACTCCTACCAAACCAACAACACAATCTCCCAACACTATTCTATTCAACTCTACCACAACACAACAATCTCCACAACTACTACTACTTCAACTCTACAACACAATCTCCACAACTACTATAACTTACTTCATACTCCTAGCCACACCACAACACATCTCCAACAACTAACTACTATTCAACTCCTTACCTACAACCACAACAAATCCTTCCAACAACTACTACTATTCACTCTACCAACAACACAATCTTCAACAACTACTACTTTCAACTCCCTACCAAACACAATCTCCACAACTACTACTACTTCAACTCCTACAACGACAACACAAATTTCCAACACTAACTACTATATTCCTACCACAACACAATTGCCACAACTACTACTACTTAACTCCTACCACAAAAAATCTCCAAAACTACTAAACTCTACTACTTCAACTCTACCACTTAGATCTAGGAGTTCTCTTCGAACAGATTCTAATACTTATATAAGGTCAACTCTACACAGGCTGCTAGCACCACAGATTCTCGAACAACTTACTATTCTACTGTTGTTGGAAGTTGTGTTGTTTGGTGGTCACTCTACAGTTGAAGTTAGTAGTAAACCACAACGACTATCCTAAAGCAACTTACTCTGACTATAGTTTGGTTCGAATCTTACCAGGTAAGACACAAATGTCCAACTAACCTACTACTGAATATTGTCAACTCTACAAAGACACACTCTCAACAGACTACTCCTATATCAACTCTACCACATAGTTGGTTGGGTGACCTATGTGTTGTGGCTAAACAAGAGGAGGTACGATTCACGCACTAACTACACTGTTAGTATCTTGGAGAATATGTGTTCAACTTCTCCGTACGGTGGGAATTGAAAGTAGTTAGTGTTGGCAGATTGTGTGTGGTAGGATTGAAGTGTGATACAAGTTGTTAGGATCAGTATTTCGTGCTTGTTGTGGTTTCGTGAGTAAAGCTTACAGTTAGAGCTAGTAAGTATTGTGGCTGGTGGTGTTGTGGTACTGTGGGTGCGTTGCGTGGTGGAGGTGTCACTACTAGAGCCTTTACAACTAGACTGAGGAGAGACTTAATCTCTACACACTGACTTATGATTAGGTGGTCAACTCCTAACTGGGGGTGGGACAGACACACAGAAATCTCCAACAACTATAAGGCTGCTGTGTGAGTGGTCAGGACGGTTGCCTAGCCCGTGGGTGGCGAGTTGTGTGGAGATTGTGTGTGGTGGCGTTGCAGTATAGTGTGTGGGAATTGTGTTGTTGGTTGTGGTAGCAGTTGAGCTAATGTAGTTGTATGGAGTTGGTGGTGGAGTAATCTCAGAACGTACTGTCCTCTAGAGTTGCTCGTTCAACAGAGCTACTAAGTGTTGTGGTAGGAAGCTTGAAGTCGTAGTCCTGTGTGGAGATTGTGTTGTGGTAGAGTTGAAGTAGTGTAGTTTTTCAGCTCTGTCCGCTAGATCTGTGTTGTGGTAGGAGTACATGAAAAGTATAGTAGTTGTTTGAGAGATTGTTGATTGTGGTTGTGGTAGGTAGCAAAGTATTGAAGTAAGTAGGTATAAGTTGTTGGAGTATTGGTGTTGTGGTTGTGTGTAG
>CM068956.1:62958615-62970918 GCA_035128595.1 Eptatretus atami
GTCAGAAAAGGGGGAAAAAAGGCTATGCACCAACAACAACAATACAAATATGTTAGCATTAATTTATAGGCTAATTCTTAATGTCGCCATCTGGACTGGGGGGCACAAAGTCTAATCTGGGTGGGCATTGCCCCCTAATGCCCCCCCCCCCCCGTGGGGCCGACACTGTGAATATGTGAGGGAGGAATGGCATATTAAGTGCTCTGGTGATGGAGGAGGCCATTCGGCCCATCATGCCTGCACCACTCAACTCAGACCAACCAAACAAATCAATCAGGGTGTGGACTTGATTCAAAACACAATAGTGTAATACCTTGGGCGCTCAACTTGGTAGAATAGTATACTGAGGAGGAGTCAACGTCACAAAATGTACAATGATGATCAAGGTTGTGATCAAGTTTCATTGAAATCATGCATGTAGTTTCAGAGAAGAAGTTGCAAGGTTTACGGATTGACGGACTTCATCACAGGAGATTCCAATGATCTTGAAGGCTTGGTTTCCACAGCATCAAGAGGAGCAGATGTGAGGCAGGGAGTCAGCCCAAAGGGAGATCAGTATTCCATCAAGCTGCGAGTGAAGCCGAGCTGTGTCCGAAGGAAGCGATTCAGTTTGGCATTTTTAATATGAATAGGCAAAGTCAAAAACAAACAAACCCATTATAATACCTTAAAACATTAGAATTACCCTTTAAAAGATACCTTTAGAAACGTCTTAGAAATTAGATACCCTTTAGAACCTTTAGAATTACCTTTAGAAACCTTGAATTACCCTATTAGAACCTTTGGAATTACCCTTTAGAAACCTTTAGAATTACCTTAAAACCTTTAATACCTTTAGAAACCTTTGGAATTACCTTTAGAAACCTTTAGAATTACCTTATTAAACCTTTAGAATTACCCTTTAGAAACCTTTGGAATTACCCTTTAGAAAACCTTTAGAATTACCTTTAGAAACCTTTAGAATTACCCTTTAGAAACCTTTAGAATTACCCTTTAGAAACCTTTAGAATTCCCTTTAGAAACCTTTGAAATTACCCTTTAGAAGCCTTTTCGAATTACCCTTTAGAAACCTTTTAGCGTTACCCTTTAGAGCCTTTAGAATCACTCTTATTGAACCGTTGGAATTACCCTTTAGAACCCTCCATAATTACCTTTAAGAACCCTCTAGAATTACCTCTTGGAACCCTTTAGAATTACCTTTGGACCATCTGGAATTTGCCCTTTGGACCCCCAATTACCCTGTAGAACCCTCTGGAATTACTTTTTGAACCCTCTTGAATTACCCTTAAAAGAACCCCTTAATTGCCCTTTGGAACCCCTTAGAATTACCATTTAGAAACGTTTGAATTATATTTTAGAACCCTTAGATTGAATTACCCTTTAGAACCATTTAGAATTACAAGTGGGCCCATTGGTCCATTGAACACAAATTTTATTGGTCTTTCGGCCTTGTAGCATTACCTGCCTGCTGTACTGCTGAGCATTAGCTTGCCTTTCACCAAGCACAGATGTGCTTGGGCCAGGGCAGAGATTATATATTCCTTATTATTTTCCAAATGATACTACAATTATTGTTGTTGTTAATATTATTAGTATTAATTAATATGAGTTTGTTCCAATGTTTTCATTATTTTATTTATTTTGAAAATAGAATGCCATGCCGTGGCTGTTCGATAACCTTAACATGGTGGCATTTAAAACATGGGAATTCTTCTGGGTTCTTTGTAGTTAATTAGCCTAATCAACTCAGGAGATGATTATGATTATTTTGGTGTATCACATTCCAATCAGACACTTCAGTAGAACTCCACAAAACCATGCCACACACACACACACACACCACACACACACACACACACACACACACACACACACACACACCTCATCCATTTATAGTGGATCTAAGGTCTACAGGGTCTTCGTTGTCTTATGGGCCTTTTGGGTCCTCTGGGTCTTTTGGGTCATATGGGTCTTCAAAAGTTGGAGGGTTTCAGTAGTCTAACTCTAAAGGGTCAAAAGGTACATTCAGTATCTAATAGTACGTAAATAATTGGCGTATGTAATTAATAGACACAGAAAGCAACACACACAGCACAGCATGCACCACGCAGCACACAACGCACCACACACACACACACACACACACACAAACACACACACACACACACCACACAACACACACACACACACACACACACACAACACACACACACAACTCATCCATTTATAGTGAAACGCAGTGTGTTAGGTTTCTTCTTCATTTTGAGGATGGATGGTTGGAAGGAAGAACATAGAATCAATCTAGTAGCCCTGCGCTGAACCTCCTCTATGGCATCTATGTCCTTCCGGAATTGTGGTGACCAAAACTGTACACAATATTCTAGATGTGGCCCTCACTAATATTCTGTACCATGTTAACACCACCTCTTTTGATATATAAATGATCCCTCCGCGTATAACCGAAAACCCATTTGCTTTGCCTGGCACTGTGCTGCCTGCTTACCTCCCGTATATTACCACCCCCGATCCTTCTCCTGTGTGACACGCTCCAAAATTACCCTTGCATCCTGTAATCTCTATTTTCATTGTTCTTTCCCATCCCAACACTTACACTTGCTCAGGTTAAATTCCATCTGCCAGTCTTTTACCCAATCTATACAAGTATCAATACTTTCCTGAATCTGATCACCACCCCCTCTGCTATCCACCTTACCTCCAAGCTTTGTGTCATCCGCAAATTTGTAAAGCTTACTCTTTACCCCATTATCCAAATCATTGATGTAAATAATGAATAGTAATGGTCGAGTACTGATCCTTGAGGTACCCCACTACTATATCCTCCCAGCAAGACATCCTCCCACTCACAGCCACTCTTTGCTCCATCCACTCAGCCAGTTGCAATCCAATTAGCTACGCTGACCAGCCACCCACAAGCCCTCACTTTGGCTTAACAACCTCCGAGTGCGGTACCTTATCAAATGCCTTCTTAAAGTCTAGATAATATATGTCCACTGCCTTTCCTCATCCCCCAATCAGAACTGCTTCATAGAACTCTAAAATTTGTTAACAGGAACTACCTTTGGTAAACCATGCTGACCCTTTAATAGTTTATATTTATTTAAATGTTCCTCATCCGGTCCTTAATTAATGTCTCCAACACCTTCCCCACACTGAAGGCAAACTAAACGGTCTATAGTTTCCAATTCTTCTCTGGTCCTTTCTTAATAATGGTGTTATATTTGTACTCTCCAATCCTCCAGTACCTGTCCTGACTCCAGGGACGATTGAAAATATCCGTTAACATCTCGCTTACCTGCTCACCACTTCCCTCATACTCTCGTTGCATATTATCTGGACCCGGAGCCTTATCTACTCTTAGATTTCCTCGTTGTTCCTTTACTTCCTCCAATCCAACCTGGATTTCTGTAAAAGCCCTTCCTCACCTCCTCCATAGATACTCTCAGCTATTGGCAATTCTCCTGACTGTTCTTGTGTAAAATTGAAGAAAAATACCTGTTTAATAAGCCTGCCATCTCACTTTCATCACCAACCACTCTCCTGGTGCTATTCCTCAATGGGCCCACACTGGTCCTAACCTGTTCTTTTCCCCTGATATACTTTAAAGAAAGCCTTGCATTTATGTTTAATATTCTTAGCCATGTCCTTCTCATACTCTCTTTGGCTTGCCGAGTTATTTCTTCACTTCCCTCTGTTTACTCGATAGTGATATAAATCTAACTCCAGTCCTGTTATTTTAAACCTTATAAATGCCTTTTGCTTCTCCTGAATAGCGTTCTTATCTCCCTCTCAACCACCCTGGGTCTTTCCACTTCTAGTTTTACACCTCATTGGAATGTACTTACTCTGCATTCCACAATTTGCTCCTTGAAGGTTTCCCATTTCCTTGTTAGATTGTCCTATTGTTACTTCTCTCAATCTACATCACCAACTCTCTCCTCATACCCTCAGTTTGCCTTTCCTGAAATCTAATCGCCTTACCCTACTATCCTGAACTCTAACCCTTAACATAATCTTTGCACACACAATGTTATGGTCACTTACTCCTAAATGCTCCCCAACTCCACCTCCTCCACCATATTAGGATCGTTACTTAAAAGGAGGTCCAACACTGCACTCCCCCTCGTGGGCTTCTGCAAACTGGGGTAAAAAGCAATCCTGGACTAAAACTATGAAATCCCATCGCTCTGCCCTTTCCCTATTCCTGGACCCATCTATCCCTGGCAAGTTAAAATCCCCCATAATCAATACTCTTCCCTTACCACATGCCCATTGAATTCTTCATTGACTCCTCCTTCCTCCTCTTCCTTCACACCCAGAGTCCTATAAAAGCATCCTACCAGTATCTTACTGTTTTTACAATTCCAATCTCTACCCATACAGAATCCTCCCATTTATTCCTTCCTTAATGTCACCCCTTTCTCTTGATGCAATGCTGTCCTTTACCCAGATTGCTACTCTCCTCCTATTCTCTCCTTCCTATCACACCGATACACCTTGTTAGCCTTCTAATCCTGTCCTCCAGTTACTCTCCTCCTTAAACCATGTCTCAATCACTGCAACTATATCGTACTCCTCGCTTCTACTTTGGCTTTAAGCCCTTCCACCTTCTTATTTAATCATCTGGCATTGGTGTAGAATATGTTTCACTTTTCCCTTCCTGAAATTCTATTTTCTTTCCTGGCCTTACTCATCACAATTACATCATCAGTTCCTTCCTTAATAGCTTCCCCACCCTCCGCTGACCTAAAAAAAAGCCTGAATTCCTTCCTCAATTCCCATTGCAAACCTTGCTGCCCCCTTTCCATTTAATATACGACAATCATTCCGGAAACACTCTCTTTGTCCCTAAATGATTCCCACTGCTTCTTAAATGTAAAACCTTCCTCCCTACACCATTCTTCTAGCCATTGGTTGACGTCTATTGCTCTGCTCATAATTTCTATATCGTTTCCTAATCTTGGGAGAATCCCAGAAAACATGACCTCACAACCCTTTGCTTTCAGCCGCTTCCCCAATACCTGTATCTATTTTTCAAACCTCTGAGTAAACTTTCCCTACATCAATCGCACCGGTGTACCACAACCAACTTCTTCCTGCTATGACCCAATACAATATCGTTTACCTTTCCTTCCAATGTCCCTAACTCCTCTTCTTCAAAACTACATAGAATTCTATGTCTACAATACTTCCTGCAGAATGAAGAATTACATATTTAATTGTCTCATCACCCACAAAAACTGTCTCCCACACTTCATTTCTACCAATTTCTATTGCTGCACCTCCACCACTGCCTGCACCAGCTGCACCACCACCACTGCCTGCACCTGCTGTACCTCCACCACTGCATGCACCCGCTGCATCTCCACCACTGCCTACACCCACTGCACCTCCACAACTGCCTGCACCTGCTGCACCTCCACCACTGCCTGCACCCACTGCATCTCCACCACTGCCTGCCCACTGCACCTCCACCACTGGCGACACTCACAGCACCTCCACCACTGCCTACACCTGCTGCACCTCCACCACTGCCTGTACCTGCTGCACCTCCATCACTGCATGCACCCGCTGCATCTCCACCATGCTGCCCCACTGCACTTACAACCACTCCTGCACCTGCTGCTCCACAACCACTCCTGCACCGCTGCACCTCCACAGATGTATGTATGTACAAACAGTATGGGAGAAAGTTTAAAATTTCAAAAACTTTTTTTTATTTTAAATATGTCATTGATTTCGAGAAATAATATGTAACTACGCAAACTCTTCCTTGAGCTGGCCGGAGGTGACCAAGAACCTAATGACCACTCTGACAGAACTACAGAGTTCCTTGGCTGAGATGGGACAACCTGCCGTAAGGACAGCAATCTCTGCAGCACTTCACAAATATCGGCTTTATGGGAGAGTGCCCAGATGGAAGCCACTCCTGAGAAAAAGGCACGTGATGGCATGCCTGGAGTTGACAAAAAGGCATGTGAAAGACTCTGAGAGCATGAGGCAAAAGATTCTGTGGTCTGATGAGACGAAAATTGAACTCTTTGGCCTGAATGCAAAGCACTACATCTGATGGAAGCTGAGCACAGCTCATCACCCATCTAACACCGTCCCTACCATGAAGCATGTGATGGCAGCACCATGCTATGGGGATGTTTTTCAGCGGCAGGGACTGGGAGACTTGTAAGAATAGAGGGAACAATGAATGGAGCCAAATACAGGTAAATCCTTGAGGAGAACCTGCTTCAGAGTGCAAAAGGCCTTAGACTGTGGCGAAGACTTACGTTCCAACAGGACAATGACCCCAAGCATACAGCCAAAGCAACACTTGAATGGCTTCAGAACAAGAATGTGAAAGTCCTTGAGTGGCCCAGCCAAAGCCCTGACTTGAATCCCATTGAGAATGTGTGGGAAGACTTGAAGATTGCTGTTCACCGACACAACCCATCCAACTTGACAGAGCTTGAGCAAATCTACAAAGAAGAATGGGAGAAAATCCACAAATTCAGATGTGCACAACTGATACAGACATACCCAGGAAGACTCGAATCTGTAATCGCTGCCAAAGCAGCTTCTACAAAGTATTGACTCAGTGGGTTGAATACTTATTGACGCAAGACATTTCAACTTTTCATTTTTAATTAATATGTAAAAATTTCTAAAAACATGTTTTCACTTTGTCATTATGGGGTATTTTTTGTATATCTGTGACAATTTTTTTTTAATTTGATCCATTTTCAATTCAGGCTATACCACAACAAAATGTGACAAAAGTCAAGGGGTGTGAATACTTTCTGAAACTGAGCTTTACTTATTGATACACCTTTAAACCTCTTTAAACCTTTATTTAAATTTAATTATGTATTTGAAGACTGTATGACACAAATCGCTTTCATAATACTTCCAAGAACCATGAAATATATCGATAAATAGCATTAAAGGGCTTGGCACACGTATTGGGGTGAAGAAGAGACCGCCATAATGGCTCTGTACCGATCAATAAAGCCTCTATCTCCTAAATTGCGACTCAACATCATCTTATTACAGTGTATACGGGTAGTTGGGTGTATAATACTGCTTCAGTCGCGCTAAACTTCCAGATATTTTTGAACGATCTTTAAAGACATTGTTTTATTATAATTGAAGTACAGGAGGGCCTTGCCGTTCGTGGGTGTCCCCTTCGTGAATTTGTCTGTTGCGATTAATTTATTGAGGCAAGGTTTGTGGATTGCGGTCATTGCGCTCTAATAATCGCGAGTTGGCGAACAATTTTCCACATTTATTCACCGAATTAACATGGGCCGTCAAAACACAAAACCCCCTCAAACCTCCCAACATAATTACCTCCATCAACTCTTCTTTATTGTCACCATCATCAACATCGCCATCATATTATTGTATAAAGTTTATCATCATTATTATTAAAGGTAATTTTCATGATCTTAATAACTCAAGAAAATAAATTATTTTATGTTCTTAATAACTCAAGAAAATAAATTATTTTATGTTCTTAATACTGGAAAATAATACTTTATTTCATGTTCTTAATCTCTTTTATTCATGAAAATTAATAGCACAAAACAATGCACAAGCATATTAATTATGGCTACAGTTTGCATAAATTTTGAAGTTGAAGTCCTGAACCTGATTTTCCCCATTAACCCCTAATTTTGCAGATTTGTAGTTCACAGGAATTTTAAAGAATGTAACCACTGTGAACAGCAAGGCCCTCCTGTATATACCTGAATACTACACAGGGTATCTTGTTCTATAAACTCTCTAGTTCCTAATAGCGATTGACTGGGTAACAAGACAGGCGACGGCAGGAAAACAGACTTGTATCAAATGTAAAAATGAAACCCAATTGGAATATCTTAATTTTGCTGATGACTGTGTTTGATATCAGAAATGTATGACGATGTGAAAATAAAGACAAAAATAATCTTCCACCAATGATATTGAGAAGGCCTCCAAATCATTTCTGGCCAAATAGCATCCATCCATCCATCAGGACCATACACTGTGCAGAGTGTTGGTGCTGTATAAGCTGGCTCCTTGGCTATTGGGCATAATCCTGGACGGGTCACCACTCCAACACAGGATACCAGCAAGCTGGCACTCATTTTGCTGACCTCAGAAGGATGACAGGCAGAGTCAACCCCCACGTGGTATTAATTCAACAGCCAAGGGGGATTTGAATTCAGGATCCAAGGATCCCAAGCCTACCATCCTAAGCATTAAGCCAACACCAGACATAAATAGCATAAGAAATGAGGAAATAAGGAGGAGGGCTAGAAAAAGATACATTGTGGCACAAGCAAAATAATGAGGAATTGCGATGGGTAGGACATATAATGAGAAAGCAAGACAGCCATTTGACTAAAGAAGCTATGTTTTGGACACCAGTGGGGAAAAGGAAGAGAGGGAGACCAATAAATACATCGAGGAGTATTTCTGAAAATGAACTTCAACTAGAAAGGGGAATTGCACTGAAGTATGCAAAGAGGATTGCTCAAGACTGAACAAGATGGAGGAACCTCGTTGCAACCCTTTGTGCTGAAAAGCGCAATCAGTCCTAAGTCAGTAGTATGATACAGATTGGGGTTTGAGAGGCCTGGAGTGGCAAATGGGGTCTTCTTTGTGTCTAAAGTCCCTTGCACAGTATATTTATACAAACCTTTTGTGATATCATTGAATTAAATATTTACATGAAGTTTTCAAACTCGCAGTAATTGGTGTGTTTTGGTGTCTTCAGTTGTCCAGACTTGCTCGTCGAATTCTTGCCCAACACTAGCTGTTTGCACCATGAATCAACAAAAAAGTGCATATTGGTGTGAATGCCCAGTGGGTTACAACTGGGCACAGGGAAACTGCATATCGGGTAAGTGGAACTGCGTATCGGGTATCGGGTATTTTATTGTTTATATGAGATGCTCGTGATATTTTCAGGTAGATTCTCAGGATTTGTGAGTGTTGTTGCACAAGTTTCTGACGCCCAAAAATGAAACGTATATGTCTGAGAACGAATCACATCATTGCATTGTGACGAGGATTCCTCGCTGGTTTGGATGTTGGTGATGTGTTGTCATGTATAGCCATTGTTAAAACAATTACAGAACTTGTTTGGCTCCAGCTTGCATGTGTAGGAGCCGTTTACAGGATGTGTTGGCACACAGAGTGTTCATGTATTCAAGTTGTCGGTTAGAAAGCTGTAACATGTTGGAGGTTTTCGGACAGGTGAGGGTAGGGGTTAATATGTGAGAGGGATTGGGAATAAAAAGGAGCTCTGACAAAGCAGTAGGTGAGGTCGTACATGAGTTATTCTGCTTGGGGTACCACAAATGTGTTTGCATTTTTGTTGGACGAGTAACTCCATTTTGAATGTGCCCGATACTTCACAAGCGTTTCGTTCTGTGAAGACCTGTTGCTCTGTCAAGAATAACCAACTGAAGCTCTGTTGAGAAACACTTCACCAAGGCATAAAATATTGGTTTGTAGTTTGGGGAATCCATAATCGCCAAAATTGTGAACACTGCGGAGTGGAAATGGAAAAGCATAACCAACTCGATTTCTTTTTCCAAAAAAATGGAGGGGGCACTGTGTGTGGGGGGGGGGGGGTGGAAGATTGAGTATTGAGTCTTTGCCCCTTTTTTTAACAAAGCAATGTTGAGTCCAGGCTAAATAAGAAAGCACATCAATATAAAAAAATTAATTGGCGGTTATAGTGGAACCAACTTTATTACAGATGTCAACAAAATATTTCTGTTTGACTGATTTCTTTCTAATATTTCCCATTCAAAAGAAATTTGATTTTTGATTTGAGAGGCAATATCAGGATTGGTAGCTTTTACTGAGTGCCCATATACTTATTATATATGTAAGGGAATGAATGGGTAGTCATATGTTATAAAAAATAGTCATATAAAAATGTTTGAGAAAAGGAAAGGAGTGGGTGGAATTGATGCGAAAAGAATGATCAGGTGTAAAATAGACGGTTTGGGTTGGAGGGGATTGAACAAAGGAAAGTAGGTTTGAAAGATGAGATCTAAAGAATCCCTTCAACTTCTACGACACAACACTGAGATGGACAACTCTTTCAACCACAGAAGAAGAGAAGACGAAATGGATATTATGACATTTTTTGCTGACAGTGGCCTACAAAAGTATTCACCCCCCTCCAAAGTTTTCACATTTTGATGCCACCTGAGCTTATTCCATGATGCTTTCAAATCAAACTGAATATAAAGAGTCTTTACAAACTACTCCAAAGTGATAAAGCTAAAAAAAAAAATGCAGATGAAAGATGAATAAGTTAGATGAACAGAGAAAATCAGATTATCAGCTGCGTAAGTATTCAAACCCCTTTGCCGAATTAACCCGAAATCACTTCATGAGAAAATTATTTTACCGCACTGAAAGGTTACAAAATATATAAGTGTAATATTAAGCACTGTTAAACAACAGAGATGGCTAGATCTTGTGGTTATCCACCACAATTGAGAGAAGATTCCAGAACCACAATTAAGAGGAAGAAACCACCATCGCTCGAAACTGTAACGCCATAACTGGACACCATTTCAGTTACTTAAGCTACTAGAATATGTACAACATGGGCAATTTGAGTGGTGAATCAAACACCTGTTGCCATTGACCGGCAGTCACCACAAAAGCACCTGAAAACAAGCAAAAGAGCAATCAGAGATTGCAGACCCTTGCCAGAACTTATTTTGAGTGGTGTATTTTTATAGGTTTTATGGTAATTCCAATCTGGCTGCCAAACCATGTGACCTATGATATCATATGCATGAACCTTTTGTTCCTCATGGACAGGCGGTCATACGTGTAAAGTTTGACCCTCGATTTGTTCAGCCACTTCAGAGAAGAAGATTTATTGAAGGGTTTTTTTTAAACAATATGGCTGCCGAATCACGTGAGATGACATCATGATTTTTTTTTCTGTGGACCATTTTATCCCGAGATGACCCTCAAAATTTTTCATAGTCATCAGATGTGGGTTTTTTGGGGGTTTTTGTATACATTTCGAGGCTCGTATGAGAGCTAACACACAACGCACAGCAAGGGGGGCATGAGAGAAGAGGGGTGGAGAGGGAAGGACAAACAATGGGAACAGAGACATTAGGAGATCTGTGGAAGGGAGAGGGATGGGGTGGGGAACACGGGGTATACAAGATGGACATTACAGGACTTTCAGGAAGGAAAGCAGGGAATTTGAAGGAGGTGGGTTTGGGGTGGATTAACGGGGTAGAAAAGATGAGGATTTGGATGGGGAAGAATAAGAGGTGGTGGTGAAAGGCTGTTTTGAAGGCCTGGAGGAAGAATGGGATTGAAGAGAGTATGGGAGTTTGTTCCAAAGGTGGGGAAAAAGAGGAATGAAAGAGTGAAGGTGAGCAGTGAGTCGTGATTTTGGTAGTTTTACCAGAAGGGGGTTGCTGGTGGACCTTGAGCCCCTGCGGAAATATGGGGGGGGGGGACATATCGCAGACAGAGCAGGGGGGCAAGGCCGGATAGGAGACGGTAGAAGACAGAAAGACAACCGACCTGCCAGCGGTAGAGAGTGAGAGACCGAAGACTCAGCCACATCACGGGACATACCAATGGTCCGAAGTGCCTTGGTTTCCCAACGTGAAGCTGAGAAAGGTGAGACAGGAGCACCAGCCCAGAGGGGAGAGCATACTCCATCAGGCTGTGGATGAAAGCTTTGTATGTGGTCAGGAGCTGAGGTGGGCCGAGGAAGGACTTTGCACGATGGAAGATTCCGTCGGTGATTGGTTTGGAGGCCAGGTTGGAAATGTGGCTTTACTAGGAAAGATCATGGCAGATAGTGAGACCCAGAAGCTTGAAAGAATGGACTTCTTCCAGAGGATTATTGAGAAAATAGATGGGTGGGGGGGTTCCAAACATTCCTTTCGGAGAGACAAAGTGAGAGTGTGAGATTTGTCCGGATTGAAAGACATGTTCCACGTGTTGGACCAATTTGTGATTTATCCAGATCTGCAGGAGAGAAGAACTTACTGCTGCCGGTCTGAAGGATGAACAGGTACGGCAGAGGGTGGAGTCATCAGCAAAGAGATAAAGAGGATTTTCCAGAGAGTCGGAGAGATCATTGATGAAAACCAGAAAATGAACAGGGCCCAGAATGCTGCCTTGAGGAAACACCAGCCTGGACAGGAAGAGGGGATGAGAGAACTCAATTTAAAGCCACACGTTGACTGCGACAGGAGAGGAAGTCTGCGAGCCATGAGTGGAGAAGGCCTTGGATACCATAGG
>CM068956.1:62971802-62986736 GCA_035128595.1 Eptatretus atami
TTTAATTGGATTTCAGGAAGATTGGAGGACCTTCGGTCAGGACGTTGGTGCATATACTTCTCTCTGCCCCCCCAAGGCTATAGAGTTCGGGTCCAGACATCCGAACTGATGGCCTTACCTCTCAAGGCATACTCCTTCATAGCACTCGCATTAACACCGGTTAGGCATCTCTCAGCGCTTTTCATGATTGGTGTTCAGCAGTGCTTAGCAGTGAGTTGATGTCAGAGTAAAGGGAGAGAGGGAATTGGCGGCGTGGAACATACCACCACCTGGCACAGTGATTTGAATGTGGACTCACCAGGGGTCTTTGCGAGGGAGGATGGAAGAGGTTGGAGAGTTACAGGCATTGAGATTAGCACACAGTCGCTAATGTTCTGGGTCTCCTGAGCAGGACACCAATTGTTCTGGAGCTTTATTGGAGTAGGATATGCTGATGGTTATTACGCCTCAGTATTAGGTGTTTTGGCTTTCCTGAGGCAAAGGCAATTGTTTCAGGCCATATGCCTCACCACGAGCATTTCAGTGATACCATGCGCGGGGAAGGGTCGGACAACTGAAAACTGGCAGGGGATAAATATGATGCAATGAGAGAGAGAGAGCAAGATTTCTTTGAAAAGAATTTCCCAGGTACGAGTTGGATGTTGGAGAACGATTAGCGATGGCGAGGACCATTTACTCGGAAGTCTGGATGGCTGGCTTCGGGAAAGCTGCCTCAGACGGGCCTGAGGTGGAGTGCCAGACTCAAACGCACTGAGGTGGTTCTCTGAAAACAGCCATGAGGAGCGGGTCCACTTTGACAAGCATTTGTGGATCAGAAGAACCGATTGGAAGTGAGAAGATAGGCTACAGCAGATATTTTCAGGGAAATTTGTCAAAATCACATCCAGAAGAGATGGAGTACCATTGGTTGAGATCCGCATCTGGAAGTTGACTGATTGAGTCAGTCCCATTGAGTCACAGAAGTCTTTTGCTCAAGTGCCATGACAGGTGAGAGAGGTACCCACACCCAGCCAACTGGCATGATGACAATTGAAGTCGCCACATATGAGGAAGAGAGAGTTTGGATGAGAAGATAGAAGTTGGTCCATGTTTTCGGATAGTGAGGTGTAAATGGAGTCATCACAGTTTGGTGGACGGTACAGCATACATATAAACATGAGGTGGGAGTGGAGGGAAGCCATAGCCAGAGGTATTTCTGGGGGTGTGGGGAGTGAGGGCAGTGCATGGAGAGTGAGGAATGGAGTCTTTGATGAAGAGAGCAACTCCTTCACCAGTACAAGGCTCAGGTCTGTCATACCGGAGGATGGAGTAACCAGGGAGAGATACAAGGGAGTCAGAGACGTCTTGAGGGAGGAAAGTTACTGTTAGGCAGATTATGTCTGGTTTGTCAGTGGCAACCTGTATACCACGGATACACGACGAGGCATGATGTACAAATATCGGCAAACTAACTTTTTGTTCTACAATAATTTCACAAAATAAAAAAGATAATATTCGACAGTTTGGCAAGCTCAAAAAACGCGAAAGAACGGCCCGCTCCAATGCACTGACATCTCATACAATGAAAAGAGCCTAGAAGCGCTCTGCCTGTTTGCGAGAACGTCCGACACACCATCCATATATGGGACACACAGCTGTGTTTTTTCAAACAGCGCTCGAGAAATAACAACTCTCGGAGTTAAATTTCATTAAATTTCACCAATAGTTAGGCAACCACAAATAGTTGCATCAAACTATTTAATGCAACAATAATCATGAAAATTTTCAGAGATGTTTGGTGACCGCACAACCTGCTCTTTTTGAATCATTTCTTCCGTTTTCAACACTCCACACTCAAATTCACTAGTTACAGCTGAATCAATTGAACACAATTATTGCTGTCTGCATTGATTGTATCTTAGGTGTGCGATCTCTGCATTCTTTACTTTCATAACAGTTCTCATGTTACACCATTTGATGGGGGAAATTAATTGGAGTGGTGGGATGTGCGATATGTGGCGGGTGATGGTGCCTGGGGATTTGTGGGGATGGTGGAGGGGGTTTATGGTGGTGGTGGGAATTGTGGGGTGGTGATGGTTGAGGGGGGTTGTGGAGGGGGGAAGTAGTGCTTGAGTTGGAGTGTTGAACCGAGGAGGAGACTGAAGAAAGTCATTAGCAACCTGAGGCAACTCCCGATGAGAAGTGCATGATTATACATACATAACATGCTAGTTACGAAGGGCTGGCCCATCCCAGGCGTGCGATTCTGGGTCCCACCACGCGACTCGAAATCGTTACCTTTGCTTCGCGCTTCACACCGAACGGACAATTCATCGTGACCCTCGTCGGAACAACGCGGAGCTAGTAGGGTGGATCTTTTCGACTCCCCAACCATTACAACTCGTGCCCAATCCCGGCCTAACGGCCCCATGCAGGAATAACGGGTTATGTTCGCAAAGAAACTCGACCTAAAGCTATAAAGTACCTTGTGACGCGGATGGTGTCTACGATTTCGCAAGATCTCAAGTATCCAACTCGCCGCTGGCTCTGTTCTTGTGTATGGCAGGACGAGGATAAGCCGCCCTTCTATCGTATAATATTGGATAACCTAGGACACGGACCGCTTAAGCGGAACCGTTCGTGCTGCAAGGAATAACCGTAGAACGGTTGTTATCACCGCCTCCTGACGGCTCAGACTTATTACCGCTTGGCTGTGTTTTTATAACTCGCCTATCACCTAGCCTGATCCTGTTGAGCATAATGATGGACATCAAACGATAGGAAATGGACGCAGCGAAACGAACAATGGACACCAAATTTAAGAAGTACGTCCAAACGATATGGCACGTATTTTACAGAGTCCTTTTAAACAATCACGCAGTGCATACAAAGGAACAAAGCAGACGCATCGAGAATTACACTTGAATTATGATTAGATACTCACATACTACAGCACGACTTCATACAGTTCTATACTTGATCGGGATCAAGGCGTCCGAAACACACACATCTTACACGCCAAAAACCCAAAGAAAGAAAGGTAACTCCCTGAATTGGGTGTATCCGTACGAAGTCATCTCCCCCACGGACCCTCACATCCGAGCTCCCGTCTCCTACGCCGTAACTTCTTCACCTGCCTGGACGGCGACCAACCCCTATACTCGAAAACGAGCGAAGACACAAGACTACGGCGCACCGACCAACAACGGACTTGCACGAATCCTTTCATCAGACAAGAGCGAGTTTCACGAGTACGATGCCGAAGTTCACATTCGACAGAGAGAAGAGAGCTGAGAACCTCAAAATGCCAGCCCTGCTACTGCTTCATTTTTCGCAAGCTTGACTCTCTTCTCCACTCCACGCCGACAAAGCGCGAGCAGTTAATGCGCCGAACCCTCTAACTCTCTTCTGACACAGCTCACATCCCGCCCCCTTCAATACTGCGCTCACCGCTGGACGCAAGCGCCCCTTTTTTCATCAAACCGCCCGCCGCCCTTCTCAACTCCCGAACCGCCCTCGCCTCCAGAACATGCTGGAAACTTCCAGAATCAGGAAGGAATCGGCTACTAGCCTCGCAGTAAAACCGGCTCGTGGCATTCTCCTTCTTTCCCTCGCAGGGGAAATCCTACCGGCGGGCAGAGCGACTTCGTTCGGGGAGGGGGGAACGGGGGCCGCCTGATTCCCTCATCGGGAAGGCAAGGCTCTCTGCAAACCGTAGGCAGTGCCGAAGTCAAGTAACGTGGTTAGTTGAGGTTGGCGTGTTTGGTGGTTGTTGTACCCGCATGGTGGCGTGGGCGTTGATTATGTTGGCGTTGTGTTGGTGGCGCTTTGGTTGATTGAGGGCTTTGGTGGCGTTGAGTCCAATAATAACTGACAGATAAAGAAAAACGGCATTATTCTCAAGAGTCGCAGCCCAGAATGAATACATCATTATTCCGCTAAACAACGGCTAGTAACTATTGGCTAACTTACACTATGAACTTTGATCGATTATATCCACCTGGACCTTTATGGTGTATGTGCAAAAATTTTTCCACAACGTAACCACTACCCCCTTCCCCTCTTTTTTACAGACCGTCCGAGTTCGTCAAAATTTCCGTGTGCCACCATGTTGTAGTTCTTCCCTAATACGTTTTAACTCTTCGACCCTGAGTCCGACTTCAGTGTATCTGTTCCCCAAAAAAAATAACCTTAGGGCTGTATAACTTAACTAAGACGAAACCACTCATCCCGGACTGACTTAATAAAAATATGCCGGGCGCAGAACAGACATATAATGCACAATGCCGGGGCGCACTATCGTGTCTTGCCGTCAGTACAATACGAGGATCTTTAACACTTATCCAATAACTTACATTTATACACTAACCGCACCATGCCAAAGATCGAATGTGAGTTCTCCTGCGGAACAAAAGAACAACACCAGTCACAAGGTGAGGCGGCCTGAGCCGGTGCATCCACGGGCGTTGCGAGACTGCCACATGGCAGTCCTGCAGCTTGCGCGAGTGATCAAGACTTGCCGCACTATGTAAATTAGAGACTGAAGGGGGATGCAGAACAGAACGGGGCTAAGGTCTATGAGAACGTAAGGGCATACTGGCACTGGCCAAGGCAAGCAGCTAGGGAGCTAGAAGGCATGGCATGAGAGTCAAGGCCGCGATGGAGCAACGAGAAATGAGAAAAAGCCCAGCCGGGCTGGAATGAAGAAGAGCCGCACACTGGCTTGAAGCCTCAGACGCACGACCAGTCGACCATCGATCCGGACTCCTGGCGAAATTGGCCAAACAGGCCTTTGCCAGTCAACAGCCAAAAGCAGAAACATCTTGAGTCCGATTTCTCTGGGCAGCAGGCCTTGCAGCAGACAGACAGCCGATGACGTGGCCGGCACAAGGCCTGCAGTACAGCCATCCGATGAAGTGGCCGCACATGGCCTTGAAGTAACACACAGCAGCAGATGAAGTTGCCGGCACCCCAAATTTAAACAATCTCAACAATTAGTTTCGAGTATTTGTAGGGCGAGTGTGTGGAGACGCGCCCGTGACCAGTGGAGTGCGTGAGCGTCGCTGACTTTCGCGTGGTAAGGTGACGCGGCTCGGACCTACCGAATGACTCTGTTCCACTCCTCTCCATTACGCGATCCTACAGGGCTTTGCTGTCCTGGTGAGTCATCCACACATCGCAAAAGCTTCCTCTTGAGTTGTTCAAGAAGACGAAAATCCCCCAATTTAGCCCAACTTCCTTCCTCTGTTATTCTATTTTCACTTTATTCCCGTCCACTATAGGAAAGTTAACTGTTCGTGACTACCGAAGATCCCCGTTACTGTCTCTGTTCGGCCATTCAATCGAACCTATACCCTGACCGACCTGCAACTTAGCCTTCTCGCAGTAGCCAACCTCCGATAAACTCCCTTCCTGGAGGGATAATGAGGGACGGGCTCGCGTCCTGGCGTCGCGGCCAGGGAAAATGCCTATTTAAGCCAAGATTGAGTGTATAAGCCTCCCTATGGACATCGCGATCTATCTTCCCAGAGTGGGTCCCAACGGGTCCGAGCAACAACGAGAGCGAAGGGAGATGGAATGGTGCGCGTGAGGGGTAGCAATAACTTACCACTATCTAACACATGAACTGCATGATGAAAGGAAAGTTGCCTAAATAACCATGGTATTTATTTCTTTTAATGCGTCACCAATGGGCAGGGCTATTCACAAGCGCCTTCCGCTTAAACTTCTACTGGTTGCATAAACTAAACCGAAGATTCCCCGTCGCCATGTGTTGGGTTGTCCTCGCAATGTCGGGCCATGGCCCTTCACAAGTTCCCCGCCTGTGCCCTCACACGGTCTCTGGCTGGGACGCGGGTTCCTTGGCAGGCACTACCTCTCTGCCGATTCTCTAACCAATGGCACTCCCGGCACGATCACAGCTGCCTCCTGGAGCGTTCCAAGCTCCCTAATAACATCTGTGGCGATGTGCTCCTCCTGGCAATCCTCCTCAAACGCTAAACATTGGTGTTGAGCAGGGCACTGGGCTGCCCGGAGCCCCTTGTCTTCGCAGGGGTCACTCCGAATTGCTCCACCTGCCACCTAGCCACGTGAAGAAGAAAGTTAGCGGACGCTTTTAGAGGAATGTCGCGCCTACACGGGCCGCCTGCCAGTGCAGCGAGGTCACGCCTACCCACTACATTCTATCCTCATGATGACGGCCGCCCACATTGGGCCTCTGTGGCCTACCTTGGAGCGGAAAGGACCAGGGAGATGGATGACGTAGCCGGAGAGCCGATCAGGGCGTATCACCTAAGTCACTCATGCAATTCACGTGCAACCTTTCGCAGAACCGATGCACTCCAGCCCGGTTCTAACCCAGAAAGCTCCTGCACCCCTGCTCAACAGAGTATCGCAAATCAGGATAACAGGAGCCGTACCCATCTCCTCACGCAACACAACACGTACTTCCATTTTTGTCAATTCTGACTAACCCCCTAAACTCACTACTACAACTGACCCCGGGGTCCTTGGCGGGAATCACTCCTCTTCCCGCGCCAATTTCACTTTTCATTTTACGCACAATGCATCCTTCGCCGACAATTCAGACATTCCACTCTACATCAGAACCGGCTACGCTGGCCTCACTCCCAGAAACATGTTCTCCGACCATCATCAACGCTTCAGACAACACACATCGCTGAAAATCTGCCATCCCTGCTCACCTACCGTCCCCTACCTACACGTGCTCCCCTCGTCTATCCCTTAATTATAGTTAGCACATTCCTATTTTAACCTACGTAGCTAAGCTACGTCCCCCTACATCAGTCCACAGTCCTGTGTCTGTTCCGAAATGTCATTTCCCATTCCTAAATATAAACTGAATTCCTCTAACCCAAAACTAATCCATTCCACAGTGCCACCATGAGGTACTTTAAACCCCTGCCCCATAAGCCGGTCCAACTAAGCTAACCCATCCCCCCTAACTAGTGTGGTCCTGTGCCCAAAACAGGGGTTTCTCAACTCTTCCTGCTCGGGGAGGAGGCTGTTCATCAGCCTTTGCGAAGAGTCGAGCCCCTGCCTTTCTCTACTTTCTAATCTTTTTCCTTTGCGCCCAGAACAACCCAGCGCGGCAACTCGCATGCCGGCCACCCACTGCGCCGGCAATTCACAATTTGAGAGCTCGCACCACGGCTTGCCGCGTCAGACATCAGGCAGGCGTGCCCGTTAGTACACCGTCGTTCCCTTCTTATTGAACCGCACCATCTCACCCAGGATTTCACCCACCCTCGCCGTCCCAACCACACTGCTGCAGCCATGACGTCACCACGGCATTAACAAAAGCACAACCTCGCGCTCTGCGGCGCGAGGCTTCTCCCACAGCGCAGACAATCAATAATGTGGAATTAGTCTGCCGGTCCGTGGAACTCTTGCAGTTTGCGCTTCTGGCGATACAGCCAACACTTGCGCAGTGGGACTATCTGGAGCAGCTGGTGCATCAATACCCAACACACGCAGGCCTGTGCTCATCCAACGGCAAGTCTGTGCACCTGAGAAATCCCATCCGACACGCAGGCAAGCTATTGTCCAAAATATGCCGGTACCCCACTTCTACCTTGTTGTCCGTTGCACGAGTCGAAGGACATCGAAGCTAACGAGAGGTGTGCCGACCGCTGGCGTTACGACGTCGGGGTTTCACTGCCAGCTATATTGTGCGTCTGCGACGTGCGGTCTTCGGATGGGCGGAAGACACGGCCGAGACACTCGCGCAATCCGGGGCGTTCGTCTCCGTTACACGCCGAACGCTCCGATGCTCAATCCAACGCCAAGGCCCAGCACGCATACTTGTATATACGGGGCCTTTGGACGTCATCCTCTGTCGAACCTAATGTCGTCTTGTCGCCATTTCGACCCCCCACCCACGCACACCTGGCTGTCACTCGACCGCGTCACCTACATTGGGCGGCCTACACGACATTACTACTCACACCGGGAGACGCGGCTGCAATGCCTCCCTCGCTACAGAAGATGACCCCACACTCGATCACTTGCTTCCTTCTAACATACGAGGATCGAGCGCGGTAACAGCACTTCGTGCTTTGCCTCGCATCTTACACCTGTGGCCTTCACTCACACGGACCCTTCTCATTCACACACGGTCGGGTTTCCACCCCTCGCGGACATGGGTGCGAATTTTCACTCAACCACGGGGCGCTCCACTCGCAGAGAGGGTGAGTCGAAGAGTTGAAATGAGAACGAACAAGGTACCAAGATCTTGAGAGAATTCTTGGGAAATGGATGATATTCGACGCACATACTGCGTGCTGGAGGCCAAGCACGCTTATCCTCCTTCAGCAACGAGACTCATGCTTTGCAACGAACATCGCTTGTTGATGCCTGGTTCTTGGCATCTCTCTCATCAACACTACCACAATGCACGACACGGAGGGATCTCTCCGCACACGGCGTGCGGTTTTCTAGCGCGCACCGGCTCCCCACTCTCACACCTTTCACCAACACACACCTACCATTGGCGCGACGATCACACCGGGAATCGTGCACCACAAGGGTTCCGCGGGGCCTCTATACTCCCAGCTCCTCGTGCACCCGTTCGCAGCATCTCCGCCCCCCTCAAACTCGCTTGGCCAAAACAATTACCCAGAAGCCCCACCTGGTCGTAGATCAGCTTCCAAAGTGAGAGCACAATAGTCTTCCCTCGATCCTAGAAGGAGGCTATCCAGCTGCTCGCTTTTCCGGGGGGAAGTATCATATAAACAGTCCGCCAGGCTCCCCCTCATGGATCCTCCACTACCAATCGAAATAATGTGATGTGACACATCGTAACCCCAACATGGGTTACCCGATCTTATCGTGGAGCAGCTCCGGGAGATCTCTTTTTCATGCATAATTTTTTCTGGATATTCCCTTCTACTGGCTCTCTGGATTTGCCGTTATCACAGTGACTGAGTCGTTCTTCTGCTCGGTGGAGAATCCCCCATTAGCACTGAGACTGGATACATCTCGGCCTCCCGGACGCCCTCAATATCCCGCTGAACTTGCCACATAACTTGCCTCCGAATTTGAGTTGTCGCAATTTCAACTCACATGTTCTTGTTTTCCTACCGTAAGCTTCTAGCGAATTGCGTTACTCGTCCTGCTCTTCACATTAGTGCGCAATACTACTCTTATCGTTCTTCTAAAATAATGGCTCGATGTACTATCCCATGTGTTTTCATTCGGTGTAATACTCTCCGGATGGAATCACGTACTCTCCTTTGTTCCTCTCCTGCCTCCTTCTCGAGTTTCGTGGTTGCGTGATCATTGATGGTAATACTCCTTCAATTGGTCGCTGTGAGTATTAATTTATGGAGAAAAGAAAGACGCTCCCCTTGATTCAATAATTGACTTTCCACTTGTTTTCACTCTCCTTTCCTTATTACAACTCTAGGATTCGTGGTTGCTCTTAATGGGATGAATGCAGGAAAAACAGTTCAGGACATCCAATTCTTCTTATTTTGTGTCTTATTTGCTCCGCTCTTTCTCTATCTCATCTCGTAGCTCCATGCCAATACCGGTTTATTCTTTCCAATTGGTCAAATCCACCCCATCGGCTCATGTTCTGTGCTATTCTACCACAATGCCATATGAGTTGCGCGCATGTCTTACCCTCATCCAGATGAGAATTGCGATGAATTCAGTATCGCTCTGTGCAAATTTGCTTGAGTTTCTTTTTCCTGTAATGTTAATTTCATTGTGATCTCTCTTTGTGTCTTTTATCCCTGTTTTTGCTTGTTCGTTCATCTGCAAGTCCGTTTATTCCTCAATTGGCGATTTTCGCCTACTCGGCATGTATTCATATCAGATGCTTCCCTTCCTTCATGTGACTGGCTTTCTTGCTGATCATTATTGTGCAATCTGGTCTCTCGCTTCCCAAGCTCCGTTAAACCCCTCTGCGAAAGTAGCCTAATGTAACGCCGTATTTTCCCAGTGGTGTGTGTAAGAGAGTGATCCCCGCCCTGTCCATTAAAGGATAGAAGGTCTGCATTCTCCGTGTCCTTTGGTACAATCTTCGTCTCACCATCCTCACTCCTTTTTGTAGTTCCCCTCCTCTAAGTGATGTGTTCTCCCTAATGCACACTGCAAGCAGCGTTCTTTTTCTAATATTCTTCCTCGATGCTCCGCACATCTCCGAAGCCACTCCCGCCCGTTTGGCTTCCAACTGTTTGATTTGTTTGTGTGGTTCGCTAACGTTCATTTTTCCTGTTCTCCATGTCACATTTCCTCGATTAGACACACGGCTATGGTTTCGTTGTTGTCAGTAATCACCCTCCTCTTGTAGGAGAGCTTTATGCGCTCATAAGTGATCGTCAGTCAATGCGGCAAATAAGTCATAATCCGTTTTGTCCAATTTTCTCGATCATCCCTCGCTTGCGAGCAGGCACACAACCGGCCTTTCTATACACATGCCCTCGTCCCTTTCCCACCTCGCCTACCATTCTGTTGTACCGTCTCATACAACTTACCCCAGCTCTGCTTTGCTCTCATTGTGGTCTGATATAGGACTCTAGCTTAACTCATGTCCATTGTGTAATAACATTGAAGCGGTTGCATGGTTGGAAAAACGATGATAGGTTATGTTTGAGGGAGGTCTGGGGAACTATCACCCACTCCATGTACAACGCTGTACAGAATGAAAGGCCCGGGAGAAATCTGGGATTCCGGCTTTCTCAAGCTCGTGCCTTTATGCGCTCCGAAATACCACTTCTTTATACCTTGCGCGCCTTTTAGTATCTTGTTTGACTCATCCTAAATCCAGTCGTATGTCGCGTTTTTGACTCCTCTTGTAGCTCTTGTCAACCGAGTGTGTACCACTGTGCTTTCTATCCAGAAGAGTTAACGCAATATCGCTTACGCTCCTCCGACGCTGTGCTCTCTGCTAGATCGACAGCCTCGTCCCTTGTCCCCACTGGTACTGGTAAAGCACTAGCTAAGCTCTTTTCCCGCCACATCTTTTCCTCTCTAGTTTTCTTTCCTTTGACCCTGTCCTTTGACTTTGCAATTATTCTTCTTTACGTTTTCTTTTTCAATTCCATATCCGTGTTCACGATTTAGCACCTATAATCCTCTATTCTTTCTTCAGTTCGCCCTGGTCTCGCGCTTGCAGTAAATCCTAGGGAAGGGAGCGGCCAGACACCGGCATCTCGTTGTGACTCTCCGACGACGACTCATATACCTCAATTGAACCGCTGTCCCTCAGCCGTAGCGCCAGCTCCGATCCTGTGCTCGTCCAACTCAAAGAGAAACGAGTGAAGATTACCCCCTAACAATTGGTCCGCCATTCCTTACCACCCGCTGCAAACGGGGAACCTTTTTCGAGCGACACTGTCTCCCAACCCAGTCATGAGCACTCCGGCCCTCCCCTGCTCGGACGCACTTGGCCATGCCCACGGTGGAGTTGTCGAGAAGCGGTCCGGCCTGAAGAACACCTTGGGCCTCGGTCGCTTACGTAGTCCGGCCCTCGCGAGCACCGGCAACCGCCTGACTAAACCTGAATCCAATAGCCGCTCTGGAGGCACCGATCCCTGGGAGCTCGTGCTAGCCTTCTAGTGCAGCCGGTGCGATCGCTAGAGCACCCGCCATTATGCGACACACCGTTGCCGGGAAAGTCCATGCTCAAGAAATGAGGAAGTAGCCTCCCCACAGGGATGACCACACTTTACTATGAATAGCTACCCAATCGCCACGGGTGGCGAATGGCGACTCTCATATTAGGCTACAGGCAACTTTAATAAAACCCTGCCCGACCCCCGGGTGTCGACCTTGAAGACGGCCATCTTAGCTTACTCACACACAGGATTAAAATTTAATGCTCGCTCGTAACTTTTGGGGGGGAACGGGCGGGAGCGTGAGGAGAGGGGAGGAGAGGAGTTGAGCCTTCTCGCGTTCCAAAAACGACACCCGCGCTCTGCCTCCCGAGTCCCCACAAATTAGCTTGTAGATCTGAAGAGTTGTATGTCACCGCTTGTCGCTGACAGTAAACCGTACTGTTACGTTTGAATTCTGGCCGTTGCCGGGTGCCTCTGTGTCCGCAGGAATCTTCTAATGGCCCCAGAGGTGAGAGAGACACAACCGTGACATCGAATCGAGTTGAGCGCGCAAAGCTAATACGCGCAACACGTTCAGGTAAAGACGTGGTAACGAAAATTCGAGCTTCGAGTGACAATCTGAACTCGGGAACACGCCGGAGCTAGTCACGGGTGGGTCATTTAAGTCACTTCCACCCACCACAATCGTCACGCCCCAGCAGCCCCCTACCCTAACATTACTTTGCAGAGTATTATGCTTAAGTTGGTTCGCCAAATGCCTTAGCCGACCTATCCTGGTCCATACAGGAGCGAAATGTTAAACGCGCTCAGAGGGCTAAATTGCGAACCTGCCAGGAGACTATGTCTGGGAAATCGGCGTGAGTTCGCGTCTTATGTTGGTCACGGACTAGACACGGAGACTGGAGTAAGCGGTCGTTCCTGCTGCAGGGAGAAATTCCCTAGCGTCATTACAATGATACCGACCATTAAGAGGGCCAGCCATGGCCGAGGTATCGTCAGATTAGCTGATAGCCAGCAAATTTCGAATGTAATGGTGTATATAAACCCACTATCTCAGCGCCTTACGTGAGAATGAACCACGTCATAGCATGGAAATTACGAGAAACGAAAAGAAGTATGGATCTCAGCAGCGAAATACGCGGGAACAAAATTGGACAAGCACATTTAATAAACGAACGAGATGATACGAATACGGCTCTAGCGGTATTCTTACAGAGATATCAATCTTCATACCTATATGTCAGTGATACAAAAGAGGAACAAAAAGCAAGAACGGACACAGAGAATTAATCCAAAACGAATATGACACTTCTACTTTACACGAACCAACTACTTATACCAACGATTCTACCCGGACGGACCTCTCCGCCAAAAACAGGAGAACGCACACCATCTTCTACACAAAACCTCCAACATACAAAAGAAAGGACTTCCCTGCTGGCCTGCGCGTCAGACGATCTCCTCAATCAAACGACTCAAACAGCTCGAGCTCTCGTCATCATTCACGCCGGGTTGCACAATGCCTGGATCCTCGACACGACTCACGAAACAAATCCGTACACGCACAGCTCGGCTCGATACAAGATGATCCCATCTGACAAAAGCGAACACTCAGAACGGAGGCGCACTCTCACGAGTCAGGCCTAGTTCCCACGCGCACAAGAGAGACCGCGCAGACTCAAAGCCACCCCACCAGCCACTTTTTCACACTTGCCGTCTTTTTTCCCAAAAAAACTCCTGCACTCGTCTCGATAAACTGCAGCACTGGGCCACTCCACTCTGTCGCTGTCTCCCGCCTTAATGCGCAGACAAGACCTCAACTCTCTTTCCCAACTAAACCAACTGCAGCCGCCCCCGACCGCACTCCTTATTTCACCTATCACGACCCACCAGCATCTTTCACACAAAGCTCCCACCCTTCTCGAAACTCCCGCTCCCTGGTCTCCCCTTCCCAAGAACAAATACTGGATATATCGCCAGAAGAAGGCCAGGGTCTATGCCGAGCAACAAAATGTCAGGCCCACGATGACCTGTCTGCAAGAAAATGATTTGGATAGTAACTGAAGAAACTCGTGGAGTAGAGGTGTACAGAGTAAGCGAACCTGGCGTGGCATCACGGTCACTATCCCTTCCCTCGCAGGTAGAATATAGCCAAAGTTGCCGCGGCGGACAATGTACTCTTGTTAACATTCGTGCGTACGGTGTTGCCTTGTGAGTGGGAAGCGGGCCCAATCTCGAGCGTATATTCCCTCTTCGGTGATCCTCTGGGTCGAAGGCGCAGGCCTCTTGCACACCCCGAGAGCTGTAACCAACGAGATCATCATACGCCTGGCAAAGTCTTGTTGACGTGGCACGTGGTTTGGGGCTCATGTATTGTCCACTTATGTCGGTCGCGAGTCGAATTGGCGTGTTGCTAACCATGGTGGCATCTAAGTCTGGTGTCATCGTCGTAAGGTTAGAGGTGAGTTTGCATGTCAAAAAAATATCTACTACACGAATCATCTAGATTTCTCCAGAGAACCATCGCAGACGAGAGTGAAATACAACACTGTATTCCGTCTATCTAGATACCAAGCGTGTTATTGAGTGACGTCACAACTAGAATCCTGACATACCTACGCAATATATACCACCTGAGAGAACACTATAGTTATGACAGTATCTATGTGTCACAATATCTTCCACAACGCTACTACATATCACATTTAACAGTAAACTCTCCCAACAATAAAACATAAGATTGGATAGGTCATTCCTAAATATTTTGATTCTGTAGATGAGAGTGAGTGATAAAGATATCGTTGAAATAGCAATTAGTAAACTCTGTCTGAGATCTTATTATCCACCAGATATAGAGACAGAGGATACTATTGAAGTCTATTGTACGCGAAGTTACGTCAAAATTGTATCTTTTCTCTGCTCATTGTCCCTCGCCTTTTAGTCTGATACTGATCTCTACCGCTACAACAGAACTTTCTGTATTTTTCTCTCGCTACTAGCGTAGGAGCATTAGATGACGCATCCCTTTTCCTCATCCTTTTTGGTTGCGTAAGAATTGTAGCTTCTATCTCATATCCTACGATAACGTACGAGAATGAATATAGTAATAATTTATTCATGCAATCATATGTCGATCTGCCAAGCCTGCTTATGGCAAGCCATATTGGGAAACACAGAAAGGAAAAACTTTGGAGAGAGCCTCTGTATTCTACTGAGAACTGCGCAACGACACAGGAAAAAATTAAAACTTGCCTTGCTAAAGTAACTCCGGCTCATGGGGAAAGAAGCACGTGCGTGGATTATTGGTTAAATACCATCAAGTGCCCTCGTTTTGTTACTCATTCTCAATTGCATATGTATCTGAATCATC
>CM068956.1:62986761-62997923 GCA_035128595.1 Eptatretus atami
TCATTTGGCTTGGAGGCCATATTGGGAAAACAGAAGAAAAACTTTAGACCTCTTATCTCTGAGAACCGCACACACAGAGAAAAAATTAAAACTTGCACTGCAAATACTCGGCTCATGGAATGAAGCAGTTGCTGATTATTGGTTAAATACCATCAAAGTGCCCTCGTTTATCGTACATCATTCTCAATTGTCATATGTATCTGAATCACTCATACAGTCCAACTACTTAAAACAGCATAATCTGCCTAACATACTTTCTCCCTCAAGACTCTCTGACTCCCATTTATCTCTCCCTTTACTCCATTCCTCCGTATGACAGACTGACCTCTCTGTGGAAGAGTTGCTCTCTCATCAAAGACTCCATTCCTCACTCTCCATGCACTGCCCTCACTCCCCCACCCCCAAAATACCTCTGCTACGGCTTCCCTCCACTCCCACCTCAGTTATAGTAGCGTTACCGTCCACCAAACTGTATGACTCCATTTACACCTCGCATATCCGAAAAACAGGACCAACTTCTACTTTCTCATCCAAACTCTCTCTTCCTCATATGGGCGACTTCAATATTCATCATGCCAGTTGCGGTTGCGACTCTCACCTTCATGCACTTGAGCAAAAGACTTCTGGACTCAATGGACTGACTCAAACAGTCAAACTTCCAATGCGGATCCTCAAACCAATGGTACTCCATCTCTTCTGGATGTATTTTGACCAAATTCCCCTGAAAAATCTGCTGAGCCTATCCTCCACTCCAACGGTTCTTCTGACCACAATGCTTGTCAAGTGGACATCGCTCTCTGGCTGTTGTCAGAGAACCACCTCAGTCCGTTTGAGTCTGGCCTCCACTCACACCACTCAAGCACCTCGAGCAGCTTTCGAGAGCTCGCTCATCCATCGCGAGTAAATGGTCTCATGCATGTCCAACATCAACTCTGGTCCTGGAATATTCTTTAAAAAATCTTGCTCTCTCTCTCTCATTCAGCATATATTTTATCCCCTGCTCAGTTTTCAGTTGTCCGACCCTTCTCCCGCGCATGTATCACTGAAATGCTGTGGGAGGCTATGGCCTGAAAACAATTGCCTTTGCCTCAGGAAACAAACCTTAATACTGAGTAATACCTCAGCATCCTCTCCATAAACGCCCGAACAATTGGTGTCCTGCCTCAGCGAGACCCAGGAACAACATCTGTGTCTAATCTCAATCCTGTAACTCTCAAACTCTCATCCCTCTCCAATTCCTTGGACCAAATCCAATATTAGTTCTGGTGTATGTCTCCACTCCTCCCCTCCCTTACCTCAAATGGCTGCACTGCTACACCACACATGAAGGCTGAATGCTCTAAACTCAGGTCTTCATCTAAAACTTGTTCCGAAACCCATCGACTTCTGGACCCACCTTACCCAGTTGCACCCAACTGTCCCGACTCGTCCTCTTCTTCTGAAAAAGTGGAGACTTGCTGTCAACCTCCGACTCAGATTCTTTTTAAATGATCAGACGCATCAGCCCATGCTGTCCTAAAAGCTGCTCCTCTACTCTGCCTACCCTCATCTCTTTCTAGTTCACCCTCTCATTTTCTCAAGTCAATCTGCCACTCTTGAAATCAGCAAAATTACTGCCCTCAAAAAAAGTGCAAAAAACATATCCCTGCAACTACAGACCAATCAGGCCCTCACAATCATCAGCAAGGTAATTGAATCCATCATCGCTTTCAACATGAAATCTTCCTCTCTCCAATGCCTTGATTTACAATCATCCAATTTGTCAGACCAGTCACAGCTACCCATGATAGCTGCTTCGCTCTCCCAACAATGATGAGTCCTCAATCCAACAGAAACAGACCATTCCCTAAGACGTATCACCATGCTTTGACATGGTCTGTCACCTGCCCTCTCACCAAACTCTCTTCCTATGTTATCCAAGCCTTCTCCACTCATGCTCGCAGACTTCCTCTCCTGTCGCAGTCGAACTGTGCTTAAATGATTCTCTCATTCCCCCCTGTCCAGGCTGATGTTCCTCAAGGCAGCATCCTGCCCTGTTCATTTTCTGTTCATCAAGATCTCTCTCGATCCCTGGAAAATCCTCTTATCTCTTTGCTATACCCCCCTCTGCCTACTATCTGTCATCCTTCGCCGCAAGCATAAGTTCTTCACCCTGCAATCTGCATAAAACACAAATGGCATCCAACACGTTGAACATGTCTTCAATCCGGACAAAATCTACACTCCACTTGTCTTCCGAAAAATGTTATTGGAACCCCCCACCATCTATTTTCTCATAATCCCTCGGAAGAAGTCCATTCTTTCAGCTCTTCTCTCACTATCTGCCATGGATCTTTCCTAGTAAGCCACATTTCCAACCTGCCTCCAAGCCAATCACCGACGTAATCCCTCCATCGTGCACAAAGATCCTTCCTCGGCCCACCTCACCTCGCTTACCACATACAAACTCATCCACGTCCTAGGTATCGCTTCCCCTCTGGGCTGTGCTCCTGCTTCACCTTCTCAGATCACGTTAAACCAAGCACTTCGACCATTATTCCCGTATGTGGCTGAGTCTTGGGTCCTCGTCACCTCTTACCTGGCAAGTCGTCTTCTGTCTTTCTACTCTCCTATCGGCCTGCCCCCTGCCTGTCTCGATATGTCCCCCCCCCCATATTCCGAGGCGCTCAAGGTCACCGCAACCCCCTTGGTAAACTACCAAAATTCACGACCAGCTCACCTCACTCCTTATCCTCTTCTTTCCCACCTTAGGAACAAAACTCCCATACTCTCTTCAATTCCGCATTCTTCCCTCCAGGCCTTTCAAAACAGCCTTGCACCACCACCTCTATCTTCCCCCATCCAAATCTCAATCTTTTCACCCCGTCAATCACCCCCAAACCCCACCTCTTCAAATCCCTGCATTTCCTCCTGAAAAGTCCTGTAATGTCACTTGTCATACCCCGTGTTCCCCACCCTATCCCTCTCCCTCCAATCTCCTAAGTCCTTTCCCCATGTTATTCCTTCCCTCTCCCACCCCTCTCTCTCAGCCCCCCTTGCTGTACTGTGCTTGTGTGCTCCTCATACGAGCCCTACAATGTATTACAAAAACCCCAAAAAACCCACATCTGATACTATAGAAAAATTTTGAGTCATTCCGGATAAAATGTCCACAGAAAAAAAATCATGATGTCATCTCACGTGATCGCAGCCATATTGTTTAAAAACCCTTCAAAATCTCTTCTATTGAAAGGGGCTAACAAATCGAGGTCAAACTTTACACGTAGTGTACGCTGGCCATGAACAAAAGGTTCATGCATAGATATCATAGGTCACATGTTTTGCAGCCATATGAATTACAAAAAACCTATAAAACTACACCACTCAAAATAATTCTGCAAGTCTGCAACTCTGACTTGCCTCTTTGCTGTTTCAGGCTGTGGTACTGACGGTCAATGCAAAGGTGTTGATCACCACTCAAATTCGCCCATGTTCTACAATTCTAGTAGCTAATAACTAAGTGGTGTCCTTATGCTACAGTTTCGACGATGGTGGTTCTTCCTCCTAATGTGTTCTGAATCCTCCAATTGTGGTGGTATAACCACCAAATCTATCCATACTCTTGTTTAACATGACTAAATTACACTATATATTTGTAACCTTTCAGTCACGGGTTAAAATAATTTTCTCATTGATTTCGGTGATTAATCCAAAGGTTGAATAACTTACCAGCTGATAATCGATTCTCGTTCATCAACTTAATTCATCTTTCATCGCATTTTTTTACTTAATCACTTTAGTAGTTTTAAGATCCTTATATTCATTATTTGAAACATCAATGGAATCAAAGCCTCAGGTGCATCAAAATGTGAAAAACTCTGAGGGTGAATACTTTGGCCACTGTCAGCAAAAAATGGCATAATATCCATTCGTCTTCTCTTCTTCTGTGAAAGATTTTTGTCCATCTCATTTGTTCGTAAAGAATGAAGGACTCTTATAATTCTCATCATTCAAAGCCACCTTCCTTCTGTACAATCACCTCCAATCCCAAACCGTCAGTATTTACACCTGATCATTCTTTCGCATCAATTCCACCCACTCCTTTCCTATCTCAACATTTATATGACTATTTTTTTTTATAAATGACACCCATTTCATCCCTACATAATAATAAGTAATATGGCACTCAGTAAAAGCTACCAATCTGATAGTTGCCTCTCAAATCAAAATCCAATTTCTTGAATGGAAATATTAGAAAGAAAATCAGCAAACAAAAAATTTTTTGACATCTGTAATAAAGTTGGTTCCACTATAACGCCAACATTTTTATATAATTGCTTCTATTTAGCCTGATCAACATTGCTTTTTAAAAAACGGCAAAGACGCTCAATCTTCCACCCCCCCCCCCCCCCCCCCCCTACACCAGGCCCCCTCCATTTTTGGGAAAAAAAAATCGAGGTTTTATTGCTTTTCCATTCCAAAATCCGCATGTCACAATTTTGCGGAATTCATGGATTCCCCAAACTACAAACCTTATTTATGCGCTTGTGAAGTTTCCAACAAGCTCATTGGTTATTCTTACAGAGCAACAGTCTTCACAGAACGAAATGCTTTTGAAGTATCGGCAATTCAAAATGGAGTTACTCATCCAACAAAAAATTAGCAAAACATTTGTGGATACCCCCAGCAAATAACTTCATGTACGACCTCGCCTATGCATCAAGTCTCCTTATTCCCAATCCCTCTCACATATTAACCCCCTAACCTCACCGCCGAAACCTCCAACATGTTACACTATTCTTAACACAACTGGAATACATGCACTCTGATGTGCCAAAACATCCTGTAAACGCTCCTACACATGCAGCTGAGCCAAACAATTCATAATTTTTTAACTAATGGCTATACATGACAACACATCACCAATCCACCAGCTGAGAACCTCTCACAATGCAATATGTATCGTTTTCAGACAATACGTTCATTTGGCGCAGAAGAAACGTGCAACAAACATCACAAAATCCTGAAATCTACCTAAAATATCACGACATCTCAATATAAACAAAAAAATACTCCGATATCCCGATACCATCCACTACCCAGATATGCCATTCCCTTGCCCCAGTTTGAACCCCACTGGAATTCACACCCAATAGCACTTTTTTTATCATGCTGCAACTAGCTACTAGGCAATAATTCGACGAGCAGATCTGGACAACTGAAACCCAAACACCCAATTACTGCGAGATTTAAAACTTCATGTAAATATTAATCAAGATATACAAAAAATTGCTATATATACTGTGCAAGGACTTTAAGACCAAAGAAGACCCCATTTCCACTCGAGGCCCTCACACATCTGTAATCCAAACTACTGACTTGACTGATTGTGCTCTTCACCAAAAGGATGCAACGAGTCCACTGTCAGTCTTTGAGCAATCCTCTTTGCAACTCAGTGCAAGTCCCTTCTAGTGAATTTCATTTTCAGAAATACTCCCTATGTATTATTGGTCTCCTTCTCTTCCTTCCCCACTGGTCCAAAATATAGCATCTTATTATATCAAATGCTGTCTTTGCTTCTCATATTTCGCTACCCATCCAATTCCTCGTATTATTGCTTTGCCACAATGTAAATCTTTTACCCTCTCTTATTCCTCATCTTATGCTATAGTCTTGTGGCTAGCTTCAGGATGGAGTTGGATCCTGATCCTGAATTCATCCCCCTTTGGCTGTTGAATTATACCACTGTGCGGATGACTTCTTCCATCCTTCTGTAGTCAGCAAAACAGGCCAGCTGCTGAATCCTGGGTTGGATGGTGACCATCCAGATTAGCCCAATACCAAGAGCCAGCTTATACAGCACCAACCACTCTGCAACAGGTGTCCTGATGGAGGATGGATCTATTGGCCAAAGAATATGTTAAGCCTTCTCAATATCATTGGGACAAATTCATTCTTTATTTTCACATCTCATACCATCTCTGATACCAGAACTATCATCAGCTAATTAAAATATTCCCCATGTCATTTTACATTGATACAAGTCGTTTCCTCCATCGCCTTCTTCTTTACCCAGTCAATCACTCTTAGAACTAGAATTTATAGAACGATCGTATTCGAGTATAATAGAGCCCTTGTGTCACATGGGATACATTCTTAATAATCCTGGAACACAAACCGCAAAATTACGGGAAATGGGAAAATCCAGGTTCAGGACGCAACACGCTGTGCATTCTTCGTGCTATTAATTTTCTAGAATAAAAATTATAAACACATAAATAAAGCATATCCGAGATAAAACAAAAATAATCTATCTATAACTTATTAAGATCATGAATAAATCACTTTAATAATAAGCATGCAATAAACTTATATACAATTAATTATTATGGCGATTTATAGCGACAATAAAGAAGAGTGTATGAATGAATATGATGGGGTTGATCCGGTTTTGTAGTTTGAACAGCCCATGTAAATGGTGAATAAATGTGAAAATGTCGCAACTCCATTTTAGAGCCATATTACCGCTAACTCCACAAAACCTCCTCAAAATCGCAACAGACAAATTCATACGAAGGGTATCCCACGACGGCAAGCCCTCTGTACTCAATATAATAAAACAATGTCTTAAATTCGTTCACAATAAATATTCCGAATTAGTGCACTGAAGTATGTACACCAACACCACCTATGCACTGAATAAGATATGTGATCGCAATGTTAGAAAGATGAGACTTTATATCGGTACAGTACCATTATTTATGCGTCTCCTTCTTCACCCCTGAAATATATCCCAAGCCCTAACTATATCTAAATATTTCCATGGTTTCTTGGAATTATTATGAAAGCAATTTGTGTCCAGTCATCAATATATCAATAAATAAATAAAGGGTCTTATAAGGGATCAAATAAGTAAAGCTCGCTTTACAAGAATAATCATTACCCAGACTTTTTCAACCATTTTGTGGTCAGCCAATTGGAAAAGATCAACATTTAAAAAAAAATTTGTCACATCTACAAAAAATACCCCCATACAATACAACAGTGAAAACATGTTTTACAATTTTACACATAATTAAATATGAAAAGTGCAAATTCTGCGCAATAAGATTCAACCCACTGAGTCAATACTTTTGATAGAAGCTCTGGCCAAACGTAATTATCACTTCGAGTTTCTTGGGAATAGTCTTACCAAGTTGATCACATGCTGAAATTATGTGTGTTCTCACCTTCTCTATGTATAGATCTAAGCATCTGTAAAATATAACAGCAACTTTATCTCTCTTCTCACATGGATTCAATCAGCCATGCCTGAGGCCATCTTCGAAGGACTTTCAGCATTCTGTTCTGATGCCATTCAGTATATCCTTTCGATGTATGGCTTGGAATTCATGTCCTTTGGAACCCGTAATCCTCGCCATCATCTAAGCCTTTTTTGCATCTCTGAAGCATTGTTCCAAGAGGTTTACACTTTATCGTCTCCATCATTCTCTCTGATTCTTAAAGTTCCATCCCGCCCTGAAAAAATCCCCATATTTCTCTATCATCGATGCTTTCATGGTATTATGGTTTAGAGTATGAGCTGCCATTTCTATCTATTGCATTCAGACCAAAGAATTCAATTTCTATCTCTATCTATATATGTCTTCTCATCCTTCAGGTATCTTTCAACCTTTTCTCACTCCGAGACCGTTAATCAACATCCTTTCTGCTCTCATCTTCTCTATTAGCCTATTGTGTATATGCTGCAAATGCTGTCTTTTTTACCGTCAGTTGGCCCACGTTCACCACAGACTCTGTCTTCTTCATAGTGTGTCATTAGCTTGTTTCTACCTCCTTCATATCTCTATATTGCGTGTCTATCTATATCCGAAATTCAAGACATTGAAAAAAAAAAAAGGTTCTTGAAATTTTTAACTTTGTCCATACATTGAATTTATCATACATACTGTGGAGGTGCATGGTCAGAGTGTGTTAGGTTCATGGGAGCAGCACTCGGAATCACGGGCACTGCATTATCAAGCAGCAGTAACAGCCAATGGTGGAAGCTGCAGATTGTAGCGCACTGTGAGTGCTACCTGCTGTGATTCCGGCAGTGGGAGCTGCAGCTGGTTCCCGCAGTGGCTGCAGTGCATGCGCAAGCTAGTGTGAGGCGGCAGAGTTGCAAGGCCAGTTTGAGGCAGGGGATCAGGTGCAGCAGTTGGTAGATCAGCGTCAGCAAGTGTGAGATTGCATTCCTGCAAAGCAGGTGACGCTGCAGCAGGGTCCGCATTTGAGTCGTGGGGGCAGTATCACAGTGCAGCAGTGGTGGTGGTGACTGTGCAGCACTGTGGAGTGCAAGCAATAAAATTGGTATAAATCAAGGGAACATTTATGGGTAGATACAATTAAATAGCTTATCTTCATCTCTGCAGAAGGATTATAACACTATAACCTTATGTTGAAGAAGGCAGGATAGTACATATGAACGCGAAAGAACAATTATTGGTCCACTACAGAAGAAAGTTTTGACACGACTGCATTGATTAGGTAAAGTTACTCACAGTCTTTGAAAAATAATACAAGATATGGGGAAAGCGGCTGAACAAAGGTTAGTCCATGTTTTCTCTGATTTCCCCCAACATTAGGGAAACATATAAAATATGTGACAGCAGGACAATAGACCAACCAATCTGCGAAGAATGTGATCAGGGAAAAGTTCTTAATTAAGAACAGTGCAATCATTCTAGCGACACAAGAGAGTTCCGGAACATGATTTCGTTTATATTTAAAGGCAAGGCAGCAAAGTTGCAAGGAATGGAAGAATCTCAGGCTTTTAGCAGCGAGTGGGAAGCATTAAGCAAGAACTTTGTTGAGAAGGGATGCAGAAGCCAGAAAAAAATAAATTTCAAGATTAAATGAAAATCTATTCTACACCAATGCCAGATGATTAAAAAGAAGGAAAGCTAAAGCCAAAAGAGAGGATCTATAGTGCATTGAGTGAACATGTTTAAGGAGAGATAACTAGAGGACAGATAAAGCCTACAAGTTGTATCGTCAATCCTTATAGCAAGGGAGAGAATAGATACATCTGGTAAGCAGCATTGCATCAAGAGAAAAGGGTTACATCAGCAAGCATAATAAATGTTTGAGGTATCTGTATACTTAAATCTGCAATTTGAAAAACATTAAGATCACTGACTAGCGAGCTTATAGGTCGTGTTGAAAGAGGAGGACGGATGATACATGAAGAAGTCAACAAGGCACCTGTGGTAACGGGAGATATGAGATTTTAACTTGCCAGGATAGATGGGTCCAGGAATAGAAAGGCAGACGGATGAGGATTTCTAGTCTCAGTCCAGGATCTTCGTTTACCCCAGTTTGTAAAAAGCACGAGGTGGAGTCAGTGTCACCCCTTTTAAGTAACTATCCCTAATCATGTGAGGAGCTAGTGGGGAGCATTTAGAGATAAGGACCATAACTTGTCAAAGATTATTTAAGGTACGAGCTTCTAGGATAGTCAAGCAAGCTATTAGTTCAGAAGGCCAAACTTAGGGTATCGAGGAAGTTGTTATCGTAGACTTGAGAAGTAACAATATTACAATCAAACAAGGAATGGAAACCTTCCAACTGAGCTAAATATCGTAGATGCCCAGGCAGTAAGTACCATTCCAACGAGGAAACTAACAGTAGAAAGGACCAGGTAGCATGAATAAAACCATTCAGGAGAACCAAAAGGCACTTAAAGTTTAAACAGACTATAGACTATTCATCTATACGTAAACAGAGGAAGTGAATGAAAAAACTCGCAAAGCAACAAAGATAGCAGAAGACATGCATAATAAGATTAATCACATAACTAGCAACTTTCTAAATATCAGCAAAAGAAACATTAGACCAGTGTCCATGGAATATCACCGAGGTACTGAGAAGTGAGATAGCACGCTTATTAAACAGGTATTTCTCAACTTTACACAAACATTAGAGACGATTGCCATAGCTGAGGCATATAGGAGTGAGAAGGGCTTCACAGAAAAATCAGTTGATGGAGAAGTAAGAAAACGGATAAAACAACGAGTAATAAAGCCCGTCCCAGATACATATGCACCCTAGAGAGTTGAGAGAGGCTGAAGAAGCGCAATGTTAACGAACTTCAATAGTTCCCTGAGCAGACATCGGAATCAGATATCAAACGTACACCATATTAAAAAGGATCAGAAAGAATGAAACTATAACCTGTTAGTTTACTCATTTCGTGGGAAGGTTTACATATAGACAGAACATTGTGAAATTAAACAACCAATTAAACATCCTGGCTCACCAAGTAGTTCCGAACAAATTCTTTAGATCGAGGACACAGGCTATGTATGAGGAAAGAACAACATAACCTGAACTTAAAGAAGATTGATAAGGCCGCATCGGTTACCTAAGATACTGTTGTTGCGTCAGGACAAATTATTGCAAACGGGTTGATGATAGTAAGAAAGATGCTATTAGTAATGTACTAGAGAGTCTTCAGGATATGTAAGTAGTAGGCTATATATAACCTCATAAGATCATACTCATCACTATAATATATACAGCATTATTATACATCAAATAGATTTATAATGTATATGAAGTAATTCACCATCTCTAAATCTTCTCTCTTGGCACATGACCTATGATGCCGTAATTATCATTCGAACATTCTACATGAGTAGTCGCACCAATGGTGAAAATTTCGTCTCAATGCGACAAGCAGTTGCAGAGAAAAATACGAAAGTTCTGTGCGGACAGACAGACAGACAAACAGACAAATACAGAAAAAACAAACGGACCCAAATGCAATACCCTCTTCTCTCAGTGAAGGTAATAACTATCAACTATCATCACAAATTTCTACAAATCAAATGAACCACCATCTATTTATAGTGGAGAGAAAGTATGTATTGTTACGGTTGTGGAAATTTGCACTGCACCATAAAGGTCCTCAGGTGAGATATATCGATAAGTTCATGTGTAGTTAGCCCAAACCCGTTGTTTAGAGGGAATATGTGTGATTCATTCGGGCTGCGACTCTTTGAGATTGCCGTTTTTCTTTATCTGTCGTTATTTTGGACCAAGCACCACCCCAAAAACCAAATCGCCACCACCAACAACGCCACCATTACAACAACGCCAACCACGCCACCACTACAACAACCACCAAACCACGCCACCTC
>CM068956.1:63012270-63035536 GCA_035128595.1 Eptatretus atami
CTGGCTGTTACTGCAAGGCCTGTGCCGGCCACGTCATCGGCTGTCTGTCTGCTGCAAGGCCTGTGCCGGTCGGATCGTCTGCTGGCTGTTGCTGCAAGGCCTGTGCCGGTCGGATCGTCTGTGCTGTTTGCTTCAAGGCCTGTGCCGGCGCCATTTCATCAGGCCGGCTGTTGTTTTGCTGCAGCGGCCTTGTCATGCCATGCTTGCCTGCCTGCCTTTGCTTGGCCCATGCCGTTGCCCACGTTCACCAGCCCCGTTCTGTTCTGCATCCCCCCCTGTTCATTCCATGTGCGCCGGGATCATGCGCGCAAGCTGCAAGGACTGCCCTGTTGGCAGCTGCAACGCGGGACTGCACGGCGGCCCGTGCACCAGTTGTGATTTTGTTCTTTTTCCGCAGAGTCCATCGATCCTGGCCATGGGGTAGTGTATAATTTGTAAGTTAAGAGATAAGTTGTTAAGTTGTTATTGTACATGAGTGCGCCCCGGCATGTTTGTCTTAGCGCCGCAATTTATTTTAAGTCGTCCGGATGAGTGTGTTTGTTAGTTAGTTACTCAGCCCTCAGGTTTTTTATTTTGGGACACGAATACACTGAATGTCGCACTCAGGGATCCGAAGGTAAAACGTATTAGGGGAGAACTACACATGATGGCACACGAGAATTTGACGACTCGGGACGAGTCTGTAAAAAGGGGAGGGGGTAGTGTTACAGTTGTGGAATTTGCACTACACATAAAGGTCTCAGGTGAGATATATCGTAAGTTCATGTGTAGTTAGCCCAACCGTTGTTTAGAGGGAATATGTGTGATTCATTCGGCTGCGACTCTTTGAGATAGCCGTTTTTTCTTTATCTGTCGTTATTTTGACCAAGCACCACCCCAACAACAAATCGCACCACCAACAAGCACACTTACAACGCCAACCACGCACCATACAAAACACAAACACTGCACCTCAACACCACCGCGTTCTGACTCGGCACACGGTTGCCAGAGGCCTGGCCTTCGATGAGGGAAACAGGCGGCCCGTTCCCCCCCTCCCCCGAACGAATGTCGCCGCCGCGGTGGATTTCACCTGCGAGGGAAGAGGAAGAATGCCAGCGGGGTGGCGAGCGTCGCCGATGACCCTCCTTCTGGAAGTTTCAGCATGTTCTGGAGGGAGGGGCGGGAGTTGAGAAGGGGCGGGGCTTTGTTGAAAAAGGGGGGGTGGAGCGTGAGCGAAGGGCGGGTGAGTGGAGAAGAGAGTTGAGCTTCGGCGCAACGCGCGCGGGTGGAGTGGAGAAGGAAGTCAGCTTGGAAAAAAGACGCGAGCCGGGGTGGCTTGAGGTCTCGCTCTCTCTCTGTCGCGTGGAACTCGCCTGACTCGTGAAACTCGCCTCCGTCTGAGAGTCGTTGTTGGTCTCGCCGAGCTGTGTCGTCGTCGAGTCGGGTCGAGTCGGCATGGAGGACGGCGAAGGAGACGGAGCTCGGAGTTGAGGTCGTGGGAGGAGGACTCGACGGCCCACAGGAAGTCCTTTTTTTCTTTGGGTTTTGTGTAATGTGTGTGTGTGGCGCCAGTTCCGTCAAGTTAGAACTGTAGAAGTGTGGCTTGTGTAAATAATAATCATATTCGGTTTGTAATTCTGCGTCCGTTCTTGCTTTTGTTCCTTTTGTATCACTGCATGATTGTATGACTGTAAAATACGTGCCTTTCGTTTCCGCGTATTAAATGGCTTGTCAATTGTTCCCGTTTCGCTGCGTCCATTCCTTCGTTTGAATTTCATCTTGCATCACGTAAGGGATTGATAGTGGGTTTAAACACCCGGTAAATAATCTGAGCCGTCGGGGCCGGTGATAACACCTGTCGGTTATCCTTGCAGCACGGAACGGACCGCTTAAGCGGTCCGTGTCCTAGTCCGGCCAGCGGCGAGGTACGATCGCCCGATTAACCATCCGCGTAGGTACTTAGGTAGGTCGAGTTTGGCGAACAACCCTATCTGCGCGGGTGGCCGATTGGCACGATTGTGGTGAGGTCGAAAGACCACCCGTGCTAGCTCCGGCGTTGTTCCGAGAGGGTCACGACTGAATTGTCCGTTCGGTGGGCGACGCGGTCACGATTCGAGTCGCGTGGCCGATCGCACGCCGGAGGGCCAGAATTCGTAACAGCATGTTTGTATGTATCATCATCTACTCCTCCATGGGATTTGACTCAGTTGCTTAAACTTTCGTCTCCCCCCTTCACCTCCAACTCCAGACTACTCCCCTCCACAACCCCCCATCAACCATCACCCCACAATTCCACCACCACCATAAAACCCCCTCCACATCCCACTCCCCCAGCAACCATCACCCCACAATACCCACCACCATCCCACCTCCATAATCCCCCATCAATGGCGTTAAATCATGAGAACTGTTATGAAAGTAAAAATGCAGAGATCGCCACCACAAGACTACAATCAAGCAGACACAATAATGTGTTATTGTTCACTTAACTATGATTCGGTGGGAGGTGAAAACAAGAAATGATTAAAGAGCAGGTTGTGGGTCACCAAACATGTCTGAAAATTTACAATATGATTATATGTGCATTAAATAGTTGATGCAAACTATTGTGGTTGCCTAACTATTGGGAAAATTAATGAAATTTAACTCCGAAGTTGTTATTTCTCGAGGCTGTTGAAAAAAACAGCGTGTGCCCATATATGGATGGTGAGTCACGTTCTCCAAAACAAAGCGGAAGCTCACTCTTTCATTGAAGAAGTGTCCAGTTGAGCGGGCCGTTCTTTCGCTTTTTTGAGCTTGCAACTGTCTATATTATCCTTTTTTATTTTGAATTATTGTAGAACAAAGTTATTTGGATATTTGTACATCATGCCTCGTACGTGTATCGTCATGTTTTGCGAAATGGCTGGAAAACGGTAATCGCTCCCACCGATTCCCGAAGGAATCAAACATTCGCTGGCAGTGGATAAGATTTGTAACAACAAAACGGGCGAATTTCCCTGCCTTTTAAACTTTTAAACAATATCTTTGTGGAAAAAGCGCTGCGGCCTAACATCTAGTCAAGGCGCCCTAGGCCTGCGTGCCATCGAACATAAACCTTATAAAGTATCGGAATTTTACAAACTTCACAACTACCGAGTGTTAAGCATCCTAAGCGACTGCAAAACCGAAAACAGAATTTGAATTGACTTTAAAACGAACCCGCAATCGATCGAAAGCAAAAATCTCAATTCACCACAGGAATTACGGCATTATTTAAATTATTTTGTCAAAGTCATAAAACCGTAATATTCAGCCATCCACGAACAATCTTTACATAATCCGACAGCTTAACAAGTCAGGCATGTGATGATAACCTTTATTGGGATGAAAAATGATTTTTAAACCTCATCTTTGTGGAAAAAGTGCCGTGGCCTAGATCTAGCCAAGGCGCCCGCGGCCATACGCGCCAGGCGCCCTCAACTTGAAACATTCATAACTCAACGAATAAAAGCTCAAATTGCACTGAACTTACCTTATTCTTGCGAGCTCACGTTCCCTGTTAGTGGGTGAACAATCTAACGCTTGGCGAATTCTGCTTCACAATGATAGGAAGAGCGACATCGAAGGATCAAAAAGCGACGTCGCTATTGACGCTTGGCCGCCACAAGCCAGTTATCCCTGTGGTAACTTTTCTGACACCTCTTGCTTAAAACCCAAAAAGTCAAAGATCCCGACGCACGCTTTCACGGTCTGTATTCGTACTGAATATCAAGATCAAGCGAGCTTTCGCCCTTCTGCTCCACGGGAGGTTTCCGTCCTCCCTGAGCTGGCAGTCAGTCCTGCCACTTGTACACGAAATAGGCCGTTTTCTGGCACTTGCAAGTGGCTCAAATTTATATGGCTCGGGGCCAGAAACTCCATAGTATAAATTCCCATCATCCTCCGACTCGTCCTCGGCAATATCGGAATGAAAACACTCAATTTCATCGCCGCTGAAATCACTCTCTGATTCGCATCTCGCCATTGTTTACACGCTGTTTCCGAATGTTCACGAAGTTTTCGGAGAACGTGACGTCATAGCATCTTGGTAACTTCCGGACTGTTTTTCGATCACTGACAAAAGTTTGACTTAAAGTTAATTTTGGCATATTTTGAGTTTCAAATGTAAGAAATATTTGCCCAACGATTATTAATGTGCTTACAACCTTCGAACAACAAAAGTCCATCAGCGACCCAAAACCTGCTCTTTAACAAACGTTGAGTAGCAAAGATTGTCACAGCAGGACAGGATACATGTGGCTCGTAAAAGTCTCTCGGTTGTTAAATCTCACAACACAGCACTCCCCTCAAACAGGATCACAACCAGTATAATCTCAAGACAAAACTTCACCTAGCTGCGTGATTTCCAACCTCTGCTCCGCCAATCTTCACATTTTAATTTCGGAAGGCATTGTATGCAAAACAGCTGGTCTCAAAAGGAGGTTTTGAATCATGTTAATAAAATAATTCTCAGGACCGTTACACTCCCTGCCTATAAACTGACGCAGTAAATTTTTATTGAATAACCAACAACCAGAGTTCCTGCAAGACCATTAGTGAGAGTCGGCTTGAAAGTCGGTGCCTTTTCCAGAAGCACCATTTCTGAATTTGGTCTCTGATAGATCCAATGTGTACAATCAATGGTACAATATCTGCCAATCTACCTTATTTGCCATATGGACTCTTCCATTGTCAATAGGGTAGATCTTCGTAACTTGAGAAAGTGACCAGTTGTTCCAACAAAGTTCCTTGTGCCAAAGGAGAATTAAATCTCCCTCTGAGATGTCACGTGACTCGTTCCACTTTTGGCTAAATTGTAGGCTCTGGAGGTACTCCTTTCGCCATCATAGCCATAACTGATAGGCAAGGTACTGAGCGCATCGCCAGTATCGTCACCCATGCAAGTCTTTCTTAAGTCGCCAGGTGGTGTTTCAAGAGGTTTCGTTTTCATGGTCAAAAGCATGACAGAAGTGAGAGCCTGAGGATCATTGGCATCTGAAGAGATCATCATGATGGATTGAGAGTTTGTGACAGCACTTACTTCAGCCATAAAGGTGGTAAGTACATTGTAAGTGAGCTGATGTTTCCCCCGGCTAGGTGAACATTGAGTCGAGAATATGCCGAACGGTTCAATTTTGTCTCTCCCACACTCCGCCAAAGTGAGATGCTTTGGGTAGGTTAAAACTCATGTAAAACCCTTTTTTGACAAGTACCTTGCTATATGTTCTTGGTTTCACTCGCCTTGGGCTCTGATAAATTTGTTTCCCCGGTCACACCCACAAAGTGAATCAATGAAATGAAAGTTGAGCTGCGATAAAAGCTGAGCGTTGGCACGGCATCAATAACCTCAATATGCACAGCTCTGGTGCACAGGCAAGAGGAGACCATGGCCCATCTTTTCCAGTCTATTGTACCACCCGTGTCTTTCGAGCAAAGACAGTCCATGGGCAAAGGGGGGTGGGGGGGTAGCGTTGGTAAAGGGGGTGTGGCTTTGAGTCTGTCCTCCGAAGATCAAACATGAATTGGGTGAGAAGCTTGCCTCTTAGTTTTCGGAAAAAAGATGCATCAACTGATGACTCTTCCAACGAGGTCATGGTTTCGAAGTAACTCATAGCCCCAGCCCGTACAGCTGCTAAGGCCCTGTCCACCTTGACGTTTTAGCCAGCGTATGGCAACGTATCAAAATGTATGTAAAACGCTGGCGTAGCTGAACTATTGATGTTTTTTCAGTTTTGGCGTATTCATAACGAGTTGGACGTATGCATAACGTATTAGTAACGTACACAGAACGTTTCGATAACTTTAGATAACTTATACCAACGAATGCTTAGCGTGTTGTCGGCGTTCATAACCTATGCCCAACGATAGTCTAACTTATGCATAGCGTGCGGCAGCGTATCGCCGACGATCACGTGGCATAGCCTATTAATAGGTTGCCGCTCAACGATTTAAATCGCTGCCGCTCGACTATTTAAATGGACGCTGCCGCTCGACGATTTTAATCATAACCAAGCTAGACATCGAGTGTCAACATCACACGTCATGCCGAAGAAAACTTCGAAGAATGCTGCAAAGAAGTCTCCTGGCCGTGGCCGTGGACGCGGACGCAAGGAGGATCCATCATCACCCAACCCTCCCCATCATGCTCACCTACTACTACTGACATGGACCTACTACTACTACTACTACTACTACTACTAACTACTACTACTGATACTACTGACTGGACATCTACTCAACATGGAGTCTGGAACACTGACGGGTCCTCATGTGAACCCCATTTTTATATACCAATTCCCCTAAACGCTGCCAATACGCCATTATACAGTAGCTGTAAGTTAGAAAACACTTCAGTAAGTTCTGTGGTGCGTCTGGAAGACTCAATACGTCTACATACGTCAATATGCGTTTGAGATACATTACACATAGGTTCAAAGCACGTTACTCATAGGTTAGAAATAAGTTTCGGGTACGCTAGACATTACCTCGACGTATTTCGACTTATGAGTAACTTACAAGTAACGTGTGGCGATGTGTGTCAACGATCGCATAACGTGCCTACAACTTATGGCCAGCGTATGCGGAACGTGTGAGTCATACGCCGAGCACGTCAGAAAATTTTGAGCATGCTTAAAATTTGTCGACGAGCTCGGCGTACTACGACGTATGCCAGCGTGCTCTTAACGTAGACAAAACTTACCATAACGTATTCGACGTGTGCCAGCGTTTTAGAACATTTTTCATAGCTCGGCATATGCTGGCTAAAACGTCAAGGTGTGACAGGGCCTTAAGGTCATGTGTCATCCTGGGTGTTGTGCTTCCTGATGCAAGTGTTCAATGATACGCTTGGAGACATGACTGTCTTTTGGAAGGAGTACTGGATGACAATCTCTAAGACCAAGGTTGGCTCATTGAAGTCTACCTCCATTTCGGATAATCCCGTCTTTGCCAAGGAATGGACTCAAGTGGAGAGCGGGCCTCTCTTCATAGTGTTGTGCGAGGTCTGGTCAATACTCTGATATGCTTTGAGGCTGACTATTTATTTGCTGAAAGGCCTTTTTTGTACATTGTGGAGAAGGACTTTGTCTGTACTCCATAGTTTTTCTACTGTTGCCTGTCTGAAAGGTTTACCCTCAATCTATTTATCTGATTGCCTGAGATCAGTAGTATCCTCCCTTCCAAACTTCAAGATCTTTACCTTAATGATTAATGTTGCAACTGTCCATCTGAGAGATATCCAGGTGGAGAAGCATTAGAAGCATTCACAACCTAAATCTTGTCCGTTTTCTCTGGAGGTTGAGCGGTCTGGGTTGTTTGTGACATTTGTGGAGAGGATAGGGATTTGTTTGCATACTTCCAGATCTTCTTCATCGATTGGAAACTCTTAACTTGGAGCTATTTCCACAATCTGCATCAAAGAGGGGTCTGGCTGCAGAAGAAACTCTGGCCCTGTGAACCAAAAGGTTCTTCTGAGCTGGCTGGCAGGTATTGAACATGAAAGAAAGTCATCAGGGTTTTCATCTGTGGGGATGACACCACTGACTGGGAGTAGACACATTGTCTATCTTGTAAACTTGACTTGCTACGTGCACGTGGAAGCGTTTTGACTAATTGAAATGTAGCCCTGACTCACTGAAAACTATCTTAATATCTGTGTCATTAGGTAGTGCTATCTATAGTCACTCGAGATTTCATCTCATGCTCCACTGTTTGTGCCAACACTGTAGTGAGCACTGCACCGCACAATTCGACACAGCGTGTGAAGGTGTGACTCTTGCTTTGGCTAGTAGAAGGGACACATGTGACTGGTCGTTCTCATTGATTATTTGATGGTAAGCAACAGCTCCAATCGCGAGGTTATGGGCATCAAAGAAGATGTGGTGAAAGTTAGGGAAGACATGGGGTCCCTTCGCTTAACTGGGCCCATGTTGAATGGCTGATAACATCATGGAATGCGGATATTCATGAGATGGTGTCGAGAGTTGCACCAGCGGATCCATCTGGGGAGGCATGTTTCTGGGAGTGGCCTGTCCCATATGATGCCAGGGACATACGGTTCCTTTCTCATCTCAGCCATCAGTTCACAGAGTATAATTTTGCCTTCATTGATGACGGGGGCTGAAAGCTCTATTGGGTTGTAAATTGAGCTTGCAACCGACAGAACTCCTTGCCATGAGAAAGGTATGTCCTGAAGGATTACTTGGAAGGTGACGGCATCCTTTATGAAGAAGGATCTCTGTGTGGGCAGCTCTTCATGGTTGAGGCCCAGGCTCTTCAGTTCTCTTGCTCTCACTTCGTCTGGAAGAGCGTTCATTAACTCTTTGCTGTTAGAGGCAATCTTGTGGAAGTGTAGCTTATTTGTGGCTAAAGTGCCCCTGGTGCATTCGATGAGGCTGATTGCCATTTGTGAATCTGGCAGAGACGTGAGCCCATCGTTGACATAGTAGTTGTGATGGATGAACTCTCATATCGATGCTATGAGTGACACTGCATCCATCCACGCCCATTCTCGGGCTGAATATCGCTACAGCAGTTGTTGAGACATTGCCGAATAAGCGAACATTCATTCTGGGTTCACTCAGTAATGGGCTTTTTCGGGTCATTTTCTTTGAACCATAAGAAGTGTCGAAATCTTGATGTTCCAGGTTGACATGGAAGTTATGAAACATCTGTTCCACATCTCATATTATGGCTCCTTCACCCAGTCTCAACCTGAGGAGAATCCCAAGTAGGCTGTCCATCTGGTCGGGTGCTTGAGGAAGTGACCCGTTTAAAGAAGTCCTATCGAACTCTGCATTGGCGTCAAAAGCGATTCTGATGTCAGATTACTTGTGGTGCTGAAAAGAAAAATGTGGGAGGTACCACACCGTTACCTGTGGGATGATCAGATGTTTTTTCTGGTACTGGGATGGCATGGCCTCTGGCAAATATCTTCTCCAAGAATGCAATGTAGCCTGACATCATTTCCGGTTTTCACCAAAGAGTTGTTGAAAGCCTGTTGAGTCTACCTTGGACCTGAGAGTAGTTATTGGGTAGATTAATTCACCCTTTCTTGAAGGGTAAGGGAAACTCGAGGTTCCCTTCTGAGTTGGTATGGGCACCTCATGTTATGATGTGGATGAAGCGTTGGTCATCAACAGACATAGCCTCCAAGTTATCCTGTCGATATAATTTATGGTCGCATTGTTTTTGCAAGGTGTAGAGAGAATATCTTTCACATAGATGTGATTTTCACATATTTCCATCCGGTGTGTTGCAGGGTATGATCAGTGGATGATGTGGTTAACCGAGGTGTGAGCTTTACCTTCTGCCCCACTCATGCAGACTTGGCCAGAGATGGTTCAACCAAGGTCTGTGCTCTCGGCCCATGGTGTTCCTCTCAGCCCATTTTGAGATTCTCTGACTTTGAGGGGTTCTGGACAGTTTCAACCGATGAGGAGGATTATGTTGACATCTTCCTTTGGCTCTGGAACTTTGACCTCCATTGATCTGAGGTGGGGAAACTGTAAACATAGGTCGGGAAATGGGATCTCGCTCCCATCACCAGGGATGTGGGGATTCTCGATGATCGTCAGCAGTCATTCCCTTTCCCCATCTTCAGTCTCCACTTTCAGGCTGTTTGCATATCTTCCTTTGGCTGTGACTCTACATCTGCCGCAGGTGTATAGCTCATAGGGTAATGTCGGACCATGGAGATTTAGTGAATCAAATAGTTATAGATCTGCCAGATAGGCATTACACTGGTCGTCAAGTACTGCATACCCAAATATGGAGTTTGAGGGGCGATATTGGTGATAGATCTTGCATAGCACAATCTTGGAATAAGATCATGCTAAGGGACATAACAAATGCCTGGTGCATTTTGTGTTTCCCTCCATGGTTTTGGAGTTTTCCACATGTTTCTCATTCTGGATCTCCCTGCCATCTCGTCTTGGAATTTCATGCAAGAAATATTGGCGTGCTCTTTGCTTTTGCATTTCTTGCGCTGCACTTCAGTGTTGCAGTCCTTAAATCTATGGTTGTCACCAAACTTGAAGCAGAGACCTTTGGTTTTGAGGAAGTCCCTCTCTCTCTCAGATGGGTTTCCTTCTGAATAAGATGCACTCAGACAGATGACGACCTGGCATGTCAAGATACTGACAGTTTCTTGTGAGTGGTAATCACGGTTCCAAATTCATAGGTTTAGACGTCGCCAAGATACAAAGGGGGGAATTGAGATGTCTGTATGTTCTCCCTTTTTTTGTCATCTGATAATTCTGTTGGCTAGATGGGTATAACGTGGGATCATTATGGAGCATTGCCTTTTCTCTCAAGAATTGGTAAATGGTGGGGAATTGCCATTCGTCATTTTGTATTTTGAGGTGCACTTTCTCCATTTGTTGTGGATATGAGTTGGTAGCTTTTCAAGAATCAGGTGTAGAATGTGCGCATAGTTGAGGATATTGAGGTCAGATAAAGCATGCATTTGTGCAACTGTGTCTGTACACAGATCTGCAAGTTCCAGAAACCGGCAGTTCTCATCCGCTTTGAATTTTAAGAAACGAGTGAGCTTCTTAATTACTTGAGTGGTAATCCTTGTGGTATTCCCAAACCTCCAGTCAAGCTCCTTCCAAGCTTCTTGATAGGCGACCTCGAGATCGGAAACGCAGTGGTGTCGATTGTAATCAGTCAATGAGTTGTCTCACTTCGCCTCTGGTGTATTTCGCAAGGAAAGTGCATCTCTATGTCACATGGTTCCGAGTCTGGTTGACCATGATCTGGAAGGAGCAGTGCCTGGATTGGAACACCATCGGGTCACCGTTGTAGACATCTGGTTCATATTGTTACGGTTGTAGAAATTCACAGAACACCATTCAGGTTTCCCAGATATCAGTTATGTCGGTAAGTGTGTGTTCCAGGTTAGATTTCCCCCACCGATGTCTAAAGGGAATTATTCGTGCACCGGGCTGTGAATCTTGAGGTAGTATTATTCTTTTCTATCTTTATTTTAAACAACATCTCCACAACGACGACCACATCTCCTCACCAACATCTCCACAACGACAACAACATCTCCTCACAACATCGCCACAACCGCCAACATCTCCTCACCTTCATCTCCACAAACGCCGCCATCTCCTCACCTTCATCTCCACAAACGCCGCCATCTTTTCGCCAGCAACGGCGAATCCCAACGAACAACATCTCCGCCGACAGACGCGGGGACTCCCTCGTTGGGGCGAGGGCCGATGATTTCCACCACGTCCGCGTGGTCCGTGTTGACAGCGAGATCGGATCAAAGTGACAAAAGGGGCGGGGCCAGCGGGGGGTAAAAGGTCGAAGGTAAAAGACCAAATGCACCCCCGTACCCCATAAAAGGGCGCGCTGGAACGCCAAGTCGGAGTGCAGTCGAGTGCAGTCGAGCTGGAGTCGGGGTGGAGAGCGCCAGAGGCCAGTTCGTTCGGAGTTCGGGAGAGGTTCGAGTCCAGTGCAGGGCTGTTGGTCGTCGGAGCGCAGCGGAGATTGGAGTCCGGGAGAGGTTCGAGTCCAGTGCAGGGCTGTTGGTCGGGTTTGCAACCGGAGAGAGGTCGCCAGCCGGCCCCGAGACGGTCCGAGCAACGCTGAGGAGCGAGCGGGCTCTTAAAAGAGCATCAACTCTAAAAGAGCAAGGCCCGTTCGCTCCTCTGAGGCGTCGTCGGCTCGGCCCGATCAACCAGGCCGCACGGCAAGGCCTGGACCAACCGAGTCACCGTTACACCAACTGCCGTGTTGACGAAACAATGCGAGGGTCGCCCAGCGAGTCACCACGTGGGTGGCAGGTAACCTGCACGGTCTCGCGGAGCTCCTTCGGTCTCCACAGCTCTGTGGATAATTAAAGGCCTATGGGCCCTGTTCTACCTTTCCTTTTCTGGGGTTTTTGCATGAAAGTTGTGGCGCCTTGTCCTATAAGTAGAATTGTGGTTAAGTGCATGTGCATAGTAAATAGATACGGCTGTAGTTCTTTGGTTTGCTCGCGTCCTGTCCCCATCCCCCCCATTGCTTCATTGACTGCATGAGTGCATGTGTTATAAATAAATGTCCCCTTTTGTTGAATATTCACCTGCTCGTTGCGTCCTTTCCTCCATTGAGCTGCCGTAATTGCGTTCGGAATAATAGCTGGTTTTTAATAGCCGATAAGATAATCGGGTCCGACGGGGCTTGGAGATAATAACCGCTCGGCAATCGCAAACGGAGCGAGCTGCTTACAGCGGCTCGTGTCCGTACGGGTCCCGTCGAGGTATAACCTCTCGGTAGTCTGACCGCGCGAATAATTAGGTAAATCGACAATCCGGCGATTGACCCTGTAGCATGGGCAGAGCATTGACAAGGTTGTGGTGTGATTAAAAACACACCCGTAGCTGGATTTCGGCGTTGATCCGGAAGCTGCGACTGGATTGCTACATTCGGCGGGCGCGCGCGGCCGCAATTAGCTAAAGGCGGTCGTCCGCACGCCGGAATGGCGAGAATCCACAGCAATATCTTGGCTAGCACTTCAAAAGGAGGGTTTTATCTTCAAAAGGGGAGTTTAAATTTACCCAAATACTCAGTTTTCATTCATGCACTCTCATGGAGTTCCCTTTGTATGTGTGCAAAGTTTGGGGCCACTAGGTGTTATAGTTTTTGGTGTTAGGGAGGAGACACGCACACATACACACACACACACACACACACAAACACACTGACTGACTGACTGACTGACTGACACACTGACATTTATTATTATAGCTAATCAAGGCGGTGTTACTCATTTGCTTCTGTGGTGCATTTCGGCTCCTAGACAAACCATTTCAGAGGTTAGCAGAACAGGTATCCACTTGACCGAATTTGGCCATCCAATGTCACATGTATAAGAAAGAACTCCAATATCGGGCCATTGGAAACTGCTAGGTGTGTGATTAGAGGAAGGTGTGTGATAATAGGAAACAGTATTTCAAACTAATTTATATGCAAGACAAATGGAATACACATTTTGTGTAGTGAAACAGACAATGATGAAGATTAAACAAAGTTGTTTATATTTTTCTGATGATGTGCTTACAGTGAAGGTATTTACAAGTGTGCTGCATTGGAATGCCAGCTTTACCAGTGCAATGAATGACAAGACAACAGAAGATTTTAAAAAGATTCAACAAAAAACAGAGAACGAGGTAGGGTTTCCTTTTTCTTATTACTTGGCGAAATAATTTTTTTTCCAAGTATGTTGGTCTGTCGCCGCGTTTGTCCAGGTCTGTCTCTTTGTCTGTCTGTTTGTCACACGATTTTTGACCACAGTTTTCAAGCAATTGTTCTGAAATTTTTTGTGTATGTAGGTGGCCAGCCAAGGACAGCAACGCTTAATTTTGGTGGAGATCCGAATTCGGATCTGATTCTGAGAATTTATAAAGTGATTCTTCACCATTGAGAGATGGGGCCAAAAACGATATATCACACAATATCTCAAAAGGTTATTGATGGATTTCGACAAAACTTGGTGGACGGGTTGGGAATACCACAAGGAAGAATTAATTCAATTTTGGTGAAGATCCGATTCCAGATCTGGATACGAAAATTATTTAATTTTTACTGATTCTTCATCATTGAGAGATGCGACCAAACACGATATGTAGCACAATATCTCAAAAGCTTATGTATGGATTCTACAGAAAGTTTGTGGACAGGTTGGGTGTGTGACTAGGACGAATTGTTTCAATTTTGGTGAAGATTCAAATCCGGAAGTCGGATACAAATTTGTAAGTGATTCTTCACCAATGAGAGATGGGGCCAAAAACTATTTATCGCATGAGATCTCAAAAAGTTGTGGATGAGTTATGACAAAACTTGGTGGATGAGTTGATTAGAACAAGCCATTTTGATTTTGGTTAAGGTCCGGATTCAGATCCAGCCCATCAGTGGGATACAAAATGTAAACTGTTCAGCCTGACGGAGGTATGTGCTCTACCGAGTGCTATTTAGCTTCGCCAAGTTTCACTCTGTGAGTGATATTTCATTTACTTCTTATCTTGTGCCTTGGCTTGTCAGTCCAGCATAGAGGCCAGCCTGATTGTGCACTGTTTAGGTACAAGCAAAAAAAAAGGTGAGATTCTTTTTGTCAATTAAAAAATGATACATATGATTACATATCTTTTAATTTGAGCACTGCATAATCATAGTGTTATGAATCGCATGTTTGTATCATATATTTAACATTTTTTTACAGTGAATATATGAGATGGTGTTCAATCCATGGTATTGTACTGTTAGTTATATTGTTCATTATCATTATCCCTGGGAGTTCTTTGAGATGCCTCTCACTGAAGGATAATTTAAAAAAGCTTCTTTAAACATTTTGGAGGTTACCACAAAGTTCCTGCCTCATGTAACTGATAAGGTTCATCAGAGGTTTAATTTTTGGAAGCATGGAAGATAGTCTTGGTAAGAGTCCTCTTCAGATATTGTCAATACAATGTTTTCACTCCTCGACTCCCTTCCTTTCATGTTCCACACATCCTCCTCCTCTCCCCAACCCTGATTCATATCTCCCATTAACCCCTTACCCTCTTTCTTCCCTTCCTCTTAACACTCTTTATGAGGAGTCATCTTCAGCCTTAAACTGTGGATTTTTCTAAATGCAGAAAAGTTAAATTGCACGATGATATTGAAAATGTAGCTATAGGCCGATGTTTTTGTTTAAGCTGCAATGTCAGAATTCCTCCTAACTTGTAAAATAGCCGTCCAAGTCTGTGATTACTCATTTGCACTGCGGCACCACATTAACATGTTCTTCTCCGAGCCCACGAGCTGTTAACATTGAGGCTCAACAGCTCACTAGGTTAGCATTGATAGGTCCCTGGGTGAAAATGTAAAATAGTCATCTAATTCTGTGATAACTCATAATATAACTTCATGCAACTGTTATGCACCTTTATACATAGCCGGATGTGGGTCCATTGGCAGATTGCTTTCTGACTCCTGGGCTCAGAAGTATACCACTCAGAGACTCTGTCTGCCTTTGTCCATTACTGTCTTATTCGCCTTAGTACTTATCATTTCATGGTGGCTGCAGTGAAAGGACATACTGTAACAGAGAGGACATGTAGCAGAACTGAACCTAAGAAACTCCAAAACAACAAAAAGTTTTGGTAGTTGAACTCTTCAAGTGGAACGCCAACATGTAGGCCCGCAAACATTACGCCAAGATATATGTGGATTGTGGTAACCTTACCTGCACGGCATATCAGTGGTACTAGGTCATCCGTACGCTGTGTAGAAACCGCCATGGGACAATGGCTGAAACCCACCACTGCGCTGTGTATGCTTAATGGTGCCGAGGCTGACATCGAGTCCAAAACACGTGGGGCCACCGCCACCGAGGAGAAACCCAAATCCAAGACACACCGAGCACCGTGAATTTTGAATGCCGTAACTCTACCTCATGTTCGTCCAGATCAACTCGCAATGATAGTGAGAGCACCACTGATACTCTCATTGTGTTTTCTTTACTGTTCTTCCTTAGTACTGCCAACATATTGCTGTACTGTATAGGCTATATGGTTCATTGCTAGTTTCTGTCACTACGAACACCAACTCATGCCTGGTGTTGGCTTAATGGTTAGGGTGGTGGGCTTGGGATCCTCGGATCCTGAGTTCAAATCCCCCTTGGCCGTTGACTTAACACCAGGTGGGGTTAACTCGACCTGTCATCCTTCCGAGGTTGGCAAAATGAGTGCCAGCTTGCTGGTATCCTGTGTCGGAGTGGTGACCTGTCCAGAATTGTGCCCAATAGCCAAGGAGACTGCTTAGGCAACACCAACGCTCTGCATAGAGTACTGTCCCAATGGATGAATGGATGGATGGATGGTACATCAACTCACCATGACAAAATATCTAGAAATACATTGGAATGCATCTGATTTGACAGAAAAAATTTAGCTTTTTAAGCAGTGAACGTCTCTGTGTCTGGTGGATAATGTTGTAACTGATCAGAAGAAAACAGCAGTGAAAATGAAAGCAGCTGTTGGCAATGAAGAGCTCAGAAGAATAAATCTATCTTGCTTAACAGATGATGCTCAAAATTATCCGAACAAATTATGGATGTTAGTTGAGATTAACCAACTACAGATTAAGGTAAATTTTTACATCAATAGGTTAGAGCCGATGTGATACAGTGAAAAGTCTAGAGAAGCATTGGATGAGTTTCTGTCACAGGATGCCTTGACAGAGCTACACATTGTGACTTCCAGCCTGCAGAACTAGATGAACATGTTCTGGAGCTAATGATTGCCTCCACTCAGTTTGATGCGTTTCAAAAAGATCTGCTTGACAAACCAACAGGCTTCACGATTGATGAGCTCCTTGCTGAGGGTCGCAACTATGAGGCCGTAGCTGCCAGTAAGAAATGGCTTCAAACCCTTGCAGACGGCAGTGCCACAGTGGATTCTATCCAGCAGACCCACAATGCATGTACAAATTGTGGTCTTATGCACCAGCAGCGCAGGTGCCCTACGTACAATGACACATTAAAAGCCATGCAGCTCGAAGGGCCACTGTGCGAAATACTGCCAAAGATCAAAGCAGAAGAAAATCGTAGAAGCAGAAGAAAAACGCAGAAGAGAAATCGCCAAAAAGGAAGCGTGACTCGTATCTCTGCAAAATGAAACCGCATAGAGGAGGCAACAAATCAAAGAACCGTGAAAGTGGCAAGGCGTACGGACACCATGAGGGATATAGTCAAATGCAATGGGACTACCTAACCAGAGGGATATGATTATGAACAACCACAGGAAGGTTTATTCTACTCCATAGCCATCTTTGATCTCTGCATGGCACCCAAGAGCAGATGAAGCTTTCACCACATTAGATGTCATCTGTCTTGACCTCCTCAGCCAAAAACATCTTCAGACGAAGATTGACACTGGTGCCAGTACAAACACCCTTCCTCTCAGAACTATCAAGCAGATGCATAGCAATCACTGGAAGACATTTACCCAATCGGTCAGAGCAAGGCTCAGAGTCTACAATGGGTCTGAGATAAGGTTCCTCGAGTGTGGACACATCATGTGCAGAGATAAGAACTCAGAGTGGTCAAAAGAGAAGTTCTACTCAGCGATAGCCAGTTTACACACATGCAGGAAGCTCAAGGTGGTTACGATTCATACCATCAGTTCACCATTGAACTAATGGATCAAAAAGCAAACCCACCACTTCCACTGTCCCTGCAACGATCACCTCAAGTGACACCCCACCAGAGATCACACCTGGCACCGAACTCACCACTTAATTCTGGAGATGACATCAAACAATGTTCCCAAAACAGTTTGGCACACTCAGAAGCTTCGAGACTACAGCTCATCTCAACATCAAAGAGGATGCCAAGCCAGGCATTGATGCTCCTTGCAAATGTAGCATACAACTCAAGCCCAAGCTGAAAACAGAGCTTGACAAGATGGAACAATATGGAACAAGATAGTGTCGTACCACATGTCACGCACCATACAGATTAGTGTAGTTCCCTCACTGCAAGCGTCAAGAAAGACTGTTCGTTGAGGATATGTCTGCACCCCAAGCATCTCAACAACAGTCTCAAAAGATATTCGCACAGGATACCTACTTTTGAAGAGTTCAACCCAGCATTCATTAAGGCCAAATTCTTCTCCAAGCTGGATGTGAAAGCGGGTTATTGGTCAGTTCACCCAGATGAAAAATCACAGCAGCTGACAACCTTTCACACACCATTTGGTCGATATTGTTTTCAGCGACATCCCTTTGGACTATCTGTGAATCAAGACATCTACCAGCAGGGAATGGATAACATCATCGAACAACTTCCCTAGTGTTTAGGAATTGCTCATGACATCGCTGTCTACGGTCAAACCAAGGAAGAGCATGACACTAACCTACTATGCCTTCTAGAACCAGTTGAGCGGGAAGGATTAGATTTCAACAGCAAGAAGTGTCGAATCAAAGTGAACCAAATCAACTTCTTTTGCTCAGTGTACTCCAATGCTGGCATACACCCAGACTCTGGATGATTAGATGATATCTATGCAATTCCGACTGCCCGATATAAGAAAGACCTACAGAAGTTTATTGGGCTCATGAACTAGGTCTCAGCATACGTACCCAATTTTTCTGATAAATCTGCACCTCTGTGAAAATTGCTGTGCAAGAATGTGCCATACCCATGGCAAGAAGACCATTGTGCAGCATTCTATACTATCAAGCACTCAATTTCCACTGACTCATTCCTGCAATACTACAATCCCGAAAGGCCGACCACCCTGGAAATTGATGCATCTCAGAAAGGGTTTGAGGCATGTCTTCTAATAGAAGGAAAACCAGTTGTATTTGCATTAGAGCTTATCCACTGCCCAAGCCAACCATTGGAACATTGAGAGGGAAACCCTAGCAGTCGTATTTGGGGTTGCATGATTCCATACTTACTGATTTGGTAGTGACTTACGTCCATACAGCTCACAAGCCATTCGAGATGATCTGCAACAAACCATTGACAAGCACCCGCCACATCTTCAAAAACTCCTGATCATGATTCAAGACTACAGTTTCTCCATCAAGTGCAGGCCAAGGGCATCCATGATACTCACTGATGCACTGAGCAGGTTACCTAACCCAGATAAGCGAGATGATATACCCCTTGCCTTGACTTGCAGGTCAACAACATTACCCTTAAGGATGGCCCAGATACCCAGAACATAGACTTAGTCTATTTTGCATGCAGCAAGCAAAATGCACTGCAGCAGGAGCCAACACGTGACCGTGTTCTGAAAACACTATAGCAAGTAATCCATGCTGGATGGCTGGAAACCATAAAGGAACTCCTTCAAGACTTACAACCATATTGGCTGTACAGAGATGAACACGGAGTTTCTAATGGTGTCATTTTCAAATGAAGACAAGTCCTCATACCTGAGTTAATGCATGCTGACATACTCAGCCAACTTCATCTGGGACACCTCAGAGTGGAGAAGTCCAGACGTCGAGCACGTAACTCTATGTACTGGCTAAAAATCAACGAGGACATTGCTAAGTTTGTTGGAATATGCCAAGCTTGCCAAGAAGCCAGACTCTACAGCAGAAAGTACCACTCGAGCCTCATGAAATAACCATCACCCCTTGGATCAAGCTGGGAACTTACCTATTTGAAGTGAATGGGGAAGACTTCCTCATCATTGTGGATCCAGAGCCACCCAGATCACCAGATCGGGTCGAATCGGCCGTAAACTGGCAAAATATGCTAACTGAGGAATACATATCAGTTTTCTTCCCCAAAGTAAGGAGCAATGTCAAAGCAATTGAGAACAGTGACGACGATATGTTTATTTGCTCAAGGAAATGTTAACTCATGCAACATTGAGTTAACCGTATCCCTGGACATATCATGTGCTTTTGACATGGTCTGGCACCCCTGCCCTGCTCACCAAACTCTCTTCCGATGGTATCCAAGGCCATCTGCACTCATGGCTCGCAGACTTGCTCTCCTGTCGAGTCAATCGTGTGGCCTAAATGGAGTTCTTTCATCCCTCTTCCTGTCCGGCTGGAGTTCCTCAAGGTAGCGTTCTGGGCCCTGTTCTTTTTCTGGTTTTCATCAATGATCTTCTGACTCTCTGGAAATCCTCTATATCTCTTTGCTGATGACTCCACCCTCTGCCGTACCATCGGTCATCCCTCAGACCGGCAAGCAGCAGCTTCTTCGCTCACTGCAGATCTGGATAAAATCACAAACTGGTCCAACATGTGGAACATGTCTTTCAATCCGGACAAATCTCACACTCTCACTATGTCTCTCCGAAAGGACCGTTTAGAAAACCCCCCCCCCATCCACTTTCTCAACAATCCTCTGGAAGAAGTCCTTTCTTTCAAGCTTCTGGGTCTCACTATCTGCCATGACCTTTCTGGGAAAGCCACATTTCAACCTCGCCTCCAAAGCCAGTCGCCGAGTGGGAATCCTCCGTCGTGCAAAGTCCTTCCTCGGCCCACCTGAGCTCCTGACCACTTACAAAGCTTTTGTCCACAGCCTGGTGGAGTACTGCTCTCCCCTCTGGGCTGGTGCTCCTGCCTCCCACCTTTCTCGGCTTCACGCTGTGGAAACAAGGAATTTCGGATCATTGGCATCTCCCGCAATGAGGCTGAGTCTTTGGGCCTCTCACTCAATCACACAGGTTGGTCGGTGGTCTTTCTGTCTTCTACCGTCTCCTCTCCAGCTCGCCCCACCCCTCCCTGCTCTCTCTGCGATTTGTCCCCCACCACATTTCCCGCAGGGCGCTCAAGGTCCGCCAACAACCCCCTTGGTAAAACTACCAAAATCACGAATCACTGCTCACCTTCACTCTTTCATTCCTTTTTTTCCCCGCCTTTGGAATAAACTCCCTCACTCTATTCAATCCCATTCTTCCTCCAGGTTTCAAAACAGCTGTTCACCACCACCTCTTATCATCCCCCATCCAAATCCTCGTTCTTTTCTACCCGATAATCCACCCAAGCCCACCTCCTTCAAATTTCCTGCTTTCCTTCCTGAAAGTCCCTGTCATGTCATCTTGTATTCCCATGTTCCCTGTCCCATCCCTCTCCTTTCCACAGATCTCCAATGTCTCTGTTCCCCACTGTTTTGTCCTTCCCACTCCTGCCCTCTTGTCTCATGCCCCCCCCCCTTTGCTGTGCGTTGTGTGTTCGCTCTCACACGAGCCTCGACAAGGTATACAAAATGTGGATAGATATGGAGGATAGAGCGAAATGGAGACGGTTGATCCGCTGTGGCGACCCTAAACGGGAAGCCAGCCGAAAGAAGAAGAAGAAGATTATATATACATATATATAACATTTAATAACATATATACGTGATATATATAGGTACAATAATTAAATTCATATATTTATTATTATTCATGGTAGTTTTTTTTGGAGTGTAGTACAGTTTCGGTATGGTGTTATATTTTTCGGTTGATTCGTCTTTGGGCAGAGGTGATGTATTTTGTTTTTTTGGCATTTTTATTCGGATTATTTCTGGTTTGATTTCTAAATGTATCACATTGTTCATTTGGCGGTTTGGGATTTTCCTTCTCACGCTGGATTGGGACGTTTTCAGTGGAGTTGTCCATTCAAATTCCTACGGATTTACGGTACTTTTAAATAAATAACTGGGTGATTGTTGAATGGTGCTTAATAGATTGGATAAGAACAATCAAATATTTTCATTCAGCGATCTCACCCCAATTGGGTTATAATTCAAAAATGGAACAAAATCTGGTGTTTATCTCATGTGTCCAGGAAAAACATAATTACAAGTAATTTATGGAAATAACGACCAATAGATTAATTCGTTGATTTATTTTAAAATGGGAGTTATATCCATCAGATAATTCAGAGACTACGTGAAGTATTTCCAATAATATAATACGATGGTTATTGTGAGGATAAACTAAGAAGTGGGAAAATATAAAATAATACAGGGGATGGGATGTTCCTTTCCCATTTACTACAGGGGCGAAGGTATGCAATCTTGGTGGAGGATCTATAACTCGAGTCAGGGTGGTCGGACATCAATTTTAGAGGAGATGGATAATTGATACTCTAATGAGTTATAGTTATTTAAATTTATTATCAACATTCTTAACATAAAGACCTAATTGGTTCAACTAGCTTTTCTGCTGTGGGAAAAAAGCAAGGTGCTATATTAAGAGTTATAAAATAGTAATATATGACACTATATAAATAAAACATATAGAGTAAAATTCAATTAATAATATTATATACCTACAGGATATATATTATAAGAAAATTATAAGATAAATAAGGCAAATCAACTCAGTTGTCTCCCCATAAGAAACTGTAACATGTAAAAATCAACAAATTACCACCAATATAATAACTTGGGTCTAATAGTGAGTTTACTAAAAATGTATATTTTAATACTCACATCTTATTATTTTATACTCACAATCATCACACAATAATATACCATGTATTGATGTAAGTCACTTATTAGATTAACGATAAATATCTTGATATATTTAGTGAAATTAGACATTAATACCTAAATCATATATAGTTACAATCTACATATAACATGTATATCATCTCTACATACTTACAACACAAGTATAGAATTTATATTATATCATAAGCTATGCAATATAAAACTTTCATACATTGTGGAATTATGACAAAATGGTTAAACGTACCTAAATTTATTAAAATAAAGTTTTGATATAAATATAAATATAATTATAATACATAATATCAACCATACACATTCTATAATAATAATACTAAATCTACGAGTTTCTTGTTGTGTATAGCATATAATATCATTATATATTAATACAATTCCACTTAGAGCTTTAGTAGGTAATATTATAAACTCATATACACGTATATCACTTATATATATATATATATATTGTTGCGTAATTGCGCACCGCCGCGTGCGAATCTGCCGCTGTACCTCTATCGCAACCGTCGTATTGGGGTCAGGACCAAAAAATGGTTTGGACTCAAGGTGTCGTCGCGCGGATCGGTTACAATCAGTAATCCGTGACTTTCCGGAGCTAACGCCGGATATGGGACAAACTGCACAGAGATGGGTGTGATCGTCTCAACGCCTTGCCACCTTATGTCTGTGGCAGTGGGCCTATTGTCGTACCTGAGCGGCAATTAGATAGCACTGGTCATCTCTCACGTCCAGATTTTCGAAGTATATGTAAGATCTGAAGGTGCAGTGGTGGGCAGGCTCCGGACTCGGAGGGTTTTATTTGCGATCTGGATAATCGGTAACGTCGACGCGGGTAACGGACTTGAGAAAAAACCGCCAAGCTCGGCATTTATAAGCAAGTAGGTTCACCGTATGGCGCGTTGCGGCAGAATGTATAAGGTCATATGATGGAATGCGGGTATTATCACCGAAAAACGACCTGGCATCAGTTGATAGGTTTTACCTGTGCCAGATCCGGATTCTATTTGAAACGGTGAAAGGGTGTTTAGGGAATCACTCCACTATTAGTTCCGCCGATTGTGGTCGCGCATGATTGGACATTTATGCAATAAGAAGGCAAAGCGAGCGAACTGACAAGTCCTGATGGGTTTGAAGGTCTGGTGTAGATTAGATTTCCACCACGAACGGGATACATTCAAACCAAGCACATTTATTTATACAACACGTATGCAGGCAAATAGAAACAAAAGGCAAGCACGTATACAGGCAAATAGAAACAAAAGCAATACAACCGAATATAAGCAATAACTGTACATGCAC
>CM068956.1:63038236-63054295 GCA_035128595.1 Eptatretus atami
AAAAATCCAAGATGGCGTCCAAAATGGCCACCAAAATATGCAAAATCATAGAAAATTATATATAACAGTGAAAAACTGACAAAATTGGAAATTATTCATTGGAATAATGTGTTTCTCATCATTATTCTATGATTTTACCCATTTTGGACGCCATCTTGAATATCGCCAGAGTGCTGGTTATTTTGTAAACTTCTCAAATATGTGTAGGAGCAATAAAAATTGGTGGTGGTCCTGGGGGGGGGGTGGCACGGATCTCCGTAGATACTTGACTACTTACTTACTTTGAAAAATCACTCACTTTTTCATCATTTGCTGTATAAAGTCAATCGGTAAATATTTTATACTCTCACACTCGTCTATACTATAAGAGAGCTGGTAGTGTGTGTGTGTGTTGTTGTGTTGGTGTGTGTGTGTGTGTTGTGTGTTGTGTGTGTGTGTGTGGCATTTTCTCAGAGATGGCTGAACGATCTTCGTCAAACTTTCAGGTTTCATCAGTGATGTTGGGAGTTGTTTTTTTGTATACTTTGTCGAGGCTCTATGAGAGCTAACACACAACGCACAGCAAGGGGGGGGGCATGAGCAAGAGGGGCAGAGTGGAAGGATAAACAGTGTGAACAGAGACTTAGGGGATTGTGGGGGAGAGGGATGGGTGAGAAACAGAGTGTACAAATGACATTAGAGAGGACTTTCAGGAGGAAGACAGGATTTGAAGGAGGTGGTTTGGGGTGGATTAACGGGGTAGAAAAGATCGGATTTGGATGGGGACGATAAGAGGTGGTGGTACAGCTGTTTTGAAGGCCTGGAGGGAAGAGTGGGATTGAACAGAGTGAGGAGTTTTTCAAGGCGGCAAAAAAGAGGAATGAAAGAGTGAAGGTGAGCAGTGATTCGTGATTTTGTGTAGTTTTACCAGAAGGGGTTGTTGGCGGACCTTGAGCACCCTGCGGAAATATGGTGGGGACAAATCGCAGACACGCAGTGTGGGGGTGGGGGGAGACCAGAGAGGAGACGGTAGAAGACAGAAGACCACGACCTGCCTGTGGTGAGAGAGTGAGAGGCCCAAGACTCAGTCTCATCACTGGAGATACCAATGATCCTAAATGCCTTGGTTTCCACAGCATGAAGCGAGAAAGGTGGGAGGCAGGAGCACCAGCCCAGAGGAGAGGCAGTACTCCATCAGGCTTGGACGAAACTTTGTATGTGGTCAGGAGCTCAGGTGGCCGAGGAAGGACTTTGGACGACAGAAGATTCCAGTCAGCCCCTGGCTTTGGAGGCCAAGTGTGAAATGTGGCTTTCCAGAAAGATCATGCAGATCGTGAGACCCAGAGACTGAAAGAAGAGACTTCTTTACAGAGGATTGTTGAGAAAGTGGGATGGGGGGGGAGGGGGATTGCCAACGGTCCTTTCGGAGAGACATAGTGAGAATGTGAGATTTGTCAGGAAAAAATCTCACACTCACAGTTTTAGGGAAAATGTTTTAGAAAAGTTCTTTAAAAAAAAAAGAGTTGGATTTTTTTTTATCTTGTGCTAGCCTTTGTAGCTATGTGAAAGGAAATATTAACTGATGCCCAACTACATTCCTTCGTGGGTGCCGGTTGGTGTTTTAGACCACCACAAAAATGAGAAAAAGCCAAAATCTGATTTATTCAAGATGCCAACAGGAATAGAACAGCACCGGGCAATGCTGGGTATCCTTGCTAGTAAACTAATGTGTATTATATGCTGAACGAGCAAAACTACCCGTCACTTGCTGATAGATTTAATCAAAAGACAACATGTTGTACTTCACAAACATTCTGCTATATTCACTTTCTAATTTGCCCGAGGTCATCTTCCATCTGCTTGGAAGTCAACTAACATCATCTTTGTCGACCACCCTTGCTGCTTATATATGTCGCGAGCAAAAATCACTTCCGCTTCACTGCGAACGTCAGTTTCCTCCACCACCTTCCACCATTGGGGAAGTGGAAGGGGGGAATAATATTGTTGCGGCTCTACAAAATCACATGCCTCTAAGGCAATGGTACCCAAAATACAGTGATCCCCAAGCAGTTATTTCGCTAGTCTTCGTGCAGTTAGATCTTCCCCTCATGTCGAGTGGGTTAACAGGATGAAGTGTGTTGCGTGGGACTTATAGCTAGGTCTATTAACTATATCTCTATCTTCTATTCTGATTTCTATTCCGACCCTTTCCTTTTAGCCATGGTACAAATCAAACAAGCAAGCAAACACGCCATGCAAAATGCGATTGAATAGCAAACACACCACGATATATATAGAGAGCACACAATAGCAAGCAGCCTCCGGTGGCTTGGAAGCAATGGGGCATGCTACACAATCAAAACTGTACAGCACACGCATTTCGCACCATTATTTCATTCACATCTGTGTGCCAATTTCTAACTGGCATCTCACCTTGCTCACCTCTCGCTCACCAAAACCTCACCACTTCGACCATCAACACCTCCCGCACACGGGAAAAATATTCCCGCACCCCATTGTGCCTCTGCATCGCTATAATTTGCCACAATACGTATGAGTACTGCACAACTCGGGCTGTCCTCGGACTATGCGAAGTGAGGCCGAGCAACGGACGTTAATAGTTCAACTGCATCTCGCCAGGGATGTACCGAGTGAGCACGCGGGATTGATACGACCCTCGTCCAGTCTAGAGAACACCGCAAGACAGGGGCGGCGAGGAGGGGTCGCGGGAAGGGCGATCCGGGAGTTTGGTACGGGGCCCAGGTGTGCATTTTGGCTCATGAGAGGGGGTTCCGTGGGTGGCAGGTGTGCATTGTTATTCAGCATTCAGACTGCACTCGGAGCAGGTTCAGGCCAGGGTGTCGGCTCATGCCCTATGTTGAGTCAGGAGCTCTGGGCCGTGTCGAGCCAGATGGGCGATTGAGTCAATTTCCTGCCTCAGGAGCCTGGCAGGGTGTGGCTAGGGCTGCTGTGGCCCAATAGGGAAGTGGGATTCAGGTCACAGCATGTCACTTTCTGGTCGTCACCCCACCTTTCGCCAGGGGCTTATAAAAGGCGGAGCGTGGAGCCGCTCGCTCTCTGTTTCGCCCTCTTCTTCTCTGCTCCTCTCGGCTCTGCATTGGCTGCTGCTCATTGCCTTTGCCCTTCGCTGCCTCTTCACTTGTGGTTGGTGTGTGACTGAGATGTTCTTCTTCTTGAGGACCAGTGTGGAGCACACGTTGCCAGGAGCCCCGGCAAAGTGACTAAGCCAGGGATAACATGCCAACTCTCGAGGTGGGAATGCTCAAGTGGAGCGTCCCATGGAGGAACACACGACACTAACAGATGTATACATGACTTGGTTAAGGAACTTTTGCCACACGCATCTTCTCTCCTCTCTCAATCTCTCTCTCTTTCCACCATTCTATCTTGTCCCCTTTGGATGCACAAAGGAGCATCATTACTGACTCGCAATCCCATTTTCCTCTGGCACGACACCACACCCCCCCAGATTGCACTACACCACACCTCCCACACCCACACCTTAGACACCAGTATTTCTCCCTCCTACCTCCCCCTAAGTGTACTGGGTTGAGTTGTCTTGCTGACCCGCGCCAGGTATGCGGAGGGTATCCTCATCTGCTCTCTTTTCTTTGGACATATCTAATCTTCCTCGGGCGGTTTGTTGTGTATGTTGTGTGTGTTGTGTGTGTGTGTTCGCTCGATGGCACCTGTCGGAGCAAAGTTAGATTGTAAGGAAAGATATAAATGGGATAAGATAAGTCGCTCTTGTGTTGCTTTTGTTAAATTGCTTCTTTTGTTGCACCCCAAAATTCCTGCTTTCCATGCTGTACATAATAATAAACCCAATTCACTGTGCCACATACCGTTCCTCACTTGATTGTAAATAAATGCTTGTATAGAAATGTTCCCAGCTCATTTCTGCCTTTTCCTTCATTGGTCCAGCATGGTTCATATTCCAGCTTAGCCAGGACGTTATCCCCCAGCAATCTGTTTTTCTAGCTGGTATGTTATTGGCGGTTACGCTCGGCTGCATCTAATCCGGTAAGGTGATCTGGTTTGAACAAGGCGTATCGAGGGCGCGTCTTCCGGAAATTAAACCACGTGACCTTTAGGTAAACGGTATCAGACGGAGGACCCTAAGTCACGTGGTTGAGTTATTGGCATTCATGGTCGATTAGTGACCCGCCGTGTCACGAAGTTATTTGTGTGCGATGGCCTGCGATTCCGGAGAGTGTGGTGGGAAACCGAGGTAGCTTCCCCCCTCCTGGTCTTCTCGCCCACAGCCCCGGGTCTGCAATAATATTTATCGTGATTGCTGGAATATTGAAAAATGTCACCAGTTCGTGTTTTGGCCCATAATTGCTAATATCCTCAATGCAGCAGATCTCCCAAAGAAACCATGATCATGTCGTACCTGTTGGATTTCAGACGTGCTAGACGAGATTATAACGGGCTCGATCACTTCTCGGGTGACCAATTTCGCACCAGACATGCAGTTACGTTTTTCTCATTTTATTTTTCATCAATAACTGACTGGCTAGTTACTTGTGGTGAACCGTGTGTTTTCTCTCATTTCCCAAACACGTTAACTACTGTTGACTTGGGAAGTGCTTTGCTGGAATTTCCCTGAAACCCCATACCCTGCATCTCGAACCAAGAACCTTTGAAGGTCAGTCAAAGTCTACCTTGTGGCATCGTGGTTGTTACAACTCTATTTCAATATCTTCTCCTGCACATCTTCACAAGCACCTGCTCCTTTCTAATGTGGGGAAAACAATATGTTCACACATGTCGGAAGGGTTCACTTCCAGTTTAGTTGTACTGTCCCAATACTTTTGATCATATCGTGTTTGCATTCAGCACCTGTTGTCTTTGCAAAATTGTGAACCTTTGAAAACTATATAGTCTTCACCATTTATTTTCTAACATGAATCTGGATTAACATGCTTACCGCTGTCATTCACTTGTTTAAGCATGTATTGAAGTATGAATCATTCATTGTTGATTCTTTAAACATGCAGGGAAGTTCAGAACTTTGACACTCCCTTTGCTGCAATAGAGAAAGAAAACATTTTAACTGGAAACATATTCTTTTCGATAAAAAACAGTAGTTCACAAATCAGCTATATAATAAATGTCAGTGTTGTGTTGTGTCGTGTGTCTGTGTGTGTGTCTGTGTGTGCTGTGTCCGTGTCCGGTGTGTGGGTCCATGGTTGTCCGTTGTGTTGTTGTGTGTGTGTGTGTGTGGTGTTTGTGGTTGTTCTCCATAACTCCAAACCATGAAACATAACAGGTAGCAGTGTTCATCCTGCATAATCTCCAAAACGATGAGGAAGAGAGGGAAGAGGGAAGAGGGGAGAGGAGGAAGAGAGGAGAGAGGAAAGGAGAGAGAGAGAGAGAGAACGATGGAGGGGAGAGAGAGAGACAGGGAGTGGAGAGGGGAGCAGAGAGGATGAGGGAGGAGGGAGAGGAGGAGGGAGAATGGAGGGAAGCTAGGAGTGGGTGAAGAAGGGTAACTAGGGAGGGGTAAGAGCAAGGAAGGGGGAGGCCGACACCTCACCAAAGTTTGCTATACACTGTGGGAGAGAGGGTGCGAGAGGATGTGAGAGAGAGAAAATGAGAGAGACAGACAGAGACAGTGAGAGGAGAAAGAGGTGTGGGAGGAGAGTGCTGCATTTTATATGAGGGGAGTGAGGGGGACATGGAGGAGAGTGAGGGGTGGGAGAAGGAAAAAAAACAGACAGGTGAGGGTAGAGGTGGGTTAGCAAAGAGAGTGATATGTTATTGCTTAATGACTGAACACACACACACAAAAAAAACTCATGTCAGAACAGCTGTGTGCACAACAACACAACAGAGTTTGAAAAGTAATCCGTCTGCAAAAACTTTTATATCCTAGTTCCAGAGAATTTGTGGGAACATGAACCAAAAGTAATCAATCAGTCAGAGGATTGGAATAGGAATCACTGAAAATATGGAAGTACCGCTCACGCATGACCAAATGATCGCATCGGGCGTGAACATCAAAAACAAAGCATTGTGACCAGATATCACACTGGAATACAAAAAAGAGAAGAAGGCATTGTGAAGTGAGGTGTTGATACCAGTGATTTTGGACTAAACAATGCAGAAATCAAGAAAATAACGAAATACCAAGACATCAAGAATGAAGTGAAAATATCCTGGAAGCTGAAGAATGCCCAAGGTGTTGGATATAGTTGGATATATACCAGTGATAGTTGGAGTGACGGGAATGATGATGAAGAACGTCAAAGAGATATTAAAAACCATCCCTGGGAATATTACTACAAAATAACTACAGTTGGAAGCTGTCCGGGGCTCAGTAAGATCCTGAGGAGAGCCCTCGGCACAAAACTTGAGACCTGGGAGGGCTCCATTCCACATTCTGAAACTGGCATATGGAGATAACAACCAGGAAAACCGGCATATGGAGATAACAATCAAGGTATGGGAAGAGAAGACAGTGTGAGGTGAGAGGAAGGGAAGGCAGATGTGCGGTGGAGCATTAATTACGATCCATACTGTTTCTTCAAAATGATTCTACATGGAATAGCAGTGAAGATGGAAACAAAAGAATGTCTGAAATCCATTTTCTACTGGTCATACTATAAACACGGCCTGGAGACAAACACAGCCCGGACACGGCCAGAGACAAAACCTGACGGACGCATCCGGAGCCAAGACGTCCGGACACAAACACTGCTTGGACACATCCGAAGACAAACTCCCATGCGGACACGTCTGGAGACAAACTCCAGTCCAGAGACAAACACCGCCCAGATGCATCCGGAGACAAACACCACCCGGACACGTCCAGAGACAAACACTGTCTGGACACGTCCGGAGACAAACACTGCCCGGATGCGTCCGGAGACAAACACTGCCTGGATGCATTCAGAGATAAACACCGCCCAGACACGTCCAGAGACAAACTCCCGTCCAGACATAAGTACCGCCTGGACAGGTTCGGAGACAAACACCGCCTGGACGCATCTGAAGCCAAGCTGTCCAGAGACAAACACCGCCCAGACGCATTTGGAGACAAATACTGCCCAGATGCGTAAGGATACAAACACTGCCCAGACGCGTTTGGGGACAAGTTGGCCAGAGACAAACACCGCTCGGACACTTATCCTGAGTGACAGAGCACGAACCACTCACGAAAGCCTCATCGTCATACCTAAGAATTGCTGCATACATCGCTTTTGTAAGTGCTATGGTTTTCATTATTCGGAGCTTGGAGCGATTTCATGCATGATATATGTGATTTTCCACAATCTACTGTCACAGACTAATTAATATATATTATTGAAATATAATTTGAGTTTGGAGGATCAGATGGACTAAATAACTCGAGATCTGGAGTGAAATCTTAAAATGTTAAGAAATCGGCAGTTTAGTTGTTTGCGGCTATGTGTCATTACCAATCAATTTGCTATCACTTGGAAAGCCAGCCGTTCCTTCTCAACCATTTCATTGGAGTGTTTAAGCCACTTGCCAAGCGCCCTACTACAGTCGATAAGGGTACAGTTCATGTCCCGATTGGGATGTACAGGCAGCAGTTGCTACAAGGTAGATGTACATAAAGTACCTTCTTAAAGTATTCATGCCCCTTGACTTTTGTCACATTTTGTTGTGTTGCAGCCTGAATTTGAAATGGATTCAAGTGTCCAATAGACCTTAGACTGAAATGAAGATTTACGTTTCAACAGGACAACGTCGCAAAGCATACAGCCAAAAGCAACACTGGAATGGCTTGAGAACAACGATGTGAAAGTCCTTGAGTGGCCCAGCCAAAGACTTAAATCCCATTGATAATCTGTGGAAAGACTTGAAGATTGCTGTTCACCGATGCTCCCCATCCAACTTGACATGGTTGGGTTTCAAGAGGTGGAACGGAGACCAACCAGGTCTCAAAGTATCCACTTTCATGTGTGTGCATGTGTGTGTTCATGTCTAGATGCAAAAGATGACCTCAGCTTCCTGTTGATGGTGGCAGGGGGGAATGCTCGAGATGACCATTTATTTGGAGTGCTTCCTCAAGTTCTGAAGCCACTTGCCAAGCGCCCTTCAGTTGACAGCAGTTCAGGTGCGCGTTATTATGAGCAATTCGTTCACTTCACTGCGGACGACGTTTTTGCCAGGTCGTATCGTCCGTCATTCAGAGTGAGTGGTTCATGCTCCATCATCCTGAGCGAGTGGTTCGTGCTCTGTCATCCAAAGTGAGTGGTTCGTGCTCCGTCATCCCGATGAATGGTTCGTGCTCTGTCATCCCGAGCAAGTGGTTTCGTGCTCCGTCATCCCGAGTGAATGGTTCGTGCTTGTCATCCCGAGCAAGTGGTTCGTGCTCCGTCATCCCGAGTGAGTGGTTTGTGCTCCGTCATCACGAGCGAGTGGTTCATGCTCCGTCATCAAGAGCGCGTGGTTCGTGCTCCGTCATCCTGAGCGAGTTGCTCATGCTCCGTCATTCTGAGCGAGTTGCTCGTGCTCCGTCATTCTGAGCGAGTTGCTCGTGCTCCGTCATTCTGAGCGAGTTGCTCAGTCTCCGTCATTCTGAATGAGTTGCCGTGCTCTGTCATTCTGAGTGAGTTGCTCGTGCTCCGTCATTCTGAGCGAGTTGCTGTGAAAATAACACCCAATTTCCGAGCCTTTGCCATATTTACGTGTTTTCTAAATGAACGAGCCAAATATTTTTTCCCATCAGTTACACGCAGCTGTTTATAAAGATTAATGTTTGTGAATATATTCCTGAAATGTCATTAAAAATGCAACCTTGTTTTTCGGTGAAAGCTATTTCAAGGTTTTTGGGTTATATACAGTACGTACTGTAGTCGGTAATCACACACGACTCCAACCTGCCAATCCCTTAAAGAGCAGGTTTTGGTCGCTGATGACTTTGTGTGATTCGAAGGTTGTAATCACATTAATAATCGTTGGGTAATTATTTTCTTACATTTGAAACACAAAATATGCTAAAATTAACTTTTAGGTCAAAACTTTTGTCAGTGATCGAAAAACAGGCCGAATTTACCGAAGATGCTATGACGTCACGTTCTCGAAAACTTTCGGAACATTCGGAAACAGCGTGTGAACAATGGTGAGATGCGAATCAGAGAGTGATTTCAGCGGCGATAAATCAAGTGTTTTGATTCCAATATTGCCGAGGACGATTCGGAGGATGATGGGAATTTATACGATGGAGTTTCTGGCCCTGAGCCATATAAATTTGAGCCACTTGCAAGTGCCAGAAAACGGCCTATTTCGTGTACAAGTGGCAGGCTGACTGCCCGGCAGTTCACACTGACAGACTCCACCAGACAGATTGTTTGTAGATTTTCATTTTCTTGTTCGATGCATAAAATAATGTAAAGTTTGATTCGTCTGTGACTTGATATAATAATTTTTAACCCTCTAGTCACTCAAGAGTCAGAAATAGAATGAATCAATAATGGACCCATATATTTTACACCGTAGCCTTGGCGTAAGTCTTTCTGACAGCTGAGTTTGACCCCAGCGAAAGTGAACAGTAAGAACAAACCCCAACTTTCAAGAGACTGTTGTGGCATATAAATACCAAAACATGTTTAGCCTCATTGGGGAAATATTCTACCAAATTTAGAAAAAAAAAGGGGAAAATTATCAATTTTTTACAATTGAAATTAAATAGCCCAATTTGCCGATGCTGTTAAAAAAGTAATTTAATCAACAATAAGTTGATTTGTTGAGAAATTTTTTCATGCTTGTGTTTTTCAGAAAGTTTATTTATGTGTTTTTCCATGTACTCTTTGAGAATACATTTCAAGGTTTTTCTCACTTAAACTCAACAATTGATTCTGTGACAGAGCAGTATCTGGAGAACTTGTGAACCAACAACTCATATTCACAGATGTGATCAGATGTGTTTCTGTTTCGTAATCATTGGCTGTGAAATGGTCCACACAAATGACAAGTCTATCCATAGGGTCCTCTTTACCCGTTTTCTTTGGGGGAAAATTCGTCCATTTTGTTTGTACAAATCTTATCCCTGCCGGCGAATGTTTGATTCCTTCGGGAATCGGTGGGAGCGATTATCGTTTTCCAGCCATTTTCGCAAAACATGACGACACACGTAGAGGCATGATGTAACAATATCCAAATAACTTTGTTCTACAACAATTCAAAATAAAAAAGGATAATATAGACAGTTGCAAGCTCAAAAAAAGGGAAAGAACGGCCCGCCGAACTGAGCACTTCTTCAATGAGCGAGTGAGCGTCCGCTTTGTTTTGGAGAACGTGACGTCACATCTTATATGGCACGCGGCTGTTTTTTTCAACAGCCTCGAGAAATAACAACTTCGGAGTTAAATTTCATTAATTTTCCCAATAATTAGGAACCACAATAGTTTGCATCGAACTATTTAATGCACATATAATTATATGATAAATTTTCAGAACATGTTTGGTGACCCGCAACCTGCTCTTTAAAATTGCAGATATTGGCCAGCGCTTGTGTGTTTGTGTTTGTTTGTGTGTTTGTGTTTGTGTTTGTTGTACATGAAGCATAACATATTTTCTCTGCTAATTCCCCTACCCCCATCTCGCTCTCACTCTCCCCTCCCCTCTCTCACTCACCCCTCCCCTCGCTCTCTTTCTCTCTTCCTCCATCTGTCTGTCTCTGTCTTTGGACATATCTGGATGGTGGTTATGTCTGGACGGTGTTTGTCTACAGATGTGTCTGGGTGGGGTTTGTCTCCAGACGTGTTCGGATAGTATTTATGTCCGGACGGGAGTTTGTCTCTGGACGTGTCCAGGCGGTGTTTGTCTCTGGAAGGTATTTATGTCTGGACGGGAGTTTGTCTCTGGCCAGCTTGTCTACGGATGCGTCTGGGCGGTGTTTGTCTCCGAACGTGTCTGGGCAGTATTTATGTCCGGATGGGAGTTTGTCTCTGGACATGTCCAGATGGTATTTGTCTCCGACTGCGTCCGGGGGGTGTTTGGCTTGGACAGCTTGGTTCTGGACGCATCCGGGCGGTATTTATGTCTGGATGGTATTTTGTCTCCGGATGTGACCGGGTGGTGTTTGTCTCTGGGCCATAGTTTATAGTATGACCTATAAAAAATGGATTTCAGACATTATTTTGTTTCCATCTTCACTGTTATGCCTGGTGTTGGCTTAATGGTTAAGGTGGTGGGCTTTGTATCTGAGGGTCCTGAGTTCAAATCCCGCTCAGCTGTTGAATTGATACCAGGCGAGGTTAACTTGGCCTGTCATCCTTCCGAGGTCGGCAAAATGAGTGCCAGCTTGCTGGTATACTGTGTCGGAGTGGTGACCTGTCCAGGATTGTGCCCAATAGCACCAATGCTCCACACAGAGTGTGGTCCCAATCTCCTCCTCCTCCTTTACTCTTATTTTTTGCAGAATCATTTTGATGAAACAGTATGAATCGTAATTAACGCTCCACCGCACGTCTGCCTTCCTTTCCCCCACCCCTCCTCTCCCCCCCTTCCTTTCTCTCTCCTTTCCCTTCCACCTCCTCTCTCTCCCCCACCCCACTCTCCCTTCCCCCATCTTTTTCTTCCCCCGCCCCCTTTAATATTCCCATCAGTGAAGCGATGGGTGGTATTTGCTAGTATGAAATAAAAAAAGGAAAAGCAAAAAACAACACCAACCTTAATTGAGTCTTGAGAAGATAATAACAAATACTTTTAAGTAAGAATGGCTGTTAGTTGTTGAAAATGGAATATTTACCAGGAGGTTGAAGTGTTGTTGGTAACTAAACGAAACAGGTCGGTTAACAAAGAGGAAGCTTTTGACTAGATCTTACTCGGCAAACAAAGTATACATGAGACTTTGGAGGAATGTCCAGGCTCTACTGTCTCCCAACTCGAAGGCTATTTGTTACTTATTTTCTTTTTTCATAGGGGCTCCGTCTTATCCATTCTCATTAAAACTCTGGCAACTTACCAGTTAAGGATCATCTATATATCTTTTAAAATTGATCTTTGAACCAGTTTGCAGTCTTAAAAATGCAGTATCAAAATAAGTTGCCTTGGTTCCAAGGTTTCCTGGTGCAGGATGGCGGATGATTGCAATTTATCCTTTTGTTTGCCTTTTAACAGAGATCAAGGTTCAAGGGAGAGCTGAATGAGAGAGGGGTGATGTTGATAAAGCAATGGAGCAGAGGCAGTGCACGAGGGAGGAACAAACACACATGTAACTCAAGTACGGACCACATACAGGACAAGGCAACCGAGCAGGCCGAGTGGACAATGAACATGGGGTAAACATGAAGTTAAAAACAATAATTAACTGGAAGGGCACGAGCTAGAGCACATAACTCTGCCAGGCTGATTACTTTACATTTTGTATTCGTTCAGGATTCGGACCTGAACTAAGATACAATCGGCTTGTTCTGGTCATTTTACCAACTTATCCACCAAGTTTCGTCTTTTACTCATTGGTGAAGAATCACGTAAAAATTTCTCGGATCCGGATCCAGATCTTCACCAAAATCTTCCTTGTCACATAGCCATCCTGTCCACCAAGTTTCGTCCGAATCCGTCCACAACTTTTAGACATACACATACTGTATCATGCCATATGTCGTTTTTGGTCCTATCTCTCAATGGTGAAAAAATCACTTTAAAAATTCTCAGATCCAGATCCGGATTCGAATCTTCACCAAAAAAGAATCATTTCATCTTTGTCACACATCCAAGCTCTCCACCAAATTTCATGCAAATCCGTCCACAACTTTTTGAGATATTTTGTTCACAATCAAACAAACACAGACAGGGGTGAAAACATAACCTCCATCCACCTTCGGTGGCGGAGGTATCAACAAAAGGAAACAATAATAAATATACAGTTGTAAATAAAAGAAACACAAAAGGCATATTCATAAACAGATCTTGAGGAAGGACGTGACAATGGCAAAATTGATGAACTAACAGGATACATTTTGGAAACAGTTAAAATGTCACATGTCAATGAGAAGTGACATCAGTGAAAACAAGTTTGGAACACGATGAAGCTCTCTCGGTGGAGTAGGCAATTAGTAGACTTCAATAAGGCTTAATTAGCACTCTACCTGGAATCCCAAGGGAATTTGAATTGCTTCCAATTTGAAAATAAAATGTCAATTTAAAAGATATACCTCTTGAAAAAAAAATTTTTTTGTTACTACAGAGTGATGAAGCATGATTGGCAACAACAATGCACATATTGTTTCCTTACATGTACTCCTTACATCCTTACAATGCACATATTGTTTCCTTACATGTAAATTGATAAATAACATATCCCCTTCAAAGGCCTTTGCAGAATGAGTCGGATTATTCACCAAATTCAGACTGGAATTGAGTGTAAAAGTTGCTTTGTCACGTAAGTACCCCTTTGCCAACTTAATCATGTAAACCATATTGATTTAGTAGCTTGAGGTCAAAGGATCAGCACGACGTGGAAATGACAGCTCCATGTTAAGCCAAAGAGAGACAGAATTTTACACTTTAAAATTCCAATGAAACTTACCTGACATTCAGAACTTCAACACCAATATAATCACTGATGTTTCCATAAACAGTTTCAAACTGGAAAAAGAGAGAAAGGCATTCAGGTGAATCCATTGTTATAAGAATTTGCATTTAAAAAACCCTTACTTGGAAATTGATATCGTACTTTAAATAACCATAGAAATAGTTCAATACAAAAATCAATATTTATTACTCAGCAGTATTTATACTAAATGGTCAAATAAAAGTTAACAAATGGTTTGTTTAACATGAACTGCAGCAACGTTACTACATATTTTCTATATATTACTGAAACTCTCATCTTGAATGTGTGTATGTATGTATGTTCCCGAAACACAGCCAAAACGGTACAAGATAGCGCAAAATTGTTAGGCCACCTTACTCACCATTCGCCTGCGGGTGTGCAGTATCAAGTTTCGTTCAAATCGGGCAACGAAAAAATTATTTAAAAATCACTTCCCGATTCAGTCACGTACTCTTCGGGAGAATTTGATCAATGCAAACAACCTCAGCGGTATAGTTCGCTGGAGCTATCTTCTCTTTTTTTTTTTCTTGAAATGATTTTTTTCATCAACTGCTGTCGCAACGGGGACCCAAGCGGCGTTCACGGGTTCACGGGTCATCTAGTTCTATTATAAAAATGTAAATTTCCTCCTCGAGCTTGTATCCAGTCATGTGATTAGTCTGCAAGCTTCAATGTAACATTCCCTGTAGCTGTACAAGGACGTTGCAGTAGACTCTTGTTACCTCTGCCCCGAAGGTGAAGGAGGTTATGTTTTCACTCCCTCTCTGTCTGTTGTACTTGGCAAATTTTTTTTTTTTTCCAAGTATGTTGATCACCTCCGTTTTTGTTTCGGCACGGTTCGGCTCGGCTTGGCACGGCTCGTATGTTTGTTTGTTTGTCTGTCGCTCACCTCCAGCCCAAACCGCTCAACCAACCGTTCTTGAAATTTTCGAAGATTAATGTCACCGACGCTGCAATGGCCCCGCATTGAAGTTTCGTAAAATTCAGTCGACCAAAAAGGTCTATATCGGCCAATAGGCCAATTTGAGCCAAATTTTCTAAAATCCTCAAATTTCATCCGATTGACTTAATATTTGAACAGGACTTGCATGGCAGGTCAATGAACTCAACCACCTATTACTTTTGAGGTTAACATAGGTCAAAAGGTCAACATAGGCCATAAGGTAAATCCAAAATAGACCAAATTATTAAATTGTTTTTAAATAGTTAATTTTCATCCGATTGACTTGAAATTTTAAGAACATTTGTACATGAGGTGGCTGAATTCAAACACCTATTAATTTTGAGATCACCTTAGGCCAAAAGGTCAACATAGACCAAAAGGTCAACACACGCCAAATTTCTAAAATCCACAATTTTAATCCGATTGACTTGAAATTTGAAGAGCATTTGCAAATCAAGTCGCTGAATTGAACCACCTATTATTTTTGAGGTCAACATAGACCAAAAGGTCAACATAGGCCAAATGCCTAAAATCCTCAAATTTTAATCCAATTAACTTGAAATTTGAAGAGCATTTGCATATCAGGTCACTGAATTCAAACACCTATTAATCTTGAGGTCAACATAGACAAAAAGGTCAACATAGGCCAAATGCCTAAAATCCTCAATTTTAATCCAATTAACTTGAAATTTAAAGAGCATTTGCATATCAGGTCACTGAATTCAACCACTTATTAATCTTGAGGTGAACATAGGCCAAAAGGCCAATTTGAGCCAAATTTTCTAAAATCCTCAATTTTCATCCGATTGATGTGAAACTTGAAAAGGTTTTACTTATCAGGTCAATGCATTCAACCACCTATTAATTTTGAGGTGAACCTATGCCAAAACGTCAAAATAGGCCAAAATATTTTGTTTTGGATCCAGCACAACAGTGGGATACAAAACGTGAACTGTTCCACCTCGCAGAGGAATGCACTCTCCCAAGTGCCGTTCTACTTTGCGCTGTTTTGCCAAGTGTTGCTCTATGAGTGATTTTTCATTTGTTTGTGTGTCTGTGTACAGGATATTTCAAAAAGTTGTGGACGGCTTTGGATGAAACTTTGTGGACACGTTGGGTGTGTGACACGGACGAACTGGTTAGATTTTGGTGACAATCCAGATCCTGATCCAGCTACTAGAATTTTAAAAGTGATTCTTCATCATTGAGAGATATGGCCAAAAACGATAAAGTACTGTATTGCATAATATTTACTCTCATCAGAGCAGAGGGTATTACATTTGGGTCCGTTTGTTTGTCTGTCTGTTTATCTGTTTGTCTGCACAGAACTTTCCTGTTTTTCTCTGCAACCGCTTGTCGGATTGAGAAAATTTTTTCATCATTGCTACGACTACTCATGTGGAATGTTGTAATGATAAATATGACGTAATAGGTCACGTGGTGTGCAACCATGTTGGAAGAACGGAAAAACTTTGGACCTCTGTATCTCTGAAACCGCACCAAGGAAAAAATTGAAACTTGGCAGATGAGGAATGAGTGTGATTTTTTTTATGACATCGTAGGTTCCCTCATTATG
>CM068956.1:63059773-63077834 GCA_035128595.1 Eptatretus atami
GCGGGGTGGAGGGACCCGCTCTCCTGTAACTCGCCTCCCGATTGGATGGGGCGTTTTCGGGTGTCGTGGTGGCCAGCCGCGATTGGAGGAGGGGGGACGTGTCGGCGTCTCAGTGCTCCTCCCCGAGAGAGGCTCTTTTGTTGTCTTCCCCAGTGTCGAGAGGGGAGACATTCTTCTATGATGGGGCGGTAGTCAGAGCTGATCGATCTCACCCTGGTTGGACGAGAGGAACATTCCATCTTGCTGGGGCGGAGTCGGCTCTGAGGCGAGGGGGGGCTCTGCCCACGTCCGTAGTCAGAAACATGTGCGTTATGGCGCCGTTGTGTGAAGTGAAAGTTGGGCGGGTGAAGCGCTTGTTCGCCCGCAGAGTGGGAGGAGGAGTGAAGTGAGGGTTTTGTTGGCGTTGTGCGATTTAAAGATGTAAAAAACCTGACTATAAAAGAAACCCACAGCGCACACATGAAACTAACCCATTAGACAAAGGGGAGGGATTCTAACTATCCACATATACTTAACGAAATAACTAAACTTTGGGTCAACTGTATGTGTGAATGCGAATGGTTTCCAGATTCGTAACAATACGTCCACCAAGTCATGCATTTCATTGCCTTGTGCCCTTGTCCTAAACACAATATTATGTCACACTTTGTGGCATTGTCACAATGCTTCGAAAGTGAGCTTGAAAGAGGGACCTGAGAACACAATTGAGGCTATTGCTTCTTTGCGAGTTAGTAAAGTTATTAAATCAGGAACAAACTAGAAGGGCACTCAGTAGAGCACCTACCTCCACCAAGCTGATTAGTTTATGTTTTGTATCCCACCGATATGCCGGATCTGGATTCGGACCTGAACTAAAATTTAATCAATTTGTTCTTATCACCTAACCAACGCATCCACCATGTTTGGTTCGAATCTGTTCACAATTTTTGAGATATCGTGCTACACTGGTGACCCTCATATAACGTGGGGGATGCATTCCCTCGAAACACTGTGTTATCTGAAAACGCGTTAAAAGGGAAATATTTAACATGTTAAAATCGGGGTTAGTTCCAAATGGGGAAGACTTCATCCTTTTAAGGTTGAAGACCGAAACGAAAACCTCAAAAAAGCAGTATCAATGCATAAATAAAACATATAACAAATAAAAACATTGAAATAAATTACTTTTTAATACGTGTTGTCATGATTGGGGTTGGATACAGTACATATTGCTTGTGGCAGGCTTATGATTGGCATAATTTCTCCACCAAATTTAATTTTGTGTTGAAGGCTCAGAAGATGAAATGGACGCCAATTTACTTGAGATTTTTTTGAAGAACTTCATAATGGAGACTTGAGTGGCTGCCTTCATTTTCTGTTCGTAGACTCCTTGTAACATTTCAGGACATTCTCCATCTCCCTCCGCATCTTGGAACTTCTCATTCAGTCGGGATCATGTTCATCATGAAAGACTCACTCAGAATGACAGAGCACGAACGACTCGCTCAGAATGAAGGAGCACAAACGACTCGCTCAGAATGACGGAGCATGAACGACTCGCTCAGAATGACGGAGCATGAACGACTTGCTCAGAATGACGGAGCACAAAGACTCGCTCAGAATAACGGGAGCACAAATGACTCGCTCAGAATGACTGAGCACAAACGACTCGCTCAGAATAACGGAGCACAAACGACTCGCTCAGAATGATGGAGCATGAACGACTCGCTCAGAATGACGGAGCACGAACAAACTCGCTCAGAATGACGGAGCACAACGAACTCGCTCAGAATGGTGGAGCATGAACGACTCGCTCAGAATGACGGAGCACAAAGCTCCGCTCAGAATTGATGGAGCATGAACGACTCGCTCAGAATGACGGAGCATGAACGACATTGCTCAGAATGACGGAGCACAAACGACTCGCTCAGAATAACGGAGCACAAACGACTCGCTCAGAATGACGGAGCATGAACGATTCGCTCAGAATGACAGAGCACGAACGACTCACTCAGAATGACGGAGCACAAATGACTCACTCAGAATGAAGGAGCACAAACGACTCGCTCAGAATTATGGAGCATGAACGACTCGCTCAGAATGACGGAGCACGTACAACTCGCTCAGAATGACGGAGCACAAACAACTCGCTCAGAACGACGGACCACAAATGACTCGCTCAGAATAACGGAGCACGAATGGCTCGCTCAGAATGATGGAGCACAAATGACTCGCTCAGAATGATGGAGCACAAATGACTCGCTCAGAATGATGGAGCAGGAACAACTCGCTCAGAATGACGTAGCACGGCAAAAGCATCCGCAGTGAGTGAAAGATTTGCTCAGAATGACGTAGCGGGGTTGTTGTTGTCGTTTAATTAAATATGCACTGTTGCAAAAACACGTTGTCACAACATGCGTTATAAGAGGGTCACCTGTATTTTGTTTTAGCCCAATCACTCAACGGTGAAGAATAACTTTAAAATTCTCGGATTCAGATGTTCTCCAAAATTGAATCAATTCTTCCTTGTTACATACTCAACCAGCCCACCAAGTTTCATCCGAATGTCTCCACAACTTTTCGAGGTACCCTTATCCTGCTTCTGTCATTTTTGATCCTCTCTCTCAATGGTGAAGAATCACTTAAAAAATTCTCTTTGCCGGATCCGGATCTGGATCTTCACAAAAGCTAATCAGTTCGTCCTTGTCACATACCCAAGCTCTCCACCAAATTTCGTTTCAATCTGTCCACAACTTTTTGAGATATTCTGTTCACAAATAAACGGACAGACAGACAGACAGACAGACAGACAGACAGACAGACGGGTGAAAACAACCTCCATCCACTTTCGGTGGCAGAGGTAACAAGGAACAAAGACTTAGCAAAACATGCAGGGCTTCGTGAAACTCCACCCTTCTTCATCGGAATAGCAGATTTGAGAAAACGAAATTGGCTTCACTCCTTTGGCTCTATCAACTATCATGCAATTGTGGGAACTGCTCACTCACGTCATTGTATTTCTCTTCTAAGAAGTCAAGGTTGTTTTGTTGTTATATTTGTATGAGAACAAATATTTTTGAAATGAACTAGCTCTCTGCTTGCTTGTTCCCAGTATGTAGAGATAGCAATTTCTTCCATTCAGTGCATTCTCTTATTATGATTGCAAGTTAGTTCCAATGCAGTACAGTATTAGAATCTGTTGTTTTGGGTGGTAATGGTTGACTTTGCCATGTATGGGCCTCCGTTCACTCCCAGAGATCTTCCAAAACCGAAAGACTATATATATATATATATATATATATATATATATATATATATATATATATATATATATATATGTACAGTAGACAGGCGTAAGTCGTCCATCGGGACCGAGAAAAAGTGACGACTTAGACATGTGACGACTTACGCGTATGCGAACATTCATGATGACTGTGGGGTGAAGGATGAAGTCGCGCGTGGCCTGGACACGTACGTGTGAGACGGCGCAACAATCTCTAAGCCGGCTATTGTACCAAAAGCCGGCTATTGTAACACACGTTGTGTGTTAGCTCTCATACGAGCCTCGACAAGGTATACAAAAAAAAAAAAAGGGAAACAGTCCGCGGGGCATAGGTGGGGGTTCATTGGTTAGTTGGAAAGTGATCAAGCAAAGATGGAATTCATGAATCACTTTATCAAAAGTAAAGATAATGAACAACTGTAAGACAACTCATATACCATCGGTGATGGTATATGACCATCGACAAATGTGGAATGAATGGCTGTTATTCATTCATTGGAATGAATGTAGAATGAGTTTTCATATGGAAGAAAACTCATATACCATTGACAAATTACATGACACAGAGTCATCGTGATGACTACCACTCAATACCTATGTGAAAGTGATGTGTGGGATGTACAAAACAAGCCAATAAACCATGACCGGACTTCACACTAAGCTCGATCGATCCTTTACTCCTTCGCCAGAGCTGCATTGCGCAGCCTGTCCACCTCTTCAGATGCATGTGGGACGGCGCGCTGACTGAGCTGAACGCAGCGCAGTTATAAATAGCCCGCGCATCACGACCATGAAATCGGGCTTCTCACGAGGTAGAAGTTCCGTGTGACGAGTTAGGCGTGGTAATTTACTTGAGTTTGCATTACGCGGGAACGGACAACATCTGACGACTTAGACGAAGTGACGACTTAGAGATGACGACTTACAGACTTTATTCAAAGTCTGTAAGTCGATTTAACATTAGATAAATTCGGGACTTTTTGACGCTGCCGACTTAGGCGAAGTGACGAGTTACACGCTGCCGACTTACGCCTAGTCTACTGTATATATATATAATATATATATATATATATATATATATATAATATATATATTATTGTTCGGCTGTGGAAATTCGCATTACACCGTAAAGGCCCTCAGGAGATATCTCTGTAGGTACATGTGTAGTTAGCCCAAACCCGTTGTATAGAGGGAATTTATGTGATCCATCGGGCTGCGATCCTTCAGTTAGTTGTTTTTTCTTTCTCTATCTTTTATTTCAAACAAACAAAACCACCAACGATGCTGGTGGGCTTTTCCCGCCTGTTTCTCCCATTTGAGTTCCCGCGCTTGGTGTGAGGGAAGGGGGAAGGGCAGCTCGCCGCCGATTGGTGGATGAACAGCGTGAGGCGGTCGGGGTGAGGGAACGCCCCTTTTGAGAACCTCCTCGAAGGAGGGTGGAGCCGAAAACGGGGCGGAGCGAAGGGCGGAGCACCGCGCTATAAAAGACGGACACGGGCGGGGCGTTCTCTCTCTTCCTCCACTCTCTTCCTCCTCCTCTTCCTCTTCGCTCGTCTGCGTGTGGTTGTTGCTGTTGGTGGTTCGTTCACTACGAGTTCTTCAGAGAGTTCTCCTACGAGTCCAGCTGGAGGGAGTCGAGTCGGCGCATCCTCGTCCTGGGCCCTGTCGCCGTCTACAGCGGGAGAGGGCGAGCCTTCTGCCAGGTGCCGGAAGCCCGTTCGTGGCGCGGAGCGGCTACACGTGCCGGCCCGAGGTGCGAGTCGCAGACCACATCGGGGGAGGCTCGGATTCGAGGTCAAGGACGCGACGCTGGACGACGCGTGCAGGGAAGTCGCAACTTTCTCTTTTCCTTTGGGTTCGTGTAAATGACTGTGGGTGGCCCTGTCCTTGAAGTAAAACTGGTTAAGTGTTGCCGTGTGTCGGGTTTAGTCGGGACATCTCTTGCCTGTGATTGTGTATACGTGCCATTTCTTGACTTGCTTTTGCTTTATTGTACATGATTATTGTGACTGTAAATACGTGCCTTCCGTGCTGGTCTGCGTGTGCAATTAAACGTGCTTGTGTGAACTTGTTCCCCGTTTCGCTGCGTCCTTTCCTTCGTTTGAATTTCCATCTTGCATCACGTAAGGGGTTCGTAGTGGGTTTAAAACGCCCGGTAATTAATCGGAACCGTCAAGGCCGACGATAACACCGCTCGGTTATCACTGTAGCACGGAACGGACCGCTTAAGCGGTTCGTGTCCGGAGTCGGCCTGTGGCGTGGTACGATCGCCGGTCGACCACTCGCGCAGGTACTTAGGTAGATCGAATTTGGCGAGCAACCCTATCCTGCGCGGGTGGGCAATTGGCACGATCGTGGTGAGGTTAAACCCCACCCGTGACTAGCTCCCGTTGTTCCGAGAGGGTCACGACTGAATTGTCCGTTCCGGTGGGCGAGGCGGCCGCCATTCGAGTCGAGCGGCCGATCGCATGCCGGCGGGCGCGAATTCGCAACACTGGTGTACAGGAGTGTGGATTCAAATCCACCTGGTCTCAAACTAAATAACGGGAATCAGTTCAGGGGTGAGAGGAGCGACCCCCGATTCCCTCCAAATTACGAGCAGGCCAAATTAATCTCTTACGAGAAATGGATGGAGTCTCAGGGCGAGCGGGTGCCGGGGTATTAGAAATGTATATGTGTAGAATGTAGGATCCATGGCCCGGGACGGTACTTGTAATATAATCCGTGGGGAAGCTCAACCCCATATCCTGAGCACGGACTTTATCGGCAAACTGAGTCGCATAATGGCGGCGCGATCGCACCTCAGCGCAGCACGGAGCGAGCGGCTATTTATGGCGCTGCGAATGGCGCGACACGAGCGAGCGCTCCCAACAGCCGTTTCAACCACGTGGGCATGGCAGGCGAGGCAGGCGGACATCGGCGGGCTTTGGAAGAATTGAAGAGTGAATGGAGGAGGAGCGAATTGGTAACTCCCGGGACAGAAAGCACATGGAAGAAGAATGGAACCGAGCTCGAAAAGAAACAAAAGGAGCACGACTTGGAAGTAAAACAACTAATGGAAAAATTATTGGAGGAAGCAAGGCGGTTCAAAGAAACTAGAGGGGAGAGTGGGGAAATACAGTTGGAAGAGAAAAAATGTGAACAGATTGAAAATAAAGCAACTAGACGCGAGGTAGAACAAGGCGTTCGGGACAGAAGAAGACTAGAAGAAGAGGTAAAAAGAGAACAGGAAGATAGGGAACAATTGGAAGAAGAAGCAAGGTTGGAGTATGATGAGATGGAGGGGAAAAGGGATGAAGAGAAGGAAGGAAAAACGGAAAAAAATTTCTGAGTTACGTGAACACCAAAACAAAGGGAGGGGATTACAAAACGAACTGAGAGTGTTAAAGGAGGAAAGGAAGAGGACGGAAATGAAACGTTGAGGAACCACACTGTACAGATCAAACAGTTAGAATCCAAAGCAAGGTCGGAGTGTGCGGAGATGAGAAAGGAATTGGAAAAGAAAGCTTCTGAGTTACAAAACGAGCTGAGGATGGTGAGAGAAGAAAGAACGACAGCAGAGAATGAAACGTTGAGGAAACACATTGTACAGATCAAACAGTTAGAAGCCAAAGCAAGGTCGGAGTGTGCGGAGATGAGAAAAGAATTAGAAAAGAAAACTTCTGAGTTACAGAAACACCAAAACAAAGAGACGGAATTACAAAATGATTGAGGATGGTGAGAGAAGAAAGAACGACAGCAGAGAATGAAACGTTAAGGAACCACACTGAGCAGATTGAACAATATGAAGCCAAAGCAAGGCAGGAGTGTGGAACTGGTGGAGCTAAGCGTGAGTTGGGAGAAGAGCGGGGCAGAGCAGAGTGGAACTGGCAGGAGAGTGTGGAACTGGTGGAGCTAAGCGTGAGTTGAGGGCGTGAGTTGAGGCGTGAGTTGGGAGCGTGATGGGGAGCGTGAGTTGGGAAGAGCGGGCAGAACTGAGTGGAACTGAGAGAGGGGGAGTCGAGTTTGGAGAGAAGTTGCGGAGGAGTTGCAGGGAAGACGCGGAGGCGACGAGGTCGCGGTGTGGGGTCGCTCGACTCGTCGTGAGATCCAGGCCGGCCAGCCATACCCTCTCCCTGAGCATCAACGATTCCCCCCCCCATTCGCGCTGATAGTGCCAAGGGGGCCCCGTTCCCCCCCCCCACCCTAAACGTGGTGCCAACGGGACCGCTCCGCGCGGAGCACGCCGGGAAGGACTCGCCGACCACGCCAGGGCACGGAGTGGGCGCAGCGGGCACGAACATTGCGGCTTGCCCGCCATCGCGTCACGAGGACGCGGTAAGACCTCCCCGGTCTCGTGGACCTGGCCGTACTTCCGGGACCACGTTCATTTGTCTACGGGCCTGTCTGCCTCCTTGCCTGTGAGGGTGGCTTTCTTCCTTTGCTTTTTGCGTAAATGCTTGTGGTGGCGCCGTCTTTCAAGTAGAACTGTGTAAGTGTTGCGTGTGTACCGTGTAGTCGGTTTTAACTCTGCATTTGCTTTTTGTGCATTTTTGTATGGCTGTATATACGTGCTTGTCTGTGTGTGTGTGAATAAAATGCTTGCTTGTTGAACTGTCCCGCTCTGCTTCGTTCCTTCCTTTTTATTGACTCTCCATCCTGCATCGCGTAAGACGTCGTGGGTTTAAAACGCCCGGAATTAATCGGAACCAATCAAGGCCGACGATAACTCCGCTCGGTTATCCCTGTATTACGGAACGAACCGCTTACGCGGTTCGTGTCCGGAGTCGGCCTGTTGCGTGACGATCGCCCGGTCGACCACTCGCGCAGGTACTTAGGTAGGTCGAATTTGGCGAGCAACCCTATCCTGCGCGGGTGACCAATTGCCACGATCGTGGTGAGGTTAAACCCCCACCCGTGACTGGCTCCCGGCGTTGTCCGAGAGGGTCACGACTGAATTGTCCGTCCGGTGGGCGACGTGCCGGATTGAGTAACGTGGCCGATCGCACGCCGGCGGGCGCGAATTCGCAACAATATATATACAAGGGAGTATGCTTACACATTGTGTAAGGATATGAACTGTGCTTCCCCATTGTCTTGGGTCGATCACCTGCATTTAATTTTTCATTTATTTATTTTATTTTATTTTTCATTAATTTATATTTTCGTTTACCGATGCTTTCCGATGGTTGTGTGATTTTTCCTGGTTTACGGATGCTTTCCGATGGTTCTGTGTTTTTTGCTGGTGTATCGGCTTCGATGTCCATTAGCACATAAAATTACTGTGCTTCCCCATTGTTTCAGGTCACTCACCTGCATTTTTATCATTTTTTTTTCATGTTTTTTTTTCATTTATTTATATTTTCATTTATGGATGTTGTCTGACGATTTTGTGAATTGTTCCGGTGTACTGGCTTCGATGTCCATTGGCATGCAAAATTTCAGCTTTCTACGTCACTTGGAAGGTAGCGATCTTTAATACCAGTCAGTGAGTAAGTCAGTCAGTGGTTAGAAAGTCAGTGGTTAGAAAGAGCCTCTTGGACCTCTTCGTTGGATCAGAAAGTGGTTCCACCAAGCACCTCTTTATGTGGCCCAAAGATGTGGTAATCTGAAGGGGTGAGGTCTGGTGAGTAGTGTAGATGAGGGAGACACTCAAAATGCATGTCCTCGATTGTTGCAGCTGTAGTATGGGGCAGTAGTAGTAGCTGTCGTAGTATGGGGCCGAGCATCGTCATGCTGCAGCAAAACACTGGTAGTGAGTAGTCCATGACGTTTGATCTGACTGCTGGTTTCAGTTGATTTGTAAGGAGGTCGCAGTATGATGCAGTGGTGACTGTGGTCGCTCTCGGCATGCAATGCTCTACAAGTGGGCCTCGGCTATCCCAGAAGAGCGTCAGCATCACTTTTCCAGTGGACGGCTGTGTGCGGAATTTTTTGGGCTTCGGTGAAGTTGAATGGAGCAACTCTTTGCTTGCCCTCTTCGTTTCTGGCTGAAAGTAATGGACCCAGCTTTCATCCCTAGTCACTGCATGCTGTAATAAAGCATCGCCTTCTGTTTCTTAATGTTGCAGAAGTTCTTCACATGCATCCGCTCACTGTTCTTTTAGTTCGGGTGTGAGTTGTCTTGGCACCCATCTTGCAGACACTTTGCGAAACCCCAGCATGTTGTGAATGATATGGTGTGCTGAACCATGGCTAATGTTCAATTCAGAGACCACTTCATCCAGTGTTATGCGACAGTTTTCCCTTAGTATGTGCTCAACTCCTGCAACCATTTCTGGTGCGTCGGTTATGTGAGGCCGGCTCGAGCGAGCGGTGTCTGCCACACTGGACACTCCACTTTAAAACTTCCCGTCCCAGTCATACATCTGCTGCAGCGATAAACATGCATCACCATATTGCATTTTCATTCTCTGATAGATTTCACTGGGATTAACATCCTCACTTCCCAAGAAACAGATGACAGAACGTTGCTCCTCCCTGGTGCATACTTCGAAAGGAGCTGTCATCTTTGAACTGCTCTACTGTCTTCATACGCTCAATGGTGCCTGTGGTGTCCGCGATTCAGACAGACAGACACGAGAGCGAAGTAGTAACTCTGCTTTATTGCCTGAGCGAATGCACACTACGAACACCCCTGGCGGGCGAGTTATGATATACCCTCAACCACGTGACTACAAGCGCCCCAAGGCACCCAGCCCCCATACAGCACACTTCCTCCCCTTCTAAAATGGCAAAAATCAACATTCAAAATCCTCCAAGTACCGCGGCCGTCTCCTGATCCGCCCCGGGCGGACAGCACCGCCAGACGGCCCAGGCTCAGACGCCTCCTGGCTAGGTTGAGGTGACACCCTCGCCGGACTTGCCCCATCCGCAACATCAAGCGCCCCCGGCCGACAAACTTGCTCGTCTCCCTCGGGCAGGACTGCATCAGGTAAACACCCCGAGTCCGCTCGCCCCGTGGGCGCCGGCACGTCTGGCCTTGGCGCTGCAACGCCCGGCCCCGGCGACATCAGAGGTGGGGGCTCCATGTCGCTCGGCACGGGGGGTGACGCTGAACAGCGATCATACATCTGGTCCACGTGTCGCTTCCACACCTTTCCATCATCAGTCCGAACCAGGCAATTTGCCGGTCCGAGCATCACCGACACCACGGCCGACACCCATTTGGAATCGTGGTGATAATCACGCACCATCACTCGCTGCCCCACAACAAAACTGCGCACCAGTGTCGGGCACGACACCGCCCCAGCCACCGACCTCCCAGGTCGCAGCAAATCCAGCCTAGACCTTAATGCACATCCACACAGACGAATGGCAGGGGTATCATTAGTAGTCGGATGAACAGCATTTCTATACTGCAACAAGAATACATCAATCATTGTCTGCAAAGATGCCCCCTCCCCCCGGCGCAGGGCACGTTTTAACATTTTAACCAATGATTCAGCTTGCCCATTCGTTGCTGGATGGTATGGCGCGGACTTCAGATGTTTTATACCATTCTGGCGCATGAAATTATCGAACACACTCGCAACGAACTGTGGACCATTATCAGAGACGAGAATCTCGGGTACTCCCTTGTTAGCAAAAATCGTTCGCAGTTTCTCTACAGTAATGTCCGCCGATGTACGCTGCATGACCACAACCTCCGGCCATTTGGAGAACGCATCGATCACAATCAAAAACATTTTGCCCTTAAAAGGACCAGCAAAATCCACATGGATTCTCTGCCAGGCCCTGTCTGGGATCGGCCATAGTCCCGACGCTCGACGCGGATTGTCTGCATCTGCCTGACAAGTGGCGCAATGCTTAACCATTTGTTCAATTTCAATGTCTTTATCCAACCCCGGCCACCACAACAGGCTGCGAGCAAGACTCTTGGTCTTCAAGATGCCAAGGTGACTGACATGCAGCTCTTCCAAACAATGCGGCCTGAACTTCGGTGGAATCACCGTTCGCATTCCCCATATAACGCACCGTTGGGCCAACGATAGCTCTGATGCGCGAGACGCGAACGGCTGAAATTCCGGTGTCGACGGCGGCTCGCTCCAATTCCCCGTAGAAATCGCCTGAACGACACGGGCGAGCACTGGATCACGAGCCGATTCCACTGCGACCTGCTTGGCCGTGACCGGCCCGCTCTGGGCTGGATTTGGCTCAGTGCAAACACATCAACCCGGTCGGCTGACTCAGACGAAGCTGGACCCTCCGCGCAAGGCAAGCGCGAGAGACCGTCGCAGTTAACATGTTGCCCGTGATTCGGAACTGTATATCGTAGCTGTAGGCAGCAAGGAACAGAACACATCGTTGTATCCGTGCGGCCGCTGCACCGGCACCCCACGCTCGGGTTTCAGGATGAATTGGAGCGGTTTATGATCCGTCTGCAAGGTGAAATGCCGTCCCAGCAGGTATTGATGAAACTTCCGCACCCCCCAGACGAGGCTGAGAGCCTCGTGCTCGATCTGGGCATATTCCCGCTCTGCCCGCGGGGTACGGGATGCAAAACAAACAGGCCGCTCGGAACCATCGTCCATCCTGTGGGAGAGCACCGCCCCGACACCGTATGCGGAGCTGTCGCATGCCAAGAAGAGCGGACGTGCAGGCTCGTAGTGAACGAGGACCGTATCCTCCGTGAGCAGCCGCTTGACGCGGTCGAACGCCGCCTGGTGTTCAGGCCTCCACGCCCAGCGCTCGTCCTTCTTGAGCAACTGCGTCAACGGCGCTAGCTGCGAGCTGAGCTCGTGCACGAATCTTTGGTAATACTGCGCCATACCAATAAACGAGCGCAGCTGCGTCTTGTAGCGGGGTGGAGGCATGTGTTGAATCGCCTCCACCTTCCGAGGGCCTTGCAACAGCCCCTCCGGCGTGATGATGTACCCGAGGTATTCCAACCGCTGCTTGAAGAACTCGCACTTGTCCCTGTTCAAGCGCAGGCCGCACGCTTCCAGCTTCGTCAGCACTTGGGCAATGTTCGCCAGGTGCTCATCCGCCGTCTTCCCCGCAATGAGCATGTCGTCCAGATAGGTTTGAGCGGGCAGACCGACGCACACCTGATCCATGGCTTTCTGCCACAAGGCCGGGGCCGAAGCGATCCCAAAACAGTGCCGGGTGTATCGATAAAGTCCTTGACATGTGTTGATCGTCAACAGACCGCTACTCTTGGGCTCCATCTCCAGATGAAAATATGCATCACGTAGATCAAGCTTCGTAAAGTACTGACTCCCCGCCAACCGTGCATATATCTCATCAATCGATGGCAGCGGGTACTGCTCCACGCTGAGCCCCGGGTTAACCGTGGTCTTGAAGTCCCCGCACAATCGGACGTCCCCATTCCGTTTCAGCACCGTGACGACCGGGGTAGCCCAGTCTGAGTACGGCACCCGTTCGATCACTCCACAGGCCTCCAGTCGATCCAGCTCACCTTTGACCTTGTCCCGCAGGGCATACGGAACCGGTCTGGGTTTACAAAAACGAGGCACCGCCCCCTCCTTCATGAAGAGCTTGGCCCGCATGTCCTTGAGCTTCCCAAGGTCATCGCAAAACAACCCTCGATGCTTTTGACGCACCTTTTCCAACTGATCCTTTAATCGGCTTGGAGTGGTTTGTACAAGGTGAACGGCTGCCCAGTCTAGCCTGATGCGGGTCAGCCAGTCCCGACCAAGGAGAGACGCCCCACACCCCCTCACCACATACAACTTGAGCGCGGCGTCCTAGCCTTGGTAGACTACAGACACGTCTGCCATCCCCACTGGCGTTATCTTCTCGCTGGTGTACGTGTACAGCGTGAGATCTGACCTGATAAGCTTCAGGCCGTTGAGTCTCCGTGCGGTCTGTTCGCCTATGATCAACACGATCTCCACCGTCATCGGTCGTGTCGCCGCAGGACCAATCGAAAACAGGCTTATCATCGGCTGCAGGTCCCGCCCCGGGTCGCTGGGTTCGCTTCGCCCAGTCTGCTGGTCGCGCTCTGGGTCGTCCTGCACCCCGCCGTCCATGACCTTAATGGTGGCTAATGCCACCCGGCGCACACGCTTCAGATGGCCCACCTTGCGACAATGTAAACATACGCTGTCTTTATACGGGCACACATGCCGCAGGTGTCTACCTCCACACCCCCAGCATGCCCGCATGTCCATCTCGCCGCCCGGCCGGCCGCGTTGCGAAGTCTGGCCACGGTCCGCACCGAAGGTTGCTCGTGCTGCCGGAGGCGCACGGGACATTGCGTGGACTCCCGAGTCACCTGGCATGGTCTGGCCGGCGATGGCTCGTACATCCCTGAGGGTCCGTTCGACAGCCACGGCGGTTTCTACCGCCGTGCTGAACGTAATGTCCTTGCACTTCTGCCGTAGTATCGCCGAAACCATTTTCGAGTCTTGCAATCCAGAAATAAAACGATCTTTGAGCCTGGCCGGACGTTCATCCACCGTGAACTTGCAGGCGACCGCCAGATGTTTCACCCGCGCGACGAAATCCGCGCCGCGCTCCCCCGGGCTCCTCGCCAGGTGATCGAACTCGTACCGCGCCAGCTGTGATGACTTTTCCGGCGCCGTGTGCGCCTTCATCTTCTGCACAATGTCACCGAACGACAGGACCCGGCGTCTCCGGCTTGTCCGGTGCAACCAGGTCACCCAACAGGCGGTAATTGTCCGGTGACAGCAACGCAAGCAAGATTGACTTCTTCGTGCCCTCCTCCACCACGCTGTTCGCGTCAAAATAGCACTCCAATTGCTCTGAAAACAACTCAAATCATCGCCGAAAAACAGGCACTTTGCCATGCGCGGTGACCCGATTCTCATCCATCGTCGCCAACTGTGGTGTCCGCGATTCAGACAGACAGACAGACACGAGAGCGAAGTAGTAACTCTGCTTTATTGCCTGAGCGAATGCACACTACGAACACCCCTAGCGGGCGAGTTATGATATACCCTCAACCACGTGACTACAAGCGCCCCAAGGCACCCAGCCCCCATACAACACAGTGCCAGATCTAAAACAGGCAAAACATAACTCTTACCCATAAATATAACATACGTCATCTGCAACGACACGCATTACATTTTCAAATTTATAATCGGCATTTTAAGGTTACTTATTGACTGGCCTTCGTATATATCTACCATATAAAACACAACGTGTGTTTGTGTATTTGTTTGTGTGATGTCTGTTCCCCTTCAAAAGGACGATTTAAGAAGGGGTTTAAAGGCCAATCTTTTAACAAAATACACCTGGCAATTTGGAATCCGTGTCGTCGGCTATGACTCTTTTGCTTCCGGTTTTTTTTTGCTTCGGTTTTTTTTTTGCTTCGGTTTTTGTCATGGGGAATGATGCATGCCGAGAGATAAAGGCATCGTCGGAGACATGAAAGACCAAATAATCAGACTGGTTATATTTCTTCCATTGATTTTAATAAAAAGACAAGTCTGAGACACGATGGTTCAACGAGCGGTATTTGATATGTAGATTGTTTCAGAGTCAATGAGACTGATGATAATGTTTGACCAGATTATAAAATGATCAAATGATGTGGTACGAGTGACATTTATTAGCTGCAAAATGTCGAAAACCCGGTTTCGTTCAACAACTTAAAAAATTGACCTTTACTAACCTTTAAAAGTCATAAAACATGTTGTGGATATTAAAATAAGGAAACAGGATAACGTGCTATAGCTTATTGGAGTTAGTTCGTCGAAAAGGTCGAAACCCGGTTCGATTCCCACTAACTTTGAAAATTTGACCTTTGTGAACTTTAAAGGTCAAAGGTCAAGGATATGACTTTGGTGCAAAACTTCCTCTGGACCATTCCAGGAACAATATAACGTCATATAGGCTATATGGATTTCACACTCATCGGATTATCCATACTTTGATGAAATCAGCGTAAAAACAAACTTGAAGGGGGCCACGGGCAAGGTGTTGAGATAGAGCAAAATGGTTTCAAGACTTTAGGTGGGGAATGACCTCAAGATTATGCATAAAAAATATTTGTCATCGTAGCTTCAAAGTTTGGGCGGTCGTATGATTTTTATGTCAAAATTCGAAATTTTCTAAGTTGTGACTTGTGACCTTGACCTTGTGACCTTGACCTTGGACGAAAATGAAAAATCGAGCTCCTGGGCTATGCAGGTGCCATTGGGCCTAACCAAATACCGAAACCACTGCCAGATTCGACAAACCCGAGAAGATGATTATTTATGTAAAATGCACATTATTCTTTAGTTCGTGACCTTGTGGCTGACCTTGGACGAAAATGAAAAATCGAGCTTGTGGGGCTATGCAGGTGCCATTGGCTAACCAAATACGAAACCCTGCAGAATTCGACAAACCCTGGAGAGATAGCAATTGAATTGCTACGTAAAAAAAATTCAGCAATTATTCTAAGTTCGTGACTCTGTGACGTTGACCTTGGGAAGAAAATGAAATCAGAGCTCTGTGGGGCTATGCAGGTGCATTGGCTAACAAAACTGAAACCTGCAGCTTCGATCAAACCCCGTGGAGAAGAAATTTTTTTAAGTAAATACGCAATTCAGTATGTGACCTTGACGACCTTAGGAGAAGAAATGAAATGCGCTCCGGAGGCATCGGTGCATTGCTAACATCGAACCCCTGTCAGATTGACAAACCACTAGGAAAGATTCATTGATCGGCTCAACAGGTCTTGGGCGTGCTCGCCATAATGGGCGCACCAACGCCATTTTCAGGAAACATAACTAGATCATGATGTAAACCTCCAAAAATTTTGTCAGATCGGGATCAAAACCACGGAGCTATGCTACGGGACAGACAGACAGACAGACAGCGGTAGGCGAGAATGGGTAGTCGCGATGGGCGTTCGATGGGAATGACCTGTGGATTTAAGCAAAGAAAATTCATGATTCTAGCTTCAAGGGTTAATGCTGCAGATTGTTTTTTTCGGTAAATACCCCACATTTAGAGTTTTTCGGCCGTTGCTAGGCACGGAGGGGTCCATAGCACGGTTCTTTTCTCACCCATAACTAGGACATACATGAACTGACACATAACCAGTTTCATGTATATCTGATCATAGTCTCTTGAGATATAACAACTTCGTTTTTTATTGTTTTTCGACACAGGGTTCATTCAAAGTCTATCTTCTCGAAGTTTTCATAGGATCCGGCTGGAAATTTTTGACAATATGGCTGAATGTACTGCCACACGTCGCTCTGCCCGATTTTTGATTTTTGAAAAAATTAATTTTTTATGATTTTTCAAAATTTCAAAGTCCGTTGCTAGCCAACGGTGGTGTCCATACCAACGGTTTTCATTTGCAAACAACTAGGTAATGGTATAGAACCTACCAACCAAGTTTCATCGAAATCGCCATTGTATTAACGGAGCACTGGACCGAACAGACAGACAGACAGACAAGCCGGTAGGGCGGACATGGGTAGTCGCGATGGGCCCGTTCAATGGGGAATGACTGTGGATTAAAGCAAGAAAATTCATGATTCGAGCTTCAAGGGTTAATGCTGCAGATTGTTTTTTCGTTAAAATACCCACATTTAGAGGTTTTTCGGCCGTTGCTAGGCAACGGAGGGGTCCATAGCAACGGTTCTTTCTCATACATACTAGGAACATAACATGAACAACCATACCAGTTTTATGTATATCTGACTCATAGTCTCTGAGATATAACGAACTTCGTTTTTTTTATTGTTTTCGACCAGGGTTCATTCAAAGTCTATCTTCTCCGACAGTTTTTCCACTACGGTCCTCGAATTTCGCCCCCCCACCCATCCATGTGAACCCCCTGTCTACCTTGCCCGTCCTCGCTCGCACCTTCCCTCTATCCGACCCACTCATTCCCCATTTAGTTTCAAATTGACACTACAGTCCCTGCAACGTGTCCCCCCCCCCGTCCTCACGTTTCCACTCACAACCCATCCCCAGTATGGTAATGACTCCGGCTGGAAATTTTTGACATAAGGTGGAATGTCTGCCCACAGTCGCTCGTGGGCCGGTTTTTGATTTTCGAAAAATTATTTTTATGATTTTTCAAAAATTTCAAGGTCCGTTGCTAGGCAACGGTGGTGCCATACCAACGGTTTTCATTTGCACAACTAGGTCATGGTTGAACTGCCAACAATTTATCGAATCGCATTGATTAACGGAGCACTGGACGAACAGAAGACAGACAGACAAGCGGTAGGCGGAAATGGGTAGTCGCGATGGCCCGTTCAATGGGGAATGACCTGTGGATTAAGCACAAGAAAATTCATGATTCGAGCTTCAAGGTTAATGCTGCAGATTGTTTTTCGTTAAAATACCCCCATTTAGAGGTTTTTCGGCCGTTGCTAGGCAACGGAGGGGTCCATAGCAACGGTTCTTTCTCACATAACTAGGCATACCATAGACTACATACAGTTTCATGTATATCTGACTCATAGTCTCTGAGATATAACGAACTTCGTTTTTTTATTGTTTTCGACCAGGGTTCATTCAAAGTCTATCTTCTCCGACAGTTTTCATAGGATCCGGCTGGAAATTTTGACAATATGGCTGAATGTACTGCCACAGTCGCTCGTTGCCCGATTTTTGATTTTCGAAAAAATAAATTTTTTATGATTTTTCAAATTTTTCAAAGTCCCGTTAGGCAAGGTGGTGTCCATAGCAACGGTTTCATTTGCACACAACTAGGTCATGGTATGAACCTACCAACCAAGTTCATCGAAATTGTATTAACGGAGCACTGGAACGAACAGACAGACATACAGACAGACAGACATGCAGACAAACATATCGACGGAAAAAAGTGATAATAAGGTAGAGAAAAAAACAATTTTTTTTTTGACTTTAATCGAG
>CM068956.1:63105875-63118932 GCA_035128595.1 Eptatretus atami
CTCATATTGAATACCTGATCATCATTCCTACGAATTGCTGGATATATTGCAATGCTTTTAAATGCCTGGAGATGCCAGTGTTGCAATGCTTATAAACACCTGGAAACACCTCTCTCACCCCTACCCCTCCCCCTCTGTTAAGGGGATGGTTAAGGACTGACAGTTTAGTTTTGAATTTAAAACTGCTTCCCCATAGTGTAGCATGTACGATCCATACCGAGTGAACGACCAGAGGGGTGCAAAGGTTGACTGCAATGTGCGAAATGCGTTATAGGCAGGACCTATGCCAACTAAATACGAGCCAGTTATTAAGCGAATAACCAGCAGTTGAAATAGAAGATGTTACTGATTTGGGCGAGTTTTATCGCTCTTCCCTTCCCTTCCCATTCATGCCACACCTTAGCTTCCCCTGCCCCATGCACTTAGCTCCCCTTATTCTAGCTTACCTTCGCCTTCCCATTTATTCTGCCTTTCCCCCTCTCCACCCTCAAGTTTACTTGTCTCCAAAACCGTCTCTCCTTCTCCACCCTATGGACATATACGTTGCTATCGTATGTGTACATTTAGTGATTTTCAACGTACCTCGTTCATTCAATCCTGTACTACGCACCCGCCCGCCCCTCCCACTCTCTCCAAGCCCACTACCAAATGCACAGTCGAGAACCCCTCCATCATGGCTTACCTCCCTCCCAAAACTCCCTTCCCCACTTCCCTTTCCGTCCTCTCTCTCCTACTCCTCGCTCTCACTCCCCTCCCAGAGTGTATTTGATATACGCGATGATCCTTTGATATTCTTTGCTTTCCCCCCTCCCCCCCCCCAATTTCCCTCATTCTTCCCCCTTTAGACAGCACCCCCTTTTTCACCTCCTCACTCCCCTACCCTCACTCTTCCACTCCCTTCCCTCCCCCTGTTCCCTCCATCACCCTCGCTCTCTCTCCTCCCCTGCCTCCTTTCTCTCCTGCCACTCCTCCTCTCCTCCCCACCCATACCTACCTCTCTCACCCCCGAGTGCCTCCTCTTCTCCCTGCTCCTCTCTCTACCCCCTCCATCCTCTCTCTCCCTCCTCCCCTCCTTCACCTTCCCTCCCTCATCTCTCTCTCTCTCCCTCCCCCTTACCCTCATTCTCTCTCCCCTCCTCCTCTCTCCCTCCAGGTAAGGTCAGATTTGGGAGATGCGCTGGAACAGCGCATGCTGCGTCCACTGTCCCAGGCCATCGGCAACGCAGGCATCCCATTCTGACGTCCCCAGCCCAGGGCGATGTCTGGCGCATATCCCATCTCCTTGAGATGCTGATCAACCTGCTGCATACAAGAGGCACGTGGTTGGCCCATTGGGCCTCCACACTCACAGAGCGCTCCTTCGCTGAGAGAATCTGGTGAACAGAATCAGCGTCAGGAAAACGAGCCACATTGTCCATACACGCCGCAACATGACGCTCACGGACATATGCAGGTACAAATTCATTTGAGTCTCTCTCAGCAACAGCTGTCTGGACACAAGTCGACCAGTGACAGCGGAGATTCTCCAAGAGAGACCTGCGTACCAAAGGAATTGTCTCCATCTCAAATCCCTGGTCAGAGTCCAAGTATCACATCCATAGAGCAAGACCTGGAATACCAAGGACCGAAGACTCGCGACTTCGTCCATCCCACCCACAGGTACCAGCAGGCCACCCAACCCCATGATGCAGTGAATCATGCATCCCCAGGCCCGACCCAGACGTCTGTTGACCTCTGGCTCACAGCCAGCAGAGGACATGAATATCAGCCAAGGCAAGTGAATCTTACGAAGTTTTGACCCAGGAAACCGATATCCAGCGGTCGACTCCTCATTCAGCACCTCCAGGGCCACCAAAGAGGACATCTAAGGTCCCGCAAAGATGAACTGCATCTGCGAAATCATAGTCAGAGATCTCGACATTCCAAACGATGTACGCAGCTTGATCTCTCTGACATCCTCCCCAGAATCCCAGTCATACATGTGCTGAAAGTGTGGGGCCAGTACACACCCCTGACGACACCCAGTAACAACCTAAATAAGTCAGAGATGGTATCACACATCCACAGCACTCTCAGCACCAGAGTATAGTTCAGACATCAGATTGATCAGTTTTGGTGCACACGAAGACAAGAAATCTCCAGAGGCATCCCGATTCACTGAGTCAAATTTAAAGAAATCAACATAGGCTGCAAGCACCCCTGCGAAGCTCCATCTGCGTTCAGTGAGACCCGAAGAGCAAGGATACAGTCAATCGTTGACCTCTTGATGTAAGCCTAATGCTCTGACCTGTGATCAAGCAGAAGTGTGGACCCTATCAAGAATATTCCGAGCAAAGACCTTGCCAGCACTGAGAACAGCGTCACCCCTCGGGAGTTGTTGCAGTCTTGGCGATCACCTCCCTTTCCAGAGAGAGCTAAAGGCCTTCTTCCAGTCAGTTGGGATGATGCCTGTGTGTCAGACAGAGACAGAATGCATGCAAAGACACAAGTACAGCATTTCCACCACCTTGAGAAGATGCATGGATGCCACAGATCCCGGATTTTACCCCATTTCAACCGTTCACCGCAGCCTGTGTTTCCACAAATGAAGGTGGACCACAGTTGATTGAGGGTCAGCAATAGGGATAGTAACACTCCTGACATCCAACTCGACAGCTGTGTAGATCAGCCTGGTACAACCGCTCAAAGATACCGGCCCAGCGGGCTTCACTTCAGACCTGTCATGGCCCATCATTTTGCTCTACTGCAGTACACCGAGGTAGGGCTTAGAGGAATGCAATGCGCAATTCCCCTGTAAGCAGGATGAGAATCACTTAACCACAGGTGATGCTCTACCCCCTCACAGATTCCTCCCATTGGCCTCCTTGTCCACTGAGTGCACATACATTTTACGCCTCAGTCCCTGAACATCTCAGCTCTGCCATTCAGCCTTGCCCTGTGAACTCTGGTCAATGGTGTCCAATGTCCCTTGAGAAAAAAAATTCTTCTTCACCCTTTGCTGAGTTCCAAGACATCTGCTGGCAACTGAAGTACGGTGGTCTTGAAGGCACTCCACAACTCTTTAGGATCCCCCAAAGCACCCAACCCCCAAATCTCCACTCAGCCTGTTTGCAAACTCCTCAGATCCCTCTCATCCTTGAGCTTGCCAACATCCAGCCGAGGCTGGGATGGTACCATTCTCCTGGATTTCAGCCAACTTTGGAGTCTACAAAACAAGCCTGTGGTCAGTATTGAGGAACTCAGCACTCCGGTAGACCTGCAGTTCTGGATTGTTTCCAGGGACCATCAACGAGCACGTGGTCAATCTCCTTTGCCACACCACAGCGTTGGAATACCAAGTCCAGCGATGAGCCTGTGGGTGCTGAAACCATGAACCGGCCACCCTAAGTCCATGACTCTTGCAAAGTCAAGGACTTAGTGCTATTCTGGTTCAAGTTCCAGACCCATGGGGACCAACACACATTTCATAATCATCCCTATCAGTTCTAGTCGATGCATTGAAGTACTCGACGAAGTTGTGGGCATGTCAACACAGTCTCGAGCATGGCATAGAATTTTGTTTGAGATCACTCGCTCAATCAGAGCATATACAGAGACCAGGGACCAGGGGAGTGAAAATCCTTAGTTTCATAATACGCTCGTTGACTGGTGATACCTCATTATCATTGATGTCAGCTTATTGGACACAGCTGCAGCAACAGCCTTGAGCATGGTAACCATCAGAGTGATAGTAGGTAACCTCATGGTAACCTTGAGCATGGTAACCAATAGTAGGTGTAACCACCCGCCATGATCTCGCCGCAATCCGGTCTCCGAACCTCAGAGAGTGCTGCAATACCGATGCCCAAATGCTTGAGCTCAGATGATAACAGAGACAGGTGATCATCTCCTCGGAATAGGATATTCCAGGCACCCACCGAAGGGACTGCCAAGGTACCCAGGGACGACACCTCAGCACCACCCTGACACAACATTACCGCAATCTGACCTGGGAAGGTTACCCCGTGGTTCCTCTATTATCAAAATTGGGGGTCCCGAGGCTTTGCCCCCATCCCAGTAATCCGGTGAGCTGCCCAGAGAGGATGGTGCTCTCGCAGAGTGGGTTTTCAGATTTTTAAAATGCTTTTTGTATGTTTTGTGGAAGGAAGGGTTTTACAGTGGCCGAGAGTGCAAATCCTGCCACCAACCTCCTCATAAGAAGTAACCCAACTGCAGAGGAGTCTGCAGACACAGTTGGGCACTCGATATGAATGGCCGTTGGCTCACAAGGAGCTCCTCGGCCCTTTGACAGGTTTTGTTTTTAATCTTACTGGGTGTCCACATATTATATAATACACCCTCCTCACCAAGAAACTTGGTGGGGGAGACGGTTAGTCGCCAACAACCCGACCATGAGACAGTTTCGTACAGGTTTTCATGGTACCTGTAGCAAGTCACAGATCTATTCTGGCCTGAGGTTGTCCATCCCATAAGCCTAAAAATTTTCCACAGTGTCACTAGTGGGTATAAATTTTTCATGCCAAAGGTTGCTGGCCATGACATGCAAGCAAGCAGGCTGCCCTCTTCCGTGCTCGCATCCTGTGTCGAGGTTCACCCCAGAGCGGCCCCAAAAGGAACATACTGTATCATTGCACCAGCTAGATGCAACGATCTAAATAGGACCAGAAGCTGACCTAAACTGGACTGGTCCGAACATGATGGCCATTGGGGAACAGGTGCCCTCATCCGCCCTAAAAATGTCATGTTCAGCTTGGAGTATTTAACCCATAGCTGGGACAGGGATGGTGAGTGCTAGGGCATGTCAACATGCCAAATGTACCTCCACACTACAACTCTGGGGCACACGTTGCTCCAAGATACCTGCAGTTTAGCCTGGGGCCGTAAGGCACCAGGTTACCATGTGTTGTCCCGAGGAGGCACCACAAGGGTCTTGGCTGGTGAGAGGCTATGTGTTGGCAGAGTAGACTTATGCACTTGTCTCCCCCCTTTGCATTGTGGCTAGCCAATGGTATTAAACTAGGCCTGGTGCTGGCTTCACGGTTAAGGTGGCTTGCTTAACATCCCAATGTCTTGAGTTCAAGCCCCTGTTGGGCCATCAAATTTACACCGGGTAGAGTTGACTCAGCCTGTCATCCTTCCGAGGTCGGCAAAATAAGTACCACAATGCAGGTAACAGGGGGCATTGCATCAGCGGCATAGCTGTGCCCCCAGAAAATGATTCAGCCAAGCAGCCATAGGCTGCATGCAAATATATAAATAAATGGGTCTGGCCAACGTCGTGCCATAAACTTTTGTCGTGCCCAAAGGATCGCTCCAATCTGAGGCTGAACTTGGCAATGCAATGTGTCAGGGCAAAAAAAATGAGTATCAGTGTACTGGTAAGAGGGGTATTGCATCAGCGGCACAGCCGTGCCCCCAGCCAATGATGCTACCCACAGCCTTGTGCTGCACATGAAGGAGGAGGAGGAGGTGTTAAACTAACACATTTCACAATCACCTAGCCCTGTTGAAAACAACCAACATGCTTTCCCACCTTAACGTTATTTCAGGCGGATGCAGGTGAATATATGGACTGTCGGACCCCACATATTCACCGTTCATAAAATGTGACCGGCTTCTGCTTCCACATTCAGGGCCCTGTGCTTTGTGTATTCGCAGATTTTTTCTGCATATTCACGGTTATTCACAGTTCTTTTGACCTTCTGCATGCACAGTTTTTCGCGGACGTATTCGTGGTTTTTTGCAGGGGGTATTCACGGTTTTTATGACCTGCTTCTACATTTGCAGTTTTTTGTGGGCATATTCATTGTTTTTCGTGGGCACATTCGCAGTTTATCGCAGGATTTTTGATTTTCCCTTATGAATCACGAACCGCAGGGAACCTATCCTCCTTTTTCCCATTGAAACAATGCCCCAACATTCAGGGATTTAATATTTGTGGCATTTTTCAGCAATGTATCCCCCCGCAAATAGCGGAGTCGGACAGTACCCGTCAATTTGCAGCAAGAAAAGAAAAAAATTCTCCCCGAAAATTTTTGGCTATTTTTCGACTATTTTTGGTATTTCAGTGCCATTTAAAAAAAATGTCCCCAAAAATAGCAAAAAGATACGTTTCCTTTCCTATTCTTTTACTATTTTGGTGAATGCAGTGCTATTTTTAAAAAATATTTTTTCCATATTTTGTTGTTTTACACTAAATTGGTTGCTATTTTTTCACTATTTTCCTGGACTTTCTTTGTTTTACACCAAATTTGCTGCAAACTTACAACCAAATTCACTATTTTTATATAATTTGTTGTTTTACTCCAAAGTGGTTGCTATTTTTTCACGATTTGTTTTGTTCATAAACTGCCTATTTTAAATATTTTTCTCCAATTTATTTCCTTTTTTTTTTGTTTGAAACTGGCTATTTAAAATCTTTTTTTCACCTGTTTATTGTATAGGCTGACGTTGGCTTGGTGGTTAGGGCGGCTGGGTTAGGATGCCTAGGGTCTTGAGTTCAAGCCCCATTGGCTGCTGAATTGACACCAGGTGGGGTTACCTCAGCCTGTCATCCTTCTGACGTCGGCAAAATGAGTACCAGTGTATTGGTAGAGGGGCACAGCATCAGTGGCACAGCCAAACATCCAAGAAATGATAGCTACCCAGCAGCCAAGCTGCCATACACAAGAACAGAACATAACCTATTTTTTTCTATTTATTTTTGTTCCAAAACTCACCGATTAAAAATAAAAAATTTCTATTAGTTTTTTCCTAATTTTTTGTTTCGTTCCAAAACTCACTATTTAACATATATTTTTTCAAATGGAAAAAATAGGGAAAAATTTTTTTGTATAATTTTTTCCCATTTTTTCTCCTATTTTCCCCCTATTTTTTTGACTAGGGTGTGTGTATATATTATTATATATATATATATATATATATATATATATATATATATGTATATATATATGTATATCTTCAGTCGAGCATATTTGAGCCTATTTTAAAGGTCACAAGTAAATTGCTGCGCCATAAAGTTGGGAAGTCTGAAACAGTATCAAACCAATGAGGTTTGCACAGTCACAAGTAAACGAATATGTGGTATGTCATCCTTGATTATCTCATCACAAGTGTGAAACCTTGGTTGGCATATCCACTGTCCTTGACTTGTGATCTTTCAATCCTCATTCTTTAAAATACTCGAGTATGATCTGCTGAAGCTATCCGGGTTGGAGGCAAAGCCCCTTCCCCTCGAAAGTGTTCTTCCAATCACATTAGATATTTTGACTCCTGACTACCAACCTGATTTTAACTCTATGGTCTAAGAATGGGATGTGGAATTGGATTTATAACTTGGGGACGGGAAAGGATTGTGGTAGTGGGAATAAGAGGATGAGCTCATGAAGGGTGAGGGGGGAAGGAGACATGTGGATCAAACCCATGACATTGATAAGTGTCAATTTCTCTCTAATACAGCCATAAATTAGATCACCATTTCATGATCTTCATATGTATAACATGCTGTCACTTAATGTGTGCTTGCAGCTTCTCTCTTGGAAGTGGTGATTATCAGTGTGGTCCTTGGTTTTATCATCCTGGTATTTATTGTACTCACCATTGTTGGCTGTTGGTAAGCCAATGCTTTCTAAACACTAAAAAAGATCTACATGCATAAAGCCTACATCAAAGTACACATTCAACAAATGTTGTTAACCCTCTTGTGTATTTTGTTGATCTAAATTGATGGTATTTCTTGTTCTAAATGTTGGACTTTTTTGTTTTAATAACATTTTTTTTAAATCCTTCAGACATTTCCTTCACTTATCTCCTGATCTGTGTCAAAATTGCATGAAAAATCCCACATGTTAAGTAAAATTTGTAAACATGCAATGTTGAAGACTTCCACTTCGTGTAACAACTGCATTTGAACATGTTTTGCAATTTCTCCTTTAGCTGCAGTAAACAGAAGAAGCAATCGGAAAATCCATATTCGGTGGAAGTTTGGCAGCGCTATGAAGAATTCTCTAATGATAGCCCTGTGGTTCTTCCAAGGGCACGTTCAAAAAATGAACAGGTCAGTGTTGGCTACAGGGTTCAACTCGTTAACTTGTTTGTTGCTCCATTATCCAGTACCTTAAGTTTATCTAGTACCTTCTTGTTACTCACTGAATGATCTTGTATTCCACAGAACAATTCCCTTGAGTGTGGAGCCCACCTATGCAGAAAGCAAAGTTTCGCAAACCCAACCTTCAAGCCAGATTGTGATTATTAAACAAAAAATTCAAAGTGAAGATGCATTTAATTTGTTATTCTGAACAACCAAAACAGCTGTGTTTAGATTGAATGCATTCTTTTTGTTATGCAATAGTAAACAATCAAAATAGTTTAAGTTCAGATTTTTCAATTTGTTTAATTTGTTATAGTCTGGGGGAGCAGGGGGTGGATGATTAATGTACAGAGATATTTTTCACAAATGAGATGAATCAAAATCAAAGAAAAAGCTGTCAGATGGTAAATTATTCTTTGGTTGGTGGTGTTTCTAAAATGATTTTCAAATTGGGAAAGTAAAAAAACTAAACCTTGATCTTGATATGTACGACAGAGTATGATGTATTCTATTGTTTTCCAAAATTCTATCATTTTCCAACCTTGTTTATTGTTTTAAGCACACAACGTTTTGGTTCCAAATGCTCGTCACACAGGAGCAGCCAAAGTGATAACCTTAATCAAGTAAATGAAAGTACATGGGAAAACTCCAAAAACAACTTGGCTCTTCATTGAGCCTTGTTATTGATTGTTCAAATTCTTTTATGCAAACTCTTCCCAGTTTCAATACATAACTTGCCCTTAAATATTGAGTGATGTTGACTGGGATATGCACAGTCATGTTGACTGGGATATGCACAGTCATGTTGACTGGGATATGAATACTCTCGAGGGGAAGGGCTACCAACTAAACCAACTGTACAATTGCAATGCGTATACCAAATGGATAGTTCATCCTGACCTCGGGAAGTGTTTCTTGTTTGCCATCCCCATCTTCATATACATTTAGCGGACCGTACAATGAGGCTTCTGGTCTTTGCGATATTTTAGAGGTATGCACACTCACTTTGGAGCTGTCTACTCAGGGTTTGAACGTCGGCCCAGCTCATAAAATGTCAGCCTCGGGTTTCCCCTGCAGGATGAGGCATCGATGCATGTGCCATCCCTCAGATGTATATGAAATTGGGCACCTGTCTACCAGAATTGGGGGTGTTGGTGGATGTTAAAGATCCTACGGTGGCCTTCGTGAAGAGTTGGCAAATTATTGCCGACACCCTGAACAAACCACAAATGATTGCCCTGACAAACTGCTGGGAAAGCAATGGCAAATCACCCAGTTTAAACCTTGCCAAGAGACTTTTTTACTGGCAGCATCGACACTGTAAAGTGGATGGTACTGTTACCTGGAAAGGAGGAGGGGGGTCCATAGCTATATTGTGGTAAGAATAGCATGGACTGTATGACCACATAGCTGAGATTATTCTTGTAATCGGGAAAATGTCAGAATAAGTCCTGTTGTAAAACGTGCACTGAGGACGCAGTGAGTGTTAATTATAAGACAGTGTGGAGTAAGTTTGTTGTGCATGTTTTTGAGTGAGACCGGGTGAAAACTTTGGCAGAAAGGTGTAACTGAAAAGTGCATGGACATTTAGGCCACGGACTGTTTGGCCAGCGCACCGAACCCATAGTGGTGAGGTTGGGTGCGGAGTCTTGAAGATTTAATTGAGTCAGACTATTTAATTGAGGCTGCCCTATGGGGCAGGATGGCTCAGAAGATGGCATGACCACAACCGTGGGCGGTAAATGATGGAAGACCCGCCGTGCATGAAGGCGGTCCCAAAGTTTACGAGGGATGTAACCATGTGGAGTACGTCAGTTGAGTTGGAGTTTCTCAAGTTAGAGACCCAATGTGGTCGTTGAAAATGCAGTAGGAGTGGGAATCTGACCTTTGCAGAAACAGCATCGCTCTCCTCTTTGCCATACCTTTCCTCATCCCCATCCTCCCGCCATGTGCCGCACCAGCCTTGTGCAACACTAACCTGCATAGGCCATACTGGACCCACAACCAGCTCGTGCCTTCCTCAAGCTCTCGCTCATTCCCCATTGTTGTGAGAGTTCTGGTATTTATATTTTACACCATAGTTGGGTTAGGCTTTGGTCATTTATCTCCTCTGTAACTAGGTTTTTGGGCCTCATCATCCCGAACTGTGTCTGTTGACCATTTGGTTTGTTCCATACTATTTGTGGCATCTTGTGTGCCCATATCCCCATATTTGTTTTAATAAACACCCATATTATAACAAGAAATATCTTCCCACCCTTTTGCCCTGACGCATTACGCTGCCAAGTTCAGCCTCAGATTGGAGTGATCCTTGGGGTTTTGTAAATGGTAAAGAACAGTTAATGGAATACAGTGTAAATTTGGTAAGCTTGGTGATCTTCAGGAGTAGCAAAAAATTCTGGCACGATGTTGGCCAGACCCGTTTATGACTTGGTGAAAAAAAATTTCGCGTTTGTCTATTTGTCTTTCTGTTTGTCACATGATTTTTGGCCCCAGTTTTCAAGCAATCGTTCTGAAAATTTTCTGAAAAACAGAACTCTAAGCTGTTCTGAAGGACAGCGACACTTAATTTTGGTGAAGATCCGAATCTGGATCCAGATCTGAGAATTTTAAAAAGTGATTCTTCACCATTGAGAGATGGGGCCAAAAATGATATATAGCACAATATCTCAAAAGGTGATGGATGTATTCCGACAAAACTTGGTGAACAGATTGGGTGTGTGACAAGGACGAATCATTTCAATTTTGGTGAAGATCCAAATCTGGATCCATCCATCAGGACCATATTCTGTGCAGAGCATTGGTGCTGCCTAAGCAATCTCTTTGGCTATTGGACACAATCCTGGACAGGTCGCCACTCCAACACAGGATACCAGCAAGCTGGCACTCATTTTGCCAACCTCAGAAGGATGACAGCCAGAGTCAACCCCACCTGGTGTTAATTCAACAGCCAAGTGGGATTTAAACTCAGGATCCTAGGATCCCAAGCCCAACACCCTAACCATTAAGCCATCACCAGGCATGAATCTGGATCCAGATACGAGAATTATTTAATTTTTAATATATTCTTCACCATTGAGAGATGGGGCAAAAAAAGGATATTGCATGATTTCTCAAAAAGTTGTGGACAGATTCGGATGAAGCTTGGTGGACATGTTGGGTGTGTGACAAGGACGAATGGACTCGATTTTTGTGAAGATCCAAATCTGGATCTGGATACAAGGATTTTTTTAGTGATTCTTCACCATTGAGAGATGGGGCCAAAAAGGATGTATAGCATGATATCTCAAAAAGTTATGGACGAGTTATGACAAAACTAGCTGGATGAGTTGGTTCGGTGACAAGACCAAGCCGATTCGATTTTGGTTAACGTCAGGATTCAGATCTGACCTATCAGTGGCATACAAAATGTAAACTATTCAGCCTGGCGGAGGTGTGTGCTCCACCGAGTGCCATTCCGTTTCACCAGGTTGTCACTATATGAGTGATTTTTCATTTATGCATCCATATGCCACCTGTTGCTACTTGGCTGCATCATTTTCTGGTGGCATGGCTATGCCGCTAATTTCAATGCCCCCTGTTACTAACATGCTGGTACTTATTTTGCTGACCTCAGAAGGATGACAGGATGAATCATCCCTACCAGGTTTTAATTCAACGGCCCAACAAACCCTTGAACTCAAGACCATAGGATCTTAAGTCAGCCACCTTAATCATTAAGCCAACACCAGGCCTGCCACAGATGACGACGATGACAATGACGACAACGACGATGATGACGACTTGCATCCATTTTTCAAAATATGTCATGTTCAAAATGTTTTTTTCCCCACCCGAGGTCTCCCCAAACCTCAAACATCCGAGGTCTCCACTCTAACCTCACAGATCTCAATCCAGGACACATCAAAAAACCAAACATCATCTGTTTAACAGAATCCTTCCTCCTACAGAACGTCCCCGACTCCTTTTTGTCTCTCCCCGGTTATTGTCTCCTCCGATTTGAAAGACTTTAACCATGCCCCAACGCAGAGTTGCGCTTTACATACATTAAGAACCCAATTTCTCACTGCCCTTGCACTGATCTTACACGCTCCCCAACCCTAGGATACCTCTGTGTAGCAACTTACCCTCTGCTCCCACATCTCGTTTGGCTGTGTTGTACGTCTCCTAACATGACGACTGCATTCTTCATCTCCTCTCTCTCATCTCTCTCTCTCTCTCTCTCTCTCTCTCCTCTCTCTCTCTCTCTCTCTCTTCTCTCATTCTCTCTCTCTTTCTCTTTCTCTTTCTCTTTCTCTTTCTCTTTCTCTTTCTCTTTCTCTTTCTCACAACATGGACAAACTTTTAACCACTCATCCCAACTTTCTCTTCCTCTTATGTGACAATTTCAATTGTAACCATGCAACTTGGCTGGGTGTTGGTACCTCCCTCACCAGCCATGGCACTTCAGGAAAGGACTTCTGTGACTCCATCGGACTGACTCAATCTGTAAACTTTCCAACCTGGATTTCTCCTAATGGCAAATCCTCCCTTCTGGACGTGGTGATGACTAACTTTCCTGCAAATGTCTCCTGCTTTTCCTCTGCTCCAATTGGTTCATCCGATTATATGATTGGGAATTCTCAGAGAGCTGCCTCAACGCCGGCAAATCTGACATTTCACTCAAGCAGATTGGCAGGGACTGCAAGCAGCCATCTCTCTTCAGGACTGGTCTCTCATATATACTGCCCCTGATGTTAACTCAACATGGGAATTCTTATGCAGAAACCTGCGTTCTGTCTGTGTCTGTGTCTGTGTCTGTGTCTGTAGTCTCTCTATCTCTCTATCCTCTCTCTCTTGATCCTCTCTCTCTCTCTCTTCCTATCTCTCTCTCTCTCTCTCTCTCTCTCTCTCTCTCTCTCGTCTTTCTGCCTCTCTGCCTCTCTTTCTCTCCTCTCTCCCCCTCCCTCTCTTTCTCTTTCTTTCCTT